>CM062808.1:300398811-300998811 GCA_031772625.1 Pinus tabuliformis | reverse complement strand
TAAATGCACATATGTCTATGGACCGGATTCATGTCCCTATCTCTCTCTATTTATCCCTCTCTCCCCCCCCACTCTATCTCTCTTTGTTCCCTCCATCCCTCTCACTCAATTCCACTCTCTCCTTCTCTCTCCCAAAATTTTTTCCATCAAATTGAGGTATTTAGGATTATTAAGGATTATGCTTGATGCTGCCCTTTTTGATTGTAAAAAAAGCTCCCTTGAAAGATCTGATATCACCTTGCAGTATCAGATATCACCCAAATAGAACAAAACCCGCTCTAATAACACTAGATACCACACACTAACCATAATTGTGCTTTCCATGGATGCAAGCAGAGTAAAATCAAATTCAAACTGTGAATCCAAGGGTAACTAACACAGAGACTCACATTTAGAAGCTCACATCTAAACAAGTCAACCTTGGAACCCCATAATATCTGAAATATGTGAACATCGATACTTGTTGTTCCCCGTGAAATGGGCCGTGTCACATTGCCCAACCCACATGAGACCTCGTGCTTGACGTGCTTATTAGAACAACATCCCATACTATGTTACTGCAAGTGGATTTATGTCTCAATATGAAAACAAATCATGATCAAGCATGGTCCAATGTCGCATTATGACAAAGATTGTCTCAATATAAAATTAAAATGTGTAAGGAAGGTAAGATATAGTAGTTTGAAACTTGCAATCTTGAATTAAGCTCACACTCCCAACTGTCAATGATCAATATGTAAGGGAAAATAGTTGCATAGTCACTAAGCCTCTCCCTTGGCCTACTACCCAGTTCCAGCTCAATCCATGCATCATCATGTAGCATCTTAGACTAGGGGTTTATTGGACTATTGTCACCTTGGAAATAGAATTACTGATAATTCCTTTCGAAAGGGAGCATTTTCCTTAGGCTACTGCTGTGAGACCAATGGATTGGCCAGGAAGAATCACCAACGAGTTGAGAGTGTACTTGGGGGTGTACAAACCAAGATGATTATGATGAAGGTGTTCTACCACATGAATCTTGAGGGTCATTGATGGGAAGATTGGCACAAATACATGCAAAAAGTGTGATGATGGACATAGCGGTGGTAGATATTCTAGTAATATTTGGTAATTTATTGTCCCGAACTTGGTAAGGCAGGCTAGGGGGAACTAGATTAGGCTCCCCAAAAAATCAAAAGGCAACTTATCTATTGTTTGGTGAGCTATGTTAAAATCCTTTGACCTGGTATCATTTGGTTTAGATTGGAGGTATTACCATCTATTATTTTGTTTCTTTGAGTGCTCCAGGTACAAATTCTTCAAAATTCGGTAATAGTTGTTTCTCATTAACCTCTTCATAATCTAGCAAACTGGGTAAAGTGACCAAAGAAGCTCTTATATGGTTTCATCATGTGAAAAGAGGCTGAAGAAGTTCTTCTAAGGTATGACCATGCGAAAATAGGCCAAAGCGAAGTTGGAAGAAAAATCAGCCACAAGCTACTGTGGACTAAAAATAGTTGCATCAACAAGCTACCTATTGCCCATCACTACCATTCCTTGTTTAACATCTGACATTATAGGAAATAATGGCCACAATGGTATGACATGGGCCTGATGACAATGCCCACCAACTTTCATACATATGAGGCATGGATGAGTGTATAACTTTGATGGATATTGATGTAGTGGGATTCGTAAAACTTGATTGACCGAGAGGTTAAAATTTATTTACTTGAGGATGGCGTGGACTTGCTTCAGTGGTGACATAGTTGCCACTGTATCCATTCTTTTTCCATTTTTTCATAAATAAGGCCTTATTTCAAAAATATATCCTTGGTAAAAGTAATTTTTTTTTTTACTTTATCCAATCTTCTTAATAAAATATATTTATCCCCTTTTATTTGTTAAATAAAGTCAAAAGTGATGGATGGACTAACACCAAGGATGATGATAGAAGGATACAAGATGAGAGGCGAACTAATGACTTCCCTTGTCAAAGCATGATATGCATGGTTGACTTGGAAATGGATGTACCCCAACAATTTGTAAAGGGGTGTGCAAGGTTAAGTGTCGAGATGGAAGTTGTCGAGCCATAGAGGAAAGCATTAGGGAATGGAAAATGCTAGAATTAAGACTACCATCACATAGCAAAATAAAAAAAATAAGAGGATTGGAGGGTGTTGTAGCAACTACAACCACCCTCCAAAATTTTGGTTGACGTGCAAATTTCAGAGTCTACCTTAGATCCTGCGATCGATCATCCTTGGTCACTTGTTGGTAAGCGGATGATTTCAAGCTCCCCTCCTTGATTTTAAGAGTTGTCCACATTCTCATCTTTATACAACATGTGTCATCTTTGGGCATAGGGGTCATTGTTTTCATTGAAAAGGAATGTTATTTTACTTCAAGGGAATTGTGTGCGTATGAGTGGTCTTCATCACACAAACATTTTTCACTCTCACTTCACACACTCTTGTCACGAAATTTTTTGCATCAAGAAAAGCATGTCTTATTCATTATAGATAATCTACGTTGTTTCACTAAGTGTTCATATGTGATCACAGTCAAGTCCTATCAATGTTTACTTATGTTTCATTAATCTCACACTTAGCCATTTTCCTAACCAACCTATCCTCATCTAGCTTCCTGGAACTATGCGCTTTGCTTCTACAACCATCAAGATTCCTCCCTTACGTATTGAAACCTCGCAGTGTGTAGAGACTCCAACCTCCCTTACTTGCTGAAACACCGTAGCTCGCAGAGACCCAAGCCAATAGTTTTGTCCAAAGGTGTAGAGAATTCAGGTTGCACAGATATCAAGAAATGCACAGAGAATTCAGGTAACTGACACTCCTCTCTAGAAATGCGTAGAGCAGTCAACTAACCTCCATTCAAAAATTGCATAGAGATGTCCTCCTAGGACCCCCATCTCATAGCAGCGTCCTGTGCCTCAAAACTGTGTAGTGTTTTCCAAGTTGTCCTATTGGTCTTGCATGCAGCAACTATGCAGATGGGCCTCCCATGGCCTCATCCCGACTGCAATCACTTCCCACTGAAACGGCACCAATCCATCACCCAGTGACTACAGGATAATGTGACATGTTGAGATCACTCCCAAGGAGTTGAGGAGAAGAACCAGGAGACCAAGTAATGGAAGAGATCAAGATCACATGCAAACTCCATCGGATGCATTATCATCTTGAGGGTAAGTATGGTAAGTAAAGAACATCTTTCAAAGTACACCTCTTATTTTTGTTTGCAGGACTGCTTGTCATTGTCATATCATCATGTCCTCAGTAACATGCATGTGCTCAAAAACGAAAACTCATTTTATTTGTTTCTTCTACATGTCTTGCTTCCTTTTCACTTGTTTGTCCAACTGTCATCTTTACCATGTTGATTTCTATGTCATGCTTGCAACCTCGTTCTAGTGATGTTGAAGGTTGTGTTCGCTATCTAAACATCTATCTCACTCACACACGATGTTGTAAGTGTTGTTGCGTAAGTTTCATCACGATCATCCGAATATCTATCTGAAGTGTCACACTTGTCGCTCCCACCAACAGACAGTCCTGAAGTTAGTCATACTGAGCATATGTTGTCACATTGGTTTGAGGTGTCTTGTCGCCGAGTCATGTTGAGTGTGTGTTTTCAAGGTCATGTATTCATGAGTTCACTTGTTCACACACTTAGCCATTTTTTTGAAATTCTGTTGACCGGACCACCCTCCATCAGCCTGACCTCCATTGAGCTACACTATGCACTCTCATCCCTCAATGATCATGTACTGCTACCAAGAATTGTGCATAGCTTGAGGCTGCCTCCTAGGCAGTCTACAATACACAATCCTAGAATTAACTCAACTAACTATCATCCAGAATAACACAAAAGTTTCTCATCATGTCATCTCAATCTGCATTGCTCACAAGAAAATCCATCAAGCTTCCCGCTGGTCAACTCGAGAGTTTAACTGGGTAGTGACCCCTGGCTTCACTGCAAAAAATTTAACAGAAGCTGCTAGCATGCCTTCCTCTGTTGACTACAGAAAGTGTACAGACATGAAGGACAACCACCTGCTGCCTATCACTGCACCGTCCTCAAAATTTGCACAATTCTGTCAGCTAGTCACCCTATTAGTCGGCCTGCTACTCCTAAAAACTACGTAGTTTTCATGGGCTATCCTTCAACTACATGACACCCCTCTTAGCCTAGAAACTATGCAAAGATGTCCTACAGGTCAACCTCCCAATTTTGTATAGTTTTAGCCAGTAAGATCCTATAGCTCGTTGTCAACCTCCCTAGTGAATCTATACATTTTCACTACTAGTGTCTTCCTTGCTGCCTCCCTAGAAAATTTGTGCATATCTTCCCTTCAGCTGAGCCAGATCTCGTAGATAGTCACTACTGATTTGGACTGCCCATCTCAGCCTCCTAGTGACCTCTACGCAATTTTCCTTGAAGTGCTTGGAGCTCGCATCCCAACCTGAAATGTGCTCTGTGCAGTTTCAGAGCCTTGTCTTCGCTCCTGGCCACCTGCACCTGAAAGAGAAAGATGATGCATCACGGTAGACTAGGAAATTTCTATATTTGATGTCATATCATCATGAATGATTGTAGATATAGGTATATGGATGAAACATGGCGCGATGATGAGCAGGATGAATAAGGATGACATGCTAGGAGACTTGTTCATGAACAAAACAGATGAAGCATGTCAAGCAAGCAAAGGAGACACATGTGCATGCATGGAATATCAATCGAACACCAAGACCATTGAATAAGTTGCACAACTTGCCATGTGGAGGTGAAGCTATGATACACAAAGAACACACTCATCACTCAGCAACACTATAGCTTGACATGGACACCAACAACAGCATGAACATACCAACACTGTTGTGTCAAGTCATGTCATGAGTCATCTTGGCCACATCACTTTTTTGGGCCATACTGTTGTAATCAATGTAATGTAATGTGGAAGTCTAAGAGACCCACATGTAAGTTGAAGAATCATGTAAGTCAAACAGTCATGAGGGAAGTCAAACAGTCATAAGGGTCAGTTTCACCCTTGGCTATATATACTGCTCATTTGTACACGCAAAACACATTTTCACCTTGGCTCCTTGTTATAGACATTTTTGTGCCGTACAGCATGAAGCATGAAATGTCCATAATCTAAGGGATCCAAAGTCCCTAAACATGTTGTTCCTACCCCTAGAGGAACAAGGCCAGCAAACCACAACACTTAATAAAAGTTCTCCACCTGAAAACACTCAAAAACAAGGCAATTCTGGATCATGTCAACTGCTCCACTGAGCATCTGCACTGAATGTCAACTGCTCCACTGTCTACCTGCGTTGAATGTCAATTGCAAAGAAGGCTACCTGCGCTGGGCGAGTTTGGACATGTGGCACAGTCATTCCTCAAGGTGTCAATGCCCAGGAAGCTTCCAAAATGACACTTGGATCAGGGAATTCGATTGGTGATGAGTAAGAGGTTCTAGATCTCCAAGTGGAAGCAAGAACCTCCAAGTGGACTCAAGAACTGAAGAAGAACTGGAGTGGGGGAGGACACTAGTCACATCTCAGGCTGACTCATCCTCTCTCCAAACTCCTATATATGGATCTCTCTCCCATGAGATCCAGGGGCTGGAATCTTGTGAATGTAAAGAATTGCTGTTGGTTTGAGTTTAGAACTATTGGGTGATTTGCTTTGAAGGAGGTGAAGAGGAGATTTCTTTCTGTTGGGAAGGTGATGCTGGATTGGGCCTCTTATGGTTGTATCACTTCTTGAACCTTACTTCTTCCATTAATAAAGCATTTGAGGTTCTTCTATATGCATGTGTCTCAATGGTGTATTGTTATACTTGTGTATTTGATTTATTCTAATCCTTGAATCAATTATGAATGTATGCTTCTTGTAGTTTCCCTCTCTTGCCATTTTGCAGGATCTTGGTGTAGCTGGGCCAGTGAAAGAGCAAGGAGCTAGGAGCAAGCAGCAAGGAGAGAAGATTGGATCAACCATTAGTGAAAGACATCGGTTAGTGGATCTCTTTCTCCCCTCTTTTACATCTCATAAAGAAGTAATCTCAGATAGCTTTGCTTTGATTGTTGCTAAGGAACTATCACCCTTAGAGTGGGATAGGGTCATTCCGTATTGGACACTTTTCCCAACAACAAATTGGTGACTCCGCTAGGGATCGTATCTTGTTGGTTGTTTGTGTTTTTGCTATTCATTTCCTAAACACAGGGAGTACCGAATCGAACTGCATTTGGATCTTTCAAATGCAAAGTAGAGGGCAGCTACTCTAGCTCAGTTTCTGGGCATGTTTATGATTTGAAGAGCTGATCCACAAGGACTCTGAACAGCTCTTAGTGATAGCTTTTCATCCTCCTTTGAATCATCCTTTAGTGTGTACTTGATTGGTAGCTTTGATTTGGCCAAAAACTGTTGATTTTTGGGCAATCTGTGACCCAGAACCCAAGAGAAACGAGAGTTTCTCTCTTCATTGCAGGCACTGTGAAGGCAGTCTGCATTTCAACGTAGGTCCCAAAGGGGCTACCTGCGCTAAATGTCAAACTGACTGTGTTCTACCTGCGCTGAACCAGTTAGGCCTTGTGCAACTGGGGTTCTCTGCTTTCTGTTGCCCTGTTTTCATCCCTGTTTTTGCAGCCTGTTATCAGTCAATGTACCTATCTGAAACCACCTTTCTTTGCCACTATTCCGCCTCGGTTGTATAAAGAAACTGTATTCGTTCTTTGTGTATTTCTTACATCATTTGCAGTTTCCCATAACGAAAGTGAACTAGTCTTGCTGTGGCCTCTTAGATCTAGACCTGTGATAAGTGTCGTTCTGATCTTAAGAGCTAGTTTGTTTGCTGTTCATAGCTGATTGAGCTTTTGCTTTCGTCATATGGTTTGAATTTATGTATTTCTAGTGTTGAAACAAGTAAATCTTAAGGTGTCTTTTGATTTTGGATAAAAGCTTGTTTGCTTTCACTTGAAATTGAATTCAAAGTTATACAACAGCTTTCTTTTTGTAGTACATCAACATTAATAAAGAGAAAAGAAATACCTGCATTGTGCATGTGCATTTTGACAGCTTGCATGTTGATTTAGGAAAAAGTGCATTAGTGTGTGCTCTATGATCTGTGTGAAAAGATGATGTCTTTCTTTTCCCTCAGTAGTTAAGATTTTCATAAGTTGAAAAGATTGAAAAAGCTTGCTTATCATCTTTAGACTGCATTTAGGAGTTGTACCATACATCTCGTGGTGATCCATAAAGGCAAACTGCTAAACAAGATCAACCTAAAATAAATTGAATTTACATAACAACGCTTTGAAACATAACGCAAACACATAGAGGTCTAAGCTAGAGACGTGTTCTGGCGTCGTTAAACGTGATATCTTAGCATTGAGTGGTTGGGTGATTCCTCCACGGTGAAGTGATAAGTATCAATACGGACTTGTGCTCCCACGTACCGTCGCGTATATATTGGGAGACCCCTATAGGAACAAAGCCTTTATCCATAGGAAGCCGTGTCGGCCGCCCTACTGATCGCAATGCAGTGAACACAGCATTCACGAAGATCGACCACCCGTACCGTAAAACGTATTCTGTGGTTTTGCGAAAAGTTTGGCACACCCTCTGCCTAGAACTCCAAAGTAGTTTCTTTTGGCTTTTTCAAACTCTATAACTAAAAAGGTCCATCCGAGAATTTGTCACTTCTGGTTCGTTAAAACATCGAAGGAGACTAGAGTCATCTTTAGCTTTTTCTCGACTCTTAAAAAGTGAAAAAGCAAGTTGTGTCTAAAGCGTCGTTATAAAATTTATTTTAAAATGGAACATAATCATCTCCTATTCCTGCGTTGATCTGTAGGTTGAGAACATGGAACGCACCAACCAAGGAATTCCCCATGATGGAAATCCTAGTCCTTTCTCCTCTTGGGGAGAAGTTGGTGCGCCCCACATGGCCACATTGTCGCTTCCAGGACTGACAATTGGCCTGCCAATCTGGCTATTCTCAACCAATGTAGTTCAGAACACCATGGTTCCTGAACAGTCGAGTCAACAGTTAAATCAGTCTAGAGCTTCCCACCAGCCTTCTACTTCCTATAACTCTTCCTCCAATCCTTCATCTTCGCAAGGTAGAGCCGGCAAAAGCCAAGCTCCCATGGAGAAGAAGGAGAAGAAGAAGAGAGAGAAGAAGAAGAAGGAGCCTAAGGCGACTGGGGGCAAGCAAAAGACATCTGACAAAAATCCACACACAGCACAGACCGGGCCTAAATCGCCATGTGTCATATGTAGAGGAGACCACTTCCATAGAGATTGTCCCTGTATTCCCCGGATACTAAGGGACTGGTCCCCTCGTTTGCATAGTTCGGGAGCATCAACCTCTAATAGCCATGTTGAATGCTTACCGTCAACCAGCGAAAGTGAAGGTTCAAGACAAAGAGGGGGATCCAGATGCCCCTGCAGACTGTGTGAAGGCGATCACGCCATCCACCGTTGTCCCTTCTTAGACGAAGCGAAGAGAGTTTTGGAAGATCGTCCGGTTTCACCATTGAGACTTCCTCCTGGATACAAAAAACTCGTGCCAAGTCCTTCGTTGGTTGAGAATACAGCTGGCCCTCTCAAGTGGTCAGCTGAAGCGTCAGTCATTGAAAATGAACCTACTGAATCCAGACCGGACGAAAGTCCAAAGGTCGAAACGACAGTTGACCCAGTTCTCCCTTCAGAAGTTTCATCTTCAAATGACACCGTCACTGAAGATTCATCTTCAAATGACACCCTCACTGAAGAGAATAAGGATGACACCATCCAGATTCTTTTCATCAACACAGACTCTGACGAGCATCAGGGCAATGCGCCCATTCCTTTATCGCAGGGAGGAACATCGTCAGGGTCATATCCGGCCGTGTATTCGGTCCCACCACCAAGCAACCTGGTTGTGTCCTTTGATTAGAACCAACTAGGCAGACCCCGGTTGCCAGCCAGTATACCATTCAGAATCATAGTCCAAATATACAGAATGGTAATGGATGGCACTATCATTGATGAAGGGGCATCTGTGAGTATCCTTTCCTCTGTTGCTTGGAAAGCACTGGGTTCCCCGGCGCTTTTGCCTGAGATAAGAAATCTCTCGGGTTTCGATAAAGGAACCAGTCGACCATTAGGGATCCTCCCCAATGTGCCCATTACATTGAAAGGGAAGGCCGTTCAAATGAACGTGATGGTCGTTCAAGAACCCTTGGATTATAACCTACTCCTTGGACGAGACTATATATATTGCATGGGAGCAATAGTCTCCTCACTCTTTAGAGTAATGTGTTTTCCACACGAAGGAAGAATGGTCAAGCTCGTAGATCAACTTTCATTTCCGGGATCACACATCGCAAATAGTCACATACCAACCATGAATGGTCTATTCAATCAAGAAATGTCTCCACCTCCAGTCCTTCTTCCCGATGAGTGCGAGTGATTCGGAAAGATGGGACTGGAACCCAGGGGGCATGCATCCTGGTCTGCGTTGGGCAGAGAAAACCTTGGGTATAAGATAGGTTTCTGCGAGAGAATATGACTAGTCCGTACCCCGTCCGTAGAGGAAGAGGGGTTTTTCTGGAACAAGGTTCTTTTGTCAAAGTTATGTGTTTGATGGAACAGGGTCATTCACCGTTGTCTATGTAGGTAGACATCGCCGAAGAAAATGTTTTATTCGTAGCCGCGAACGAGACAATCTTTGGGTAACCAGAAAGAGGTAAGCCTCCCTCAGTAACACAAATGTTTTGTCTTTGAGTAGTGTTCTTCTCTTGTCGCAAGTAGCTGCTCTCTTGTCGCAAGTAGCTGTTCTCTTGCGATCTTGCGAAAAATCTGTTGAAAGTTGGGCTGACGAGAAGACAAGTATCGTATAGACCCGTTAAAATTAACGAGAAGACAAGTATCGTTAAAATTGGACTATCAAGACGACAAGTAGCTGTGAACACCCAAAGAAAAGCAGAGGTGAGAAGGAGGAGGGGCAACCTTGAAATCTTATTTTATACCTGGGGGCATGCAACCCTTTTGGAGTGCAAGCAAAGAGCGGTTATTTATCTGTTTTTTGGATTAGTCATTTCCAAACTTGCATAAAGAAAGGAGCGGAGCAAAGCTTAGTGAGATGAAGCTCCATAAAAAATAGAATCTTGAGGGGACATTTCTTATCTTATGACTGGTAAAACGAGCAGTTTTAGCAAGGTTCATGCTCGTTAAAAAATAAACGCACAATTGAGCAGTTTTAGCAAGAGTTCATGCTCGTTAAAAAATAAATGCACCTGTGAGCAAGCTTCCCCCCAGAGTTCAAGCTCATCCAGAAAAAATGAACCGGTAAATAACCAATTGAGACTGTAAATTCATCAGCCATAAAAGCCTTGGTCGTGTTTGCACCGTCACCTCCACTTTTCATTTGACCGATCATTCACCTCCACTTGATTGTTTACCTATTTTGAGGAACAGCTGCGAAGAGTGATTTCACCTAGCCATCCTTGTGACACTGCCGTAATTGGAAAATTCCAACCTGTACCTGGAATCTGCTGCTATCCCTGTTTATCACTCGTTCCTCAAAATACGAGTCTTCTTTGAGCTCTTTTCTTCTGACTCGTAAAATATGAAAAGTTTGCCGAGTTTTGGCCTTCCAGCTTGTTAAAATGACCGGAAGAGCTATCCCTCCTCTAGATTTTAATCTTTTTGGACCTGAGGGATTATTGCACAAAAAGATCGAGCGCTTGTCTGGTTCGGCTCGATAAAACTATCGAACATTCATCCCTTCTGTATTGTTTTATACTTTTTCGGACTTAAGGGATTAGATGACGAAAAAGGACCTTTGGAGTTAACTTTACGTACCTTTTCAGACTCTCTAAAAATGAAAAGGACCGAGTTGTCTTTGTCACTAGACTCGTTAAAATGCATTAAATAGCGACAAACTTGTCTTTAGACGAGAACGAGTTTCCCTATCGCTAGGCTCGTTAAAACATAGCGATGGGCTTGCCCGAAGGGCAGGTTATAGAACAAGCATATGTTATCCTCCTCAAGCTTGACAAAAATAAAGAGGTACTGGTCAGAAATGACTGGGGAAAAATTGGGAGAACCTCAAAGCTTTAATGGTAGCAAGTCGCTCTTGAACATGACACTTTTCCTCCGTACCACATCGGGTTGGGTTGTTTCATTCACCGGTCTCATCACCATGGTCTCGCCAAACCATCCACATTTGGGGTAATGCTACTGATCCATTGCATCAGTGTCGTTATATGTTCAAGAGATGTTGTTCAGAAAGAGTCAACCGTGTCCCATCCACTACCATACATCATCTTTCATCCTTTCATGACCGCCACCCTGAATCATATTTCACAGATCGTTTTCACCTTCATCACAATCATTAGCTCCGTTCCGTGTCACTGATGTGGGATTCATTAAGGCCCTCCTTTGACGGATCGCTTCTTGTCGACTTCAACTCATTATCCAAGAAGTTGATCTAGGAACAACCCCCTCAGTACTTTGAAGCTTGCATGCCTCAATGGCAAGTTTCTCACTTTCGGCGACAGGTATACATCAATGACCTTCGACCGAAAGATTTTTCGTGGTGTTCGACGCCAAGTCCTTTATTCACACCACGTGGATTGTACTGCCGTACCTTGAGGGTCATCATCATTATCGGTGATTCCTCTCGCGCTTGTTAACAGTTTACATCACTGACTGGTAATCAAGCGATGTCTTTCCATGTTCGACTCCAAGAAATTCTCACATGGATCGACTTGTACTTAGAGTGAAGATCGGACGAGTTTGAAGACCCCAGATCTAGTTTCATCCATCCGGGCTGTGATATATATTCAGGAAATAAAGACATTGACATGTGCAGCAGATGATCATCCTACTCAAAGGATGATAATTTCAACAGAGAATTATCAGTCTACCATCAGACGATTGTCTGTTCTATGTACAGAAAAATGTATTTATAAAGCTGAGCATGGGAATGCCCACCTCAGCTAGATCATGAAAGCAGTATGAAAAATAATGTATTGTATTGTATCTTATTACAGGTCACCTCTCAGCGATTGAATGAACTTCGGATCCTCCTGATAAAGCATTTCACCCGATAAACGACCTCATACTTTAAGGGGCAACTGTTATAGACATTTTTGTGCCTTACAGCATGAAGCATGAAATGTCCATAATCTAAGGGATCCAAAGTCCCTAAACATGTTGTTCCTACCCCTAGAGGAACAAGGCCAGCAAACCACAACACTTAATAAAAGTTCTCCACCTGAAAACACTCAAAAACAAGGCAATTCTGGATCATGTCAACTGCTCCACTGAGCATCTGCGCTGAATTTCAACTGCTCCACTGTCTACCTGCGTTGAATGTCAACTGCAAAGAAGGCTACCTGCGCTGGCGAGTTTGGACATGTGGCACAGTCATTCCTCAAGGTGTCAATGCTCAGGAAGCTTCCAAAATGACACTTGGATCAGGGAATTGGACTGGTGATGAGTAAGAGGTTCTAGATCTCCAAGTGGAAGCAAGAACCTCCAAGTGGACTCAAGAACTGAAGAAGAACTGGAGTGGGGGAGGACACTAGTCACATCTCAGGCTAACTCATCCTCTCTCCAAACTCCTATATATGGATCTCTCTCCCATGAGATCCAGGGGCTGGAATCTTGTGAATGTAAAGAATTGCTGTTGGTTTGAGTTTAGAACTATTGGGTGATTTGCTTTGAAGGAGGTGAAGAGGAGATTTCTTTCTGTTGGGAAGGTGATGCTGGATTGGGCCTCTTATGGTTGTATCACTTCCTGAACCTTACTTCTTCCATTAATAAAGCATTTGAGGTTCTTCTATATGCATGTGTCTCAATGGTGTATTGTTATACTTGTGTATTTGATTTATTCTAATCCATGAATCAATTATGAATGTATGCTTCTTGTAGTTTCCCTCTCTTGCCATTTTGCAGGATCTTGGTGTAGCTGGGCCAATGAAAGAGCAAGGAGAGAAGATTGGATCAACCATTAGCGAAAGACATCAGTTAGTGGATCTCTTTCTCCCCTCTTTTACATCTCATAAAGAAGTAATCTCAGATAGCTTTGCTTTGATTGTTGCTAAGGAACTATCACCCTTAGAGTGGGATAGGGTCATTCCGTATTGGATACTTTTCCCAACAACACTCCTCCCACATAGCCTTGAGAGTCTATAGTATTTTCTTTGAGGAGCGAGCAGTGGCTCCAATGCCCCACTATCATGGTTAGTGATCTAATGTTGTATCGATGTGTCTTGGAACTGATTCTTAATTTAGAAGCCTGATAATAGGCCAACACATTTTCACACATGTATTATATTCGTTTGTAAGACTATTCTCTGGACTCTTATAATGCATGTTTCTTTAACCTGTATTAAGACAATTTAACTATTTTGGTTGTTCTAATACATATTCTTTCGAAAATGTGTTGTATAAGTTGTTAAAGTTGTCTCTCCCATGTGGAATATTCCGTAGGACACTCGAAATAACCATTCCCATAAAACTTGTTATAACGACCATCACACTCATGTGGACTACTCCGTTGGGTGTTGTATGTACTATCCTTTCACTGTGTGTTCGTGACTGCAGCATCTATGTGGAGTACTTTGCCGGAATCTGCACATGTCCTACTATGTTGTGTGTCTCTAACAGAGTTGGGACTATTCTATTCCGAATTTAGACTCACCTAAGCCCTCACCCTCTGCGGTGAAAGAAACTCGACATAAGTAACACTAAGCACTCACCAGGCATGTAAATCTTGTTGTTTGAAGACAAAGCAAATCAATCTCATGTGCTGACAAGCAAGAGCTAAGGCAAACCCTTTAAGACAATGGAAACTGATCCATCATACTAGATGGGATTCCTACACCAAATGATGTGAGGTCTACTTGGGACTTTATACTCGGCAGATCCCCTGAATGTTGGCGGGTCCAGCACCATCAACATTTCTGGTGCTAGAAGGAAGGTGTTGGGAAGCAAAACAATGCTTATTCAAAGGACCACTAGGTAAGTATTTAAGGTCTTTAAATGCTTGGATTAAAATGCTCTTGTGTGAAAAGCAGGTTATGCAGCTACCTTGATGTTTGGAGCTACGCGAAGTGGAAAGATCTTCAGGGATAGGGGGAAAACAGACCCTGAATATAGCTCGCTGATTGGACCTCCTCTGAGTTGTGATGAGGAAGCAACACATGCTTATCCATAGAGTTTTGTTCAATTAATAAGATAAGGATTCTCATGAATACCCCATCCACCCACACCACCTCCATCTTCACCTCCGCCGCATATGCCTTCGCCCACACCACCACCACCTCCACCACTGTCCAATATGGAAAATTCAGTAAAATTTCCTATGTTGAAGGGGTCGAGAATTGAGAACCTAGGCCAATTTTGGTTCATCGCGAAGGCTATTTGGGAAGCTCAGGGTATTACAGATGATCATATGAAGAAATAAATATTGGCTACAGCTTTACAGGAATGCGCGATAACATGGTACATCAAGTACTGCACTGATAACCTGATGGCTTCATTAGTGGATATTCAAAATGCGCTAAATTAGGAGTTTAGTAGGCCTAAATCTGAAGCTCCATCAATTGTGGGATTCAAGGAGATCATGATGAGGCCTTGCAAGACACCCTAAGATTTGGATCAGAGGTTGAAGTGCATAATCTGCGAAGCCAACATGAATCTTACGAATGAGAAGCACCGCGAATGGTTTGTGGCTTCACCCATACCTCATGTGAGGGCTGCTTTATGGCAGCAAAATATTGGGACCTAGGCGAAATCCTTGGAGATTGAAATGAGATTGCGCAAGAAACCAATGCAAGATGCTAATTTGGGGGTTCAGTAGATTCACGCGGAGTTGCAGAACCTGTGCCTAGAATTTCAGATTCCAAAGAAAGATAGAGAAGTTCGGCCAAAGATGTGCAAAGAAGTTTGGTGCCTGAAATGAAAAGGTCAGGGGAATGACAAAGATCATTGTCCAGTGTTCGCAAATTATGTTGTAGTACGGGTACCGATGCTCTTGAGGTTGAATGCTCAAGCAGGGCCAAGTACAGGGCTTGCGCTATGGTGTGCTATCTATCAGGTAGCTGGAAAACATGTGACAAACAATTTCCATTTGCTGCAGAAATTTGTATAGACACTGCAACAACTCTTCTGCAACATTTGCCAGTAGGTGGGTCATGATGAGCGTAATTGCCATAATTATGAGCTAATGATGGATAGAATGCCCTCATATAAGGTGCAGGTAGAAACTTAGCCTCCAAACCAAGGCACTAGGGCAGCGCGAGGTGAATATCAGGGGTGCGGATGAGGCAGAGGTGGAGGAGGACCTGGTAGAGGTTGGGGACAGGTTATTTGTTACAACTGTGGAGGACCGAGACACTATGAATGAGATTGCATGAACCCGACACGTTTGTCATGACAATATTGTACTTAGTTTGACCATGCGACAGAGGATTTCCCTATATTATTAGCTAAGATACACGAAAAAGGGGCGCAGCCTTAGCAGCTGACTCAGAACCTATAGATGATGAGGGTTGAGCCTCACGAAGAGGATCCTAAGGTAAATATTGTGTTGCGGAGTGGAGTGATGACTGGCAAAGGTAAGGGGAAGAAGCCTGAAGAAAGTGAATGGGTTCGTAAAATTCCAGAAAAGTAGATCAGGTTTGATCTAGAGCACGCAAAGGAAATGTTTATGTAAGCCAAGAAAAGCTTCACTAAGGCCTCTACCTCAGGAAGTCAAGATAAGCTAGTTGAAGAGATGGACCCTTCCATGCTTACTAATTTCTTGGAAACCTATATGAAGCTACTGTGTGATAGCAAGATTATGAAAGGGTTACAAGAGATGATAAATAAGTGTGCTGAGAAAGAAAACACTCCTGATGGACCACATGTAGTCAGGAATATTGGTAAGCATAAGGCAGGAATAGCGCGAGAGATGAGACTCATCACGCAGATAGGAGAATATGAAATCGACCAAGTCATTCTGGATATAGGGTCTGATGCGAATGCTTTGCCTAAATAGAAATGGGATAGAATGGGGAGACCTATGCTGTAGTGGTCTCTTATTTAATTGAGAATGGTGAATCAACAAAATATTTTCCCCATGGGAAGAATACAGGGGGTAATAGTCAATATCGAAGGCGTGAGCGCATTGGCCAATTTTGGAGTGATAGAAATTGTGGATGACGAAAATCCCTACCCTGTTCTGCTTGGGATCAACTGCGCTATAGACATGAATTGGGTGATTAATTTGAAGAAGCAGATGATGTCATTTGAAAGAAAATTTCTCTGCATAGTAGTATCATTGGACCCTGCAGAAGGGCCACACTACACTGAACCGGTTCGCGATTATGAAAGCGATGATGATTTGGAATAGATTTATAAGATAACGGCACGAGATCAAGATTGGATGAATACAACAACTAATGGAAGCATTTCTTGGGATCGTGAAAATTCTTGCACCTCAGATTCAGATGAGGAGTTGGAACACTAGCAGAATTGACTGCATGAAGTATCTACACTGCATTGTAATATAATGACCATGTCATTGTGTTGTGTATCATTGAAGGTAAGGAGTCTACTTTATTATGATGGTTTAATTGATGTCAATAAATTTTTGGATGCATTCAAAAGGGAAGTGCCAGAGAAGCATCGCTTCCAGGCCTTGGATTGGGCGCTACACACTATGCTTGTGAGATGGTGGGGTACACACAAAGACAATTTTGATGATTGATGTGTGTAAAAAAAGATGATGAGATTGCAGTTTAGTCACCCACAAGTGCAGATAACAAAGAAATATGATGGAAGGAATGATTCACGTGATCACCTGGACAAATGGACTAAGGTTAATGGAGCAGAGCCTCAACCTAAATGGGTGCATCTGTTTTGTCATACTTTGGATGTAATACTGATGAACTGGTACTTGGAAACAGAGCTCCACCATGGTAAGAATGGGACATTTTGCAACAAGTATTCTTGATGACGTTTAGCTTTGAGGATGGATTTGAATGTATCGATGAGGCATTATAGGAAGTCAAGGCAACGATCTTCAGAATACCACAGGATTCCTTGGACTTAATTCAACTGGGTTGGACCACCTAGCTGTACCACATGCTGGAGTGCTATAATGTGACTATTGAAGATGAGGATAAGGATCCAAGGAACATTAATATCCCAAATACTGAAGGTCACCGCGAAGTTGAAGGACTGAAAATTGAAAATCTAGATATCACCGCACCACTAAAAACATTACAAGTGAACATTGGAACAAAGGTAGAGATGAAATTCACATATATTGGGGACTACTGGGTTGATGCAACAATAGATAATGTCGATAAATTTCTCCGTGAATACCAAGAATTGTTCCCTATGAAGTTTTCAGATTTGAAAGTGATAATAGGGGACCTGGGAGTTATGAAAATTATGTTGAAACTAGGTGTAAAGCCGATCAAGCAGAGGCCTTATAGCCTCAATCCAAAGTATAAAGAAAGGGTCCACTTAGAGTTTAATAAAATTCTTACGGCAGGTATTATTGAACCAGTATAAGAGTCTGATTGGGTAAGCCCAATAATAGTTCGGGAAAAGAAGTAGAAGGATGAAATAAGGATATGCGTAGATCTCAAGAAACTGAATG
The DNA here is from genome assembly GCA_031772625.1 of Pinus tabuliformis. Classification (NCBI taxonomy): domain Eukaryota; kingdom Viridiplantae; phylum Streptophyta; class Pinopsida; order Pinales; family Pinaceae; genus Pinus; species Pinus tabuliformis. The sequence continues at coordinate 300,981,155 of CM062808.1, read as the reverse complement.
ATGCTTGAATGGATGATCCTTTTCCAACTCCATTCACGAATGAAGTGTTGGATAATGTAGGAGGAAATTAAGCATATTCATTCACGGATGGGTTCTTGGGGTACCATCAGATAAAGATCGTGCTGGAAGATAGAAGTAAAATTATTTTCACGACTGAACGGGGATGCTTTCAATATACTATAATGCCTTTTGGACTTAAGAAGGCACCAATGATATTTTCATGCATAGTCATTTCAGTGTTTAAGGACTTCATTCACAAGTTTTTGGAGGTATACTTTGATTATAGGATGGTGTTTGGGCTAGTGAAATGCCATGCATCCAACCTATGATTGATGCTGGATACATGTTAGAGGTATCAATTTGTGCTCAATTTTAAGAAATGTTTGTTCTGTGTTCCTTCTGAAATCTTGCTGGGACATGCGGTGTGCAGACAAGGATTAATGGTTGACCCAACTAAGATAGTAGTTATAATTAATTTAGAGGCACCAAGAAGTGTGTAACAATTGCGTGCAAAGTTGGGGCATACAGGATGCTATAGAAATTTCATTAAGATTTATGCCCAGATTATTGCGCCGATGGAGAAGCTACTAAACAAGGATGCTACATTCTATTAGAATGAAGAGTGTTAGCAAAACTTAGATGTGTTAAAGGAAAAAATGGTCACCATGCCAATCCTAGTCTTCCTGGATTAGACGAAGGAATTTCATGTGCATGTGGACGTGTCATGTATTGTGCTCGGGGTAGTACTGATGCAGGCCGCTGAGGGAGAGTTGGATCACCCTACAGTGTTTGTGAGTAGGAATTTGTCTAAAGCTGAGAAGAACTATTCTATGACAAAGCGCGAAGATTTGGCTATGGTGTACACGCTCCAGAAGTTCAGACACTACTTGCTAGGTGGACACTTTAAGATGTATACAGACCATTATGCATTAAAGTACTTGGTTAACAAGCCCGTGTTGGGGGGGGAAGATATGAAGATTTCTGTTGTTGTTTCAGAAATATGATTTCGAAGTTATTGTGAAGCCAAGATGATTGAATGTAGGACTCGATCATCTGTCATCCATTGACATAGGAGAGAAACCTGCTACTTTGGAGGAAGGATTGCTTGACGTGCAACTCTTTGCTGTGCGTGTCGCGAAAAATCACTTTGCAGATATCATACACTTTTTGATGAAGGGGACGGATCCAGAGGGGTATACTAGTCAACAAAAGAAGGAGCTATTAGTGCGCACACTAGACTTGTTTGCCATTGTAAGGAATTTATATAAAATGAGCTTGGATGAAATTTTGTGACGCTATGTACCTAACTTTGAATGGAACATCATCCTCACGAAAGCTCATGGAGGAGACGTGGCAGGACATTACGTAGGAAAAGCAACAATGCAAAAAAATTTACACGCTGGGTTGTGGTGGCCAACGTTGCATAAGGATTCTAAGGCTTATTTATAAGGTGATGCATGTCAAAGGATAGGCAGGCCATCGCAGAGGGATGATATGCCTCTGAATCCGCAAGTGTCATTACAACCATTTGAGAAATGGTAGATTTATTTCATAGGATTAATTTAGCCTCCAGGAAAGAAGACAGGTGTGCGGTACATCATCACCGCGACTGAGTATTTGACCAAGTGGGAAAAGGTGTAGCCTGTGAAGGACTGTACAAGGGCAAAAACAAAAAAGTTCATCTTTGAGTATGTGCTGACTAGGTTTGGTTGCTTGAAGATTTTGATGAGCGATCATGGTACACATTTCCTTAATGGGACAATCAACATGTTGACGAAGGAATTCCAAGTTTATCACCAAAAGAGTACATTGTATCAATTGCAAGCTAATGGGATGGTTGAAGAATTTAATAAGATATTGGAGAATGCATTGACAAAGGTTTTCAATGCATAAAGAAATGAATGGGATGTGCATGTACCCACGATGCTATGGACTTACAGAATGACTTGCAAAAAGCTGACTGAACAAATGCCTTTCAGGCTAGTATATGGCGTAGAAGTTGTGATGCCAAAGGAATACATTGTACCTAGTCTCCATATAACAACATTCACAATAATGGCGGACCGCAGAGCCCTAGAAGAGAGGCTCGCACAACTGACAGAGCTGGAAGAGGATAGATATTTGGCTGGATTCCATCAGCAAGTTGAAAAGGAGCGCGAAAAGGCATGGCACGATTAACACATCAAATTGTGCACCTTCAAGGTAAATGATTTAGTATTATTGTATGACAACAAGTTTGATGAATTTCCAAGAAATATTCAGATGCATTGGCGCAGGCCATATGTCATCAAGGAGATTACTGATGGTGGAGCAGTTCAACTAGTGAAGTTGAACGGAGATCCATTCCTAGGGAAGGTAAATGGCAGCTGATTGAAGCCATAGATTGGGGATCCAACCATATGAATATATGGTGGAAGCACAATTTTAGCACTCTAGGCAGCTGAAATGAGGCGCAAGACTATAAATTACATTTCTTGAGTTGTAGAGCTGCACGACTGGGGGACTATGCGGAAAGGAGGAACTTCATAGTATCAACAAAAGTGTGAGGGGAGCTACCCTATAGGAGGAGAAATCACACAGGGCAGCTAGAAGTGTTTTTTATGGTCACTGTTCATGATTTGACAGTGAGAAAATGAATAAGAGGAGCATGGGGGGCGGGGAGGATTTAAGGCAGAATTTAAATGCAATATCTTTGAAAATCTATTGCCAATCTAGCATTTATGAATGGATTTTTGGGGGAATGGTTTGATTTGAATTTGAATTTTCTTATAAATTACAGATGACCACCCAACGAAAAACACTTTACGTTTTGAGAATTGAGGTGTCGAGCTATAAGTTGCACATTAACCCTGTGAGTTTTGCGACATTGGTGGCTAGTTAAGTGTTTGACAGGTTGGCTAAAGCAACCTAGGATCTCCTTACTAGCCTCATGTTAGCGCCCATGGCAACCGCAAGTGCTGGAGGATCAATGTCCTCTGAGGGAGCTGCCTGTGAGGTCATAAGTGTAGAAGTGCTCGGAGAGGTACCAAAGTCACCGAGGTCGACTAGGCTGAGGCCTACATTGATGAAAGAGGGGTCTAAGACAAGGAAAGACAAGAAAAAAGCAACACAACTAGTTTGTGAGTTGCCAAGAAAGCACTAGAAGAAAGAGAAGCCTACTGCGCAGGAGAATGACAGGGTGGTAGACTTAAAATCTGATGAGGGAGTGCAAGACACTAGTATGGGTGCAAAATATATCGATATTTAGGGGGTAGACCCTATTTCAAAGTTACTTGAATACATCCCTATGCACCAAGGAAAGTGAAAGTCCTTAAGGACCCAGATGAGGGAAAATTTTTACTTAGCTCAACATTGCTACCAAACCATATCACATTCGAAGGTCCGCGCTTGGCATGCATGCCACATCTAAAGTTAGAGGATTGGGACTTGGAAGATACTAAGTGATTCCCCCACTTGGCGACTGATACGTTTATGACCCACGTCTCCTATAAATATTTTGGTGTCACCACGCTGGAGTTGAGGAAGTGGATTAGAGGGGTGGACAAGGCAGGACTGTTGAACCTAATATGGGTGCTGCATTACAACCATGCGCCCATAACTTTGATAGTGATCAAACAATTGTTATGCTTGGTGCACGATGGGTGCATGTGGTTAGGAGAACCGATACTAATCACTGATATGCTGATCCATAGGATCACATTGCTACCACACTCAGGGTTGAATCTGGCCAAGGAATTTGGAAGAAAGGTGGGTGAATGTGACCTCACCGAGAGAATGAAGGACAAGTTTAAGCTTGTCAAGAAATCATGTGGCTACTCAATTTCTAGCATAACCAACCTCGCGGTCAAGGTAGCCACCCAGATCTTGGTTGGGAAAATAATGAGCGAGTGTCATGCAGATGAAGTGCCAGCACCATTTGTCTCATTAGCGGCCTAATCCATGGAAGGTGTACAATTCAATTGGGCACATTACCTCTGCAGCAAGTTCCTCACAAACTACAGAGAAGCACAAGGCCAGAGTAAGACCTTCCATTATGCATGGATTTTGTTATCAATTGTACTGGTCGCGTCAAAATTACTGGAGGATAGTCAGTTTCCTACGATCGCATTAGATCTTCCAGAAGTAATGAAGCTCACTTCACTCTTGGCCACAAAGGACTCCGAGAGGGTCAAGGACAGTAATATCTTTTGAGTGTTGATGGAAGAAAGAATCAACACTGTGATAAACTACAAGCTGCGGCTATCACCAACTATCATTGAGTAGTTGTTGGGATATGTGGAGTTCAAAGAGGACTTCCACTATATCTCCATCCAGGCATGGAAGGACCCTGAGTAGAAATGGTATGATCTCCCTTATCTTGCGGTAGATGATGCAATCATAGTAGTCCTTGAGCATTGGCCAAAAAAGTGGCGCGCAACCTCAGACTTGTCAGTTGGGTCCAGTAAGTCCACGGGAAAGCAGAAGAAGGAAGAGGCCTAGTTGAAGATGCAACAGCTGGCTGAAAGGAGGAAAAAGGAGGCTCAGGAAAAAGCTATAGAAGAGCACGCTGCAAAGAAGTAGGCCAAAGAGAAGGAAGGGGAGGAGGAGTGCAAATATGACAAAATTCAGAGGTCTCCTTTGCCGCAGAAAGAGGATGAAGAGCAAAAATTAGAACAAGGTAATGGAGACTAGGAGAGTACTCCATTCCAAATAAAGCACACTTAGGAGTAGGAGAAAGAAGGGCCATGAAAGGAGTCCAAGGCCAGTAAATCATCACTCGACCTAATCACCTTGATAGAAGGTGACTTGGATGACATCAAAGATAAAGTAAGGGATGCGATCGTGGAACTGCTGCAACTATTTGAGCAGTAGTAGAAGCAGGCCTTGGTTTCCATTCAGACGGGTTTGCGTGAGCTACAGATCCAAACTACTCAACTATAGACCGGTGTAGGGCGAGGCAGCATGACGTTAACTAGTTTGGTGCCAAGAACTTCTGAAGCAGTGGAGATGGTTCACTCCTTGGATCCCTGGGTTGTCACGCTATCGGATGGAGCTTTGACTACAAAATTGGAAGTTGACAAGGCTATTGTTAGCACTCTCAAGAAGGTTGGGTTGAACTTGGTCGTGCTTCCAAGTGAAGCCCTTCACACCTTGGAAGCAGATGTGATCGCATAACTTGAGGTTCGAGAGTAGAATGATGAGTGTGATAAAAAAAAAAGGTAAAAAATGCGAAGATGTTCGTCAAAAATACTTCGGAAATTGAAACATGGAAGAAGGTGTAGCAAAAGAATGAGCAGATTGCGATAGTAGTCGCTGAAGCATGCAAAACCATTCTGAAGCTTCATATCCCAGAAGAAGCACTGGTGGAGGCAAAAATTTGGAAGCTCGCTGCAGGTGTGCATGACACAAAGACAGAGCTGACCAAGGTTCAGTTTGAGCTGAACCTTAAGATCATAGAGCTTGAGTTGAAGGCTCAGCCTTCAACTCCACCAGAGGTTAAAGAGCAGTGCGAGGCAACTCTTAAGGATGCATTTGGTGTAGTATATGCTGCAGTAACAGATTGCACCACTCTCTTTGAGCAAAAACTGGAAGTACTTACTACTTTTCAGGAAGATCCCAACCTGTAGAGGTTAAATACCCAGGTGAGGGAATTACAACAGTGGTATGATGAAGCAAGAGTGATGGCATGCATCATCATCATCACAGAGAGATTGGCAAAGCTTCCGGAAGTAAAGGAACTGAAGGAACAGGCGGAAGAAGCACAACGCAGAGAAGCACTACTTAAGGCCAGATTGGGGCCTTCGCTGGATGAGACATATGTGCTCACCTCCACCATTGAAGGAAAGTCGGACAGCTTGCAGGCAGTACAACAAAAGATCTAAGCAGATGTGTGGAACCAACAACAGAGCAGTTGGTAGAGTAGGTCAAGCAGGCAGTGACGCAATGTACCGCTAAGGTCACAGTGGTGCAAGTGGAGCTAGTATGTATTCACAGCAAGATATCCGTTCTAGTAGAGTGACTCAGGGGTGAGTCGCCATATTTTTGTTGGGGGCCTATTGGGAACGGGTCCCCTAGAGTCAACTTTGGGGTTAAAAGCCCAAGTTTTGGGGCAGAAAGCCCAAGTTTTTGTATAAAAACGTGTAAAGTCTCTGCATTTTGTGGTCGTGGAGCGCAAAGATGTAAAGTGTCATAAAGGGTTTCTGCCCTTAGTTTATGTAAGTCATATCGTCTTTAGGAGATCTACCCATGGTCTGCGGACCATGGGATTGTATAAAAAGGAGAGTCTTAGAAGAGTCTAAGGTAGTTCTTGGTATGTTATGAGTCATTGATGAATGTAATGGGTCCATGACAGATAAGATCGAAGAGCCTTAGCATAGGAAAAATGCTCTGTAGCTGTGTGCATAGAGGCCTAGGGTAGAAGTCTGTAGCTGAGTGCGTGGACCCCTGCAGCTATGTGCGTAGGGAAGTTTGAGTCTGTAAAGAATATCTGAAGCATGAATAAAGAGAATTATTCTAGAATTACCTGTGTATAACCTATTTTACTTCTATTATAAATGCATATGATTATGCTATGATGAATACTAGGTTTATGTTTTAATGCTGTATTGATGGGCGAATCCGTATGTTTTTCTTTGTTATATGAATGCAAGTAAGAATATCTATTTACATGAAGATCATCTTAATGCATGTTGAAGTTATCAGATACTTAAGCTAATTTGGTTAAATACAAAAGTAAGAGTAATTACAGAGGTGTGTAAGTGTCTAATTCGCCTATCTAAGGTATGCAAAGGATAGTCATAGACCTTTGCGGAGGTCTAGAGGACAACTAAGAGGAATATATCGATCAGCCCTAAAAGGCTTATCAACCCGTGTGAAGGAAGGTTTAGGGTATAAAATGACATCACTACCATATCTGGGTGTGGAAACTTGGTTCCTCCATCCCCCCATACTGCTTCAGGTGAGACTTCAGTCCGCGCTCCACGGATTGATTCCAAAAGGGACAATAGTGTAGGGATTTGCTTGGCTAATTAATGTTGAACCTAGGTTAGGGTCCATCAATCCAACTAAGGGCCAGATGAAAAGGTGAGTACTCATACCCTATTTTGAACGTTTGCACAACTATCATGGATATCGTTGTACTTAACCCTTTGTGATGTCTGTCCAATGCACATTCCTTTGAAATCATGAAGGAGTTTTTTGATCACTTGTCTAAAATCAGGTATGATGGTGAAGGCGAAGTGGCTTGGACTAAGCACTTACATGACTTCCTTGCATTCTTAGGGAATGAGGAAGAGTTTGATGAACTAGAGGTCAGCATGTTGCTTGCATACACAATTTGTGAATCCCCAGAACGATGGTACCGCAACTTGCCTTCCAATTACATGCACTCATTTAAGAACTTCATTGGTCTAATCGAATTTGTTTTCCATGATTTTGATCCTGAAGCTCTTAGAAAGAAAATATTAAAACAATAGAAGGCCCCTCATGAATCACCATGGATTTTTGGTAGCACTTCCATTTACTTATGTTTGAAGCTCTGAAAATTCATATGAAATTCCAATATCTCATGGAAAAATTTGAATATTGCCTTACCAAATCACTCTTTCCCAAAGTGAAGATGAAGCTTAAACCCTGCTCAAGATACTTTGGTGTTGGAGCTGTGCAATCACAAGTGCACACAGTTACTATCACAAGTGACTGTTTGCCTTCCCCTCATCAAACAACTCCACCCTCGCAGAGTGATGTGGGAGAACATGCACACATGTCTCTTGAACTATCACATCCTCCCACCCTCAATACTCTTAATTTCTATGCAGATTTGGTTGGGAAGCCCATGGGTTGTAATATGCATTTGTTACCTCAACCTCCACCTTCATGTTCTACTGATCCTCTAGATTTCACTATCTTGCGTTCTTCCATTCTAGACTCTATACCTGTGGTGAATGAGGATCAAGACATTGACAGAGTTGATGTTTCACAACCAACCTGCATTGTCATTTATTATGAGAATGATAGGGGATCTGAGCATGAAACCACGATGAAGGATGACCGCCTTCTGTCTATGCCTCCTCCTCTTTCTGCTAACATCTTTGGTGAGTCTGCTATATCTAATTTTCCTTGTGTAAATTCACCCACAGATGCATCTACTTCTGATCATTCATAGAACACATAGGATGTCAGTCCATCATTTGACAACGGAGAGAACAAATTCTTCATTGAAAATCCACTTTATTTTTCATCTACTTTTTCCAGAAACGCAGAGGGTGAACATCCTTGCTTCTCATCTACCCCTCTGTTTAATTTATCTGATCATGAGGATGTTGATGAACGCATTGTTTGTTCTAATTGTAGTTGTCGTGATCTAATTTCTCCTCTATTCGATCACGATGTTGATTGAATTGATGTTGATCTTTCAAAGCCACCTGTTTATGATGATCTATCTGTTGATGAAGTTGAAAACCCACAGGTTGTTGAGGCACTTCAACCCGAGCTGATGGTTATGTCAGGCCCTCATTGTCCTCAATTTAGTTTCACTTTCGAGCAGGAAATTTTTGAACTACCCAAGGCTCCTCATCACTCATCTGTATGCATTGAATATCAATCCAACATATATATTTCTCTTCCTCCACACGAATCACATGATCCTATCGCTCATGCATTGGATGAATCTTACAAAACAAGCACACTTGCTAGATGTAAGTTGTCTATGTTTCTCACGTTTGCTTCCCTGTGATAATCAAGAGAGTGCATATTCTTAACATCTGCACGTAGTGTAGTAGAGCACCATGGTAAGTCCACAAAGTTCTTGTCTTGTGCTTTTACTCTTTCCCTTTCTGTGGACGCACTTAAACAAGTGTGTTTCTCTTCATTGTTATATCTTTCATGCTTGTCAGTTCGCTTGACTATGTTGTTCATGAACCATGCCTTCACTAACATGGATCAACCAATGCACCGATGGCTGCATTGGAAATATCACTTCACATGATCAGACCCATGCACCATTAGCTTAGGAGTAGGAGTAGTGTTTGGTTGCGTGCATGATTGGTTTCTTGATTTGTCTGTTTGCTTGCCTGATTGCTTTGCTTACTCGCTTTGGTTTCAAATTTTCTTCTACTTTTTGTTTATTGTTTTGTTTTATTTTTTATGTTCGTAGGTTAGTTTGACATGAAACTGTGATAAAATCTTGAAACAAGCAATGATAAAGTACAAGAGTACTTGTGCAACTATCAACAATTGGTTATCTATTGTCCTTTCTCCTAATGCAGAACTTGTTTTCTTCAATCAATGATACACCAATGGAAAATATGTTCTGTTTAAGGTAAATCATGGTGAAAACACAATGCTTATGCTGTAACTAGTACCACATATCATTGACTGATATCTAAACTACCACCTACTCTAGTCAGTTGTTTTTGGGTTAACCCTTACCATCTCAGTCAAGTAGTGTAAGGTGAGGGGGAAAGCTAAACAAGTATGTTAGAGGTATATATAACATACTTATCTAAAGGAACAACCTATTTTTCTCTTAATAAGTCAGGATCCCTCTTCCGCCTATGAAATAAATAAGTGCTTATGCACAGTTCTTGAGAAAAAAATGAAAAAAATGAAAATGTGAAAATGTGAAATTTTTTGAAAAATGAATAAGGAAAAAGAAGAGAAAGTATTCCTATGCAGAGATGTGATGAAAGTAACTCCATTAGGGTACTGACTAGGCTCGATAGCAACGAGAAATTCTTGTGTTCCTATGTGAATCCACTAGGGTACTTTCCAGGCCTGCTGGCAATGGAGCAACACTAGAGATGAAACTTAAAGTCTGACATTCATATTACTTGTGCACCAATATACCCTTCATCCCCAATCGAAAAAACTGAGTTGAATTGGCTTGGAATGTGTGCTGATCGATCAAGGGAATGGCAGGTGCTACATATTTCAATCAAGCTAGTGTGGAAACCATGATGATCTAAGAATCGAACAATACTTCTAGAGGAGTTAGACTTGCTTTTCATGAAAAAAGGTCCATTCAGAGAGCTGGAGTTCCACCAGTGTATCACGAAGTGTTGTAGCAGTTACAACCACCCTCCAAAGTTTTGGCTGGCATGAAAATTTCAGAGCCTACCTTGGATTCTGCGATCAATCACCCTTGGTCACTTTCTGGTAAGAAAATAATTTCAAGCTCCCCTCCTTAATCTTTAGATTTTTCCACGTTCTCATATTTATGTAACATGTGTCATATTTGGGCATAGGGGTCATTGTTTGTCGTTGAAAAGGAATGTTGTTTTTCTTCAAGGGAATTGTGTGCGTATGAGTAGTCATCATCACATAGACATGTTTCACTCTCACTTCATGCACTCTTTTCACGAAAGTTGTTGCATCAAGAAAAGTATGTCTTATGCATTCTAGATGGTCTATGTTGTGTCACTAAGTGTCCGTGTGCCATCATAATCAAGTCCTATCAGTGTTTACATATGTTTCAATGATCTCACACTTATCCATTTTCCCAAGCAACCTAGCCTCATACAGCTTCCCGGAGCTATGTGCTTTGCTTGTGCAACCATGAAGCATCCTCCATTGCTTACTGAAATCCCACAGTATGCAGAGACCCCAACCTCCCTTTCCTGGTGAAACCCCGCAACCCATAGAGACCCCAGCCAACATTGCTCTCCAAAAATGCACAGAGCAGGCAGGTTTCACTTCTCTCCAAAATTTCATAGAGTAGTCAGACATGAAACACTTCTCTCCAGAAATGCTCAGAGCAGTCAGCTATCCTCCATTCAGAAACTTCACAGAGGTGTCCTCCTAGGACCCTCATCCCAGAGTAGTGTCATGAGCCTCAAAATTACGCAGTGTTTTCCAAGTTCTCTTGTCGGTCATTCATACCTAGAAATTATGGAGATGGGCCTCCCATGGCCTCATCTTGGAAGTAGTCACTTCCCATTGAAACCACGTCGATCCATCACCTAGTGACTATAGGAAAAGGTGACATGCCGAGATCACTCCCAAGGAGTTGAGGAGAAGGACTAAGAGACCAAGTAATGGAAGAGATCAAGACTGCATGCAAGCTCTATCAAATGCATGATCATCTGGAGGGTAAGTATGATAAGTATGTTAAATAAAGGACACACTTCGAAGTACACCTCTTATTTGAGTTTGTAGGACTATGTGTCATTGTCATATCATCCTGTCCTCAGTAACATGCATGTGCACAAACACAAACATTCATTTTTTGTGTTTCTTCTACATGTCTTGCTTCATTTCCACTTTGATCAACTGTCATCTTTGACATGTTGATTGCTATGTCATGGTTGCGACCGCGTTTTGGTGATGTTGAAGGTTGTGTTTGAGTTATCTTCGCTATGTAAACATATATCTCACTCACACACAAGGTTGTAAGTACTATCGTGAAAGTGTCCTCACGGTCATCTGAATGTCTATCCGAAATGTCGCACTTGTCGCTCTCACCATTTGACAGTCCTGTAGTTAGTTGCATTGAGCCTATGTTGTCTCCTTGGTTTGAGGTGTCTTATCGGTGAGTCATGTTGAGTGTGTGTTCACAAGGTCATGTGTTCATGAGCTCACTCACTCACACACTTAACCATTTTTCCAAAATTCTGTCCACTGGACCACCCTCCATCAACAAGACCTCCGCTGAGTTGAGTTGCGCAGTCTCAGCCCTCATTGATCATGTATTTCTGCCCATAATTGTGCAGAGCTTGAGGTTGCTTCCCAGGTAGTCTGCACTGCACAATCCTGGAATAAACCCAACTGAATGTCACCCAAAACAATGCATAAGTTTATCAGCAAGTCACACTCCAATAGAACCCTGTGATTAACATCCCTTTTTGCTTCCTTTTTTGCATCTAGAGACCATTTTTGGTGCTATTTGTATCCATTTATCAAATATGGTGAAAAATTTAAATCAAAATTTGTATGAATTTTTACACCAAGCCTTGCACCAAGTTTAGCACCAGATGTTGCACGAGGCCTTGCATGAGGTTTTGCACCAAATTAAGACTCGCACCATCCTTTGCACTAGGTTTTGTGCTAGGTTTTGTGTCAATTTTGGCACCTGATTTTTGTTTTTCCTACTTTTGCATCATCTATTGCATCCACCTTTTGTTCCTACACATGCATCCTATTTTGCATCCATTGTTTCATCCCCTTTTGCACCAATCTTTGTGTGAAGGTTTGTGTCTAGTTTTGAATATAATTTTGTTGCATCCAATTTTTTATCTTGTTTGGCATCCATATTTGCATCGTCATTTTCATCCATTATTGTGTCCACTATTGCATCCACTTTTTTTGTGCCACAATTTGACCCTAGTTTGGCACCTACCTTTCAACCCACTTTTTCTTATTTTTCATCCACGTTTGCATCTTGATTTGCATCTATGTTTGCATAAAATTTTCCATATATTTTTGCCTCCCTTTTTGTATCCACTTTTGTGTCAAGTTTTGAATCGGGTCTTAAGTCTCATTTTGCATCTACTTTTGCATCAACTTCTATTACATCCACTTTTTCATCCAATGTTGCACCCATGTTTATGTCTACTTTTGTATCCATTTTTTCATTTTTTTTGCACCAAAGTTTGCTTCTTTTTTTTGCATCTATCATTGCATCTGTTATCACTTAAGAATTCTAATGCCAAAATTTCTCATACTAGTTTGATGATAAAGGTTGGTGCTAGTCTAAGTTTGATTTTGTTTTTCTTAATGTTTGAGTCTTAGGGGGTCTTGAGTCAAATATGCATTCTCATTCACCACTGGTCATTCTCATTCATCACTGGTCTCATAGCCATGTGTCAGTTTGGTTTAGAAATTACTATGTGCCACAAAGCCTTTCAAGTGATTTTGTAGCACATGTAACCATTTTGAAGTGTTTTCACAGCGCATAAATCCTTTTAGTAGTTTCGCAGCACAAAAGCCCTTTAGGTGATTTCAAAATGCGATGTGTTTTAGGTGATTTCACAGCGCGACACGTCTTAGGTGATTTCGTAGCACATAATTCAAGACTGACTGCGCTGCGAAATTGGAGATTCGTGCATTCCACAGCGAATCTTTCCCAACTGTCAAATCTGTCAAGTTAATCTATAGTTGCGTCATTCATTGTCAGTTTAGGCACTCCAAATGTCATGTCCAACCACTTATCTCCATTATTACAACCACTAGGTACGTTGCTACACACGGATTACAAGTTCTAAGAAAAGCCAGGTATCCACCGTCTTAATGATGATTGTATTTGTTGCATGATGAACAAGTCTGCAAGTTTTCAATTTGAATACATTGTTATCAAGCGAGGCAGGTATCAAGCGAGGCAGTTATCAAGTGAGGCAACCATTCAAATAAGGCAGAGAGTAAGATTTGAGGAGTGACAATGTTTCAAACCTTCATGGAGGGATCAATAGAAAGGAAAGACCACAGATCAGGCAAACGTTTAAGAAACGAGCCTGAAGGTTTAGACATAACCTTGAAGAACAGAGAAGTCGAGCATTCATTTAAACAAGTTGGATGTTGGAATTTTTGCAAGAAGCTCCAGGGAGGTCATGCACAAGTTACTAAGGAATTTTCCCTGAATTTCACAGGACTAAACTCAAAGGTTGGTATGCTGGAATTGCAGGTCTCACCAGACATGATATCCACAGTTACGGAGATTCCAAGAGGGCAAGAAAGTTGGTTCAAGAATTTCAAATTTGATATGTCCCCGTGCAAAGAATTTCTAAAGCAGGAGTTCATTAACTCATATTTCAACAAGTCTATTCCTAGAAGTTATGTCAAAGAGTCATATGCCAATTTCCTTACTTGTATACAGAAGTACCTTACCTGTGAAGGGAGATATAACAAGGTGTATTCATATCATTTTAAACTTCTGTTGCATTTCACAGGAAATACATCTATTGATCTACCTTTTTACTTATTCTGCAACTTAAGCAAAATGTGTGACAAGGTGCAGCTAAGAAAAGAAGCCTATGAGACTTCATTGTTCCACCATGGCTTAGTTAAGTTGATTGTTCTGCATGAACTCTAGAGGGTAGGTAGAGACTGGGACACATTCATATTCATGTCTGGTTTCAAGAACAAGACCGGTCTCAACCATCAAGCTGTAAAAGACCTTCCAACAACAACTAGTGATCAGGCAGAAACAAGATCCAAGAGGTTTTCAAAGTTAAAGGCAAGGAAACAAGTTAGAGAATCCACCAGGCCACTGATTATCCAGGATACACCCCAGCAGTCCCTTAAAGAGAAAACTCAAGTCAAAGAAATTGCACATGAATCAGGCATAGGTGAAGGAGTTCAAAGAAGGACTAGGAGCCAGGTGGCTAAAGAAAAAGGTAAGTCAGTGAGTATTGAAGAAAGCCCTGTTTCAAAGGGAGACTTAAATGACTTATTGCAAGCCATTGACATTGAAGAGTCTCCACTAGTTCAAGCAGATTTGATAGATTTAGGAAAAGACAAGGCCAAGAGAGTCAAAGCCTCGAAAAAACTCAAGTTTGATGATCAGGTTGAGCAATTCGTTTTTAAGCCTAGGAGACCCATAACGAGGAAGTTTAAACAAGTACAGGAGGTACTGCCAAGAGCAGATGAAACAGGGGAGCTGACACGACATCATGAAAGAAAGGATAAAGGCATAACAGTTGCCATTCAAGAAGAAGATAGTTTGGAAAACGTGAAAAGGAGATTGGAATTGGCCAACTTTGAAATTGCCAGATTGAAGAAAGCTGCCAGGAAATTTTCAGTTAAGGAGGCTTATTTTAACCAAATGCAAGCTTGGTGGGAGGACCAAACATTTCAAATTCCTGAAGTGGTTGATTTTAGTGTTCAATTCCATAGCTGGATTGCTCCTGCAATAAAGGAAGATCAATTTATTAGAAAGGTCAATACAAACCTCAGATCTGGGATCAAGGTCATGAAGAAACAAATTAAAGACTTAAAGATACAGTTAAGCCAGCTGAAAGAATCTCCTTAAAGAAATCTCACTTCAAGTAAGGCTGTGTTTCAAAATTTTGATGGTTTTTTCTTGGTATAATCTTTCTTGAAGAGTCATACATTTCCATTCAGTTTTGAAAGGCCTTGGAGCAGTTGAAAGAATGTTTAAATAGCAAAAGGCTCAAAAATGGAAAAATTTTGGTTGAAATTGTGTTTCTTGGAATAACACAACAGTTTCGTAGCGCGCTACGAAATTGCTGAAGATGATGACTAACACTCAACTACACAATCTAATCTCAGTCAACCGGTTTTGAAATACATGCGGGAATTTTGAAAAGGGAATATCTATAAGGGATCATCTAAAGCTATCAACATTCAACAAGGTCAAGACAGGTGAAGGAAACATGTATTCAAATCCAAATCCAAACTTTTTGTCATAAAGTGAGCATATTTACTACAGTCCAAGATATGTCAGACAGCATGGAAGAGCTTTTGCCTTTACACATAAAAGAGGTTGACAACACATCAAAGACGTGGCAATCTGTTATATTTTGGATAATCAAAGATAAAGGGCATGGTTCTTTGGATTCGAACATTTTGAGGCAAACCAAATACCGATAAACAGGGGTAGTTTCCTATGTTTCAAGGCAATGGAGAAGATGTAACATTGAAGACCAGCATGGAGCTTTGAACATCCACCACAGCTAAACTAAAAAGGGACCAGATGACAAAGAATGAGAATGATTTTAATCAAGGCTATTATTAGCATAATATGGAGTTAGACTCCTACTTGATTTAGATCTCTAGAAAGTCTAGTTGCAGTTTGTTACATTTAATAGGCAGTTAAAAGTTAAACAGGTGTCATTAGAAGTAGATTTCAAGTTCCCCTAATGTTTAAGGAGGAATCTCAGTCAAGTAGAAGAACTCTATATATAGGAGAAAAGGAAATGTAATAAGGGTTGGAAGTTTATGTGAAAAAGCTTTGTTATCAAGCTTATGTAAAAACTCTGTTTCTTTTGGTAATACAGTACTAGCTTCTGCTGCTCAAGAATCATAGAGAGTTCAATGTATGAGTTCCTTTTGTTGTCTTTTCATGTTTTCTACAGTATTATGAGTATTTGATTACTTAGAAATCACTTACAGTGTTCTAATTTCCTTCATATACTCGTAAATTGTCCTTTTTGTGTTTGGTGTACTCTACCTATATTGAAATCTGAATGCCTTGATTTTATTGCAAAGCCAAGTCTATTGTTAATGCTAAATGACATATGACTCCATAAGCCCAATGGATGCTTGTTAATTTTATTCCACCAGCTTCATTCCTATTTGTTTCACAAAGAGTTATCCATCTTAATCATAATCAAAAACCTTCAATCCTATGAGAGAGCCCTCTCAGGCTAAGGAGGCTAAGCCTTAGCTAAAAGATTGGTTTGAAACAGTTACTTGAAGTCTTCCTAGTCTGCAGCCTTCCAAGGCTTGATTTTGAGATAACAGCATCCACTTTTGTTCTTCCATAATTTGTGTCATGTTTTTCACCTACCATTGCAGTTGTGTTTTATTCTACTTTTTCATTAACGTTTGCATCCAAATTTGCATCAAATATTACCTCTTTTTGCATCCACCTTTGTGTTAGGTTTATGCATGGGGTTTTGTATCCAATTTTTCATCTACTTCTGTTGCATTCATTTTTTCATCCAATTTGTTCTCCATTTTTGCACCCAAGCTTGCTTCCACTTTTGCATCCCTTCTTGCATCTTGTTTTTCATCCGAGTTTGCATCTTCATTTGTTTCTTTTGTTGTATCCACTTTTGCATCCATATTTGTTGAGCCACAATTTCTTCCATGTTTTTCATATATCAATGCACCCACCATTTCTTCCACTTTTTCATCCACATTTGAATCCTCTTTTATGTCCAAGTTTTCATCAAATATTGTGTGTGGCTTTTTGTCCCCTTTCGCATTGATTTTTACATCATATTTTGCATCTCATTTTGCACCTACTTTTGCATATACTTTAGTTATATCTGCTTTTGCATCTAGTTTTGTGTCCACTATTTCACCCATGGTTGTGTCCATGTTTACATTCCTTTTTACATCTTATTTCACATCCAAGTTTGTTTCCATTGTTGCATCCACTTCTATTTCACCATAAATTTGCGCTAAGTTTTGCACCTATTATTGCACCCATATTTACTTCCACTTTTGAATCCTCATTTGCATCCAATTTTGCATGATTATTTCATTTATTTTTCTTCTCATGGTCAAGTTTACCATTTATTCACATAACATAATTGTCATAGGTGCAACCCCACTAGGATGATTCCCTATATTTACCCCTTCTAGAGGTGCAATATTTCCAACAATCATGATTTGACATTGTTGCTAAGGTGGGAAAGGATCGTTCAACACAATAGGTTGTGTGGTGGGATTTCATTAAGTATTGTTTTCATTAACCTCGTCCAAATGTGGACAATGATGTTTCATATGGCCCCTAACACAAATCTTACATGGGAACCTTAGCTTTTTCTCTTTGTTGCCAGCAACATTGCCATTTAAAGCTTATGGTTCTTTCTGCTCATTCAAAATAGTTTTCTTATTCTTCTTCTTTTTACCACCCAGTTATTGTGGTCTACCTAGTCCTATGGACTGAACTAAGTTAATAGTGTTTGTTTGGGAATAAGTTTTAGTTGTCTTGGTTGTAGGTATAGTCAACACAGGAATATGAAAAATAAAAAACTAGTTTAACCTCCCAACCAACTAAATATAACCCATTATTGAAAATTAGAAGAGTTTCATTCTTCCACTATGGTTAGCTCTTTTCTACTACCTTGCACATAGCTTGTATATGGAGGAAGCATAAACAATCTTCAATTTGATTCAAGTGTTTCTTTAGGTTCTTCATGGAAAGTTTTAACTCATCGAACATGAGGAAAAATTACTCCTTGGCCTCATTGTGATCCAACAATACATTACCCAATAGAATTTTCAAATGCTTGTAGATATCAACAATATACATGTATTAGTAGTATCTTCCTTTG
Source organism: Pinus tabuliformis (assembly GCA_031772625.1). NCBI lineage: Eukaryota > Viridiplantae > Streptophyta > Pinopsida > Pinales > Pinaceae > Pinus > Pinus tabuliformis. Next base: position 300,963,216 of record CM062808.1, on the reverse strand, counting down.
GTGTGTTTGTGTTAAGAACCCAATATGCTACCTCTCTAGCCACTTCGATATCTATCAAACATCTGTGCTTTCCTACAATGTCATGTTCATTAGGGGAATTTTGAGGTCTAAAATGGGCCTCCTAAGGAAATTATAGAATAATAGTGGAAATATTCAAATAATATTAGATTACATCATTAAAGTTTAGAGGGAAAAAAGAAGAAACTACTTTTTCAACTCGTATTTTCAACCTATCTCCCAATGGGTTTACTCAAATTTCAAACGCGAACACTAATTGGATGTAGAATTTGATTCCTCATCCAAGGAGTACACATGTTGCATAATTTTGATGAACACCCCTACATGAAAAATTAGAAATACATGAAAAACATGATTGCAATACGATTTTTCATGTATTTCTCATTTTTCGTACAGCAGGGTCCACCAAAAGTATGCAACATGGGTACTCCTTGGATGAGGAATTAAATTTTACAATCAACAAGTACTCCCACTCTAAATTTGAGTAAAATTTTATGGAGATAAGTTGAAAAGGTAGTTTTATTATTTTATTATTTTTTAATATTTTTACTTTTTTACCCCAAAAATGGTGAATCATCCCCCATGTTTGACATCATCATCTTGAATCCTCTTGTTTCTTATAAAGTTTATTTTGGTTGTACATTTTTCTTAGGAGGCCCATTTTAGACCTAAAAAGTTCTCTAATGTCACTGCTATTATTTTTCATGACTATTCAGTTAGTGTGGATGCAATACAAAGGTGTTGAAGTTTAAACTTTCTATTGGGCTCAAAAGCCTCATTTTATGTAGTGGGCCACTCCACATAGGCTTTGAGTGCATTGACAGTTCATTGTAAGCTTGAATCAATGATACTACAAATGTACTTGTTGGGTTGTGTTATATTCTTTCCACGTAGTTAACAGGGGGTTTGAAGGGCACCCGTAACCCCACTTTATGGGGTCCAGGGCAGCGCCCTAGAAAATTTTGGTTTTGGACCCTAAGTTAGGTTAGGCGGACCCACCTATGGTTTTGTGCATGATTTTCGCACATGTTTTTTGGACGCGATGTTTTTCGGTCCATGGTATTGGATGCTTCGACATGTATAAATATGTATTGTAACATTGAAAGGGACATAATGAAAAATCAAGCTGGTAGTCTAGGTTTTGGGATCTAGGGGAAAATCTCTATGTATATGTGTTTTATGTGTTATGATCTTGCATTGTTTATTTTATATGTTTTAGAATTTGTATGTAGGTAATTTCTATACGGGGTTAAAACCTACTTATGGTATCAGAGTAGTTTTAGCTTGAAGGGGACGCATTTGTTTCTGAGGGGTTTTGCTCAGGCCTGTGGTAGACCCTATTCAGTGGGAGATCTGCGAGATCGATTCTAGTGGTGAAAGAAGATGGCGAGTAGTGGAAAGATAGAGATCGATAAATTTAATGGTCAGAGTTTTGAGTTGTGGAAACTCAAGATGGAGGATCTGTTGGTGGATAAAGATCAGTGGATCGCGGTAGATCCAGGTACTAAACCAACGAGAGTGTCCGATGAAGAATGGAAGAAGTTGGATCGGAAGGCAAAGAGCACAATACGATTGTGTGTCTCAAATTCAGTATTTTTGAATGTATCAGGGGAAGCTACGACGAAGGCTTTGTGGGACAAGTTAGGGACTTTGTACCAATCTAAGTCTCTGGTGAATAAACTGTTCCTGTGAAAAAAGTTGTATAACCTGAGGATGAAAGATGGAGACTTGGTGATAGAGTATCTGAATGCATTTAATACTAAGGTAAGTCAGTTAGCATCTGTTGATATTAAAATTTTAGATGAAGATAAGTGCATCAGTTTTTTGTGTTCTCTACTAGATTCGTGGGATAGTCTGATTATTGCAATCGGTAGCAATGCAACTGCCTTGTAGTTTGATGAAATAGTCTCAGTCTTACTGATGGAGGAGATGAGATGGGAAAAATATGGAGAGCTAGAATGGTGATGCCTTGTCTATACAAGTATGGTCCCAGAACATAAACAAAAATAAGTCATCGAGTGGGAGATCTAAATCTAGAGGGAGATCTAAATCTCCAGGAAAACCTGTAAAGGTGGTGTGTTGGAAATGCGGAAAGGAAGGCCACTTCAAAAGGAACTGTAAATATAAAGCTCCTGACAAAGGAAAGGGATCTGATGAGGCTGCTTCTGTAGAGGCGAAAACCACCTCCGATGAAGGTGGGGATGTGTACTTGGCTTCTTCAAGTACACATGTAGATCATGAGGCATGGTTGATTGGCTCAAGTGCATCCTTTCACTTCACTCCCCATAGAGAGTGGTTCTGCGAGTATGAAGAATATGATGGTGGTGATGTATTCTTGGGGGATGATAGGAAGGATAAAATCATTGGTCACGAAAAAGTAAAGTTGAAGTTGCAAGGTGGAAGGATTAGAACACTTCCAGGTGTTCTACATATTCCTGCATTAGCCAAAAATCTGATTTCTGTTAGCAAGTTGGATGATGCAGGTGTAAAAACAGTGTTCGAGAAGGATATCTGCAAGATGGTTTAGGGAGCACTAGTATCGATGCAGGGAGTTCAGATTGGAACTTTGTACAAGCTACAAGGTAGCACTGTTATTGATGGGTGTAATAGTTCTGTGGTTCCTGAAAGTGGAGAAGAAAATCTAGTGGTCTATGGAGAGAAGAACATGCTGTGGCATCAAAAGCTTGGACATATTGGAGAAAAGGGCCTTCAAATACTTCATGGTAAACGTATGGTAGAAGGTGTGAGTAATAGCTCTCTGGATTTTGATTTCTGTGAAAATTGTGTATATGGGAAGTAGAATCAGGTGAGTTTCCCCTCTGGTAGTAAGAGGGTGAAAAATATATTAGAACTTGTGAACAATGATGTGTTTGGACCTATGAAGTTTCCATCACTGGGTAAGTCTGTGTACTATGCGTCATTTATAGATGACTTCTCAAGGAATACATGGATATATTTCCTTAAGAAGAAATCTGAAGTTTTTGACAGGTTTAAAGAATTTAAGGCTCTGGTGGAAAACCAGATAGAGAAGAAGATAAAGGTGCTGAGGACAGATAACGGTGGAGAGTTTTGCAATAAGGAATTTGAATAATTCTGTAAGAAGTGTGGTATAGCACGACAGAAGACTACTCCATATACACCTTAGCAAAGTGGAGTTGCAGAAAGAATGAATAAGACATTGATGGAAAGGGCAAGAAGCATTCTTAGCGGTGCCAGGTTAGGACAAGAATTCTGGGCAGAGGCAGTGGATACTACATGTTACCTGGTCAATAGGTCACCTTCATCAACGTTGGAGGATAAGACACCACAAGAGGTATGGACTGGTAAGAAACCCTCTCATTCACATCTGAGAGTATTTGGATGTGATGCATATGTACATGTTCCAAAGGAAAAATGAACCAAGTTGGACAGTAAATCTGAAAAGTGCATCTTTATTGGGTATAAGGATGGTTTAAAGGGTTATAAGCTTTGGAACCCAGTCACACGAAAGGTTGTGTACAGCCGAGATGTGGTGTTCAGAGAGGTGAAAGATGTTATTAAACATGAAATCCAACCAAAGGAACCCAAGAAGATAGAGTTTGAGCTAAAGGAGGAAGAATTAGACTCTAAAGCAGAGGAGGAATGAGAAGATGAAGAGCCACGAACTCCGGCTTTGAGAAGATCAGTTTGAGAAAGAAGGCAGCCTGAAAGGTATAGTCCATCTGCTTTTTGTTCAAATTTTGCTTATCTATTATTGATGATGACCCCAAAACTGTCAAGGAAGTAGTAGATTCAAAGGACAGAAAACTTTGGAAAGAGGCCATGGTTGATGAAATGGCATCTTTGCACAAAAATGAGGCTTGGGATCTGGTGGAGTTGCCGGTTGGAAGGAAACCCATTGGCAGCAAATGGGTGTTCAAAAAGAAGACAAATGCAGAAGGAAAAGTGGAGAAATACAAAGCTCCGTTGGTAGAAAAAGGTTATTCCCAGGTACTAGGAATTGATTTTGGTGATATTTTTTCTCTTGTTTCCAAGGTAACTTCTATTAGATTACTTTTATCTGTTGCTGCTGCTTTTGATCTTGAGGTAGAACAGATGGATGTGAAGACAACATTTCTTCATGGGGATCTAGAAGAGGAAATATACATGAAGCAACCTAAAGGCTTTGCAGTGAAGGGTAAGAAAGAACTGGTATGCAAGTTAAAGAAGTCTCTGTATGGGTTAAAACAGTCACCAAGGATGTGGTATCAGAAATTTTATACATTTATACAGGGACTTGGCTTCACCAAAAGAAAAGCAGATCACTGTGTGTATTTTAAATTAATTGGTGACCATGTTATTTATTTGGTCTTGTATGCGGATGATATGTTGCTGGTTGGAAATGACAAAGAAATTATCCAGGATTTGACGACCCAATTGTCGTCCAAATTCTACATGAAAGATCTTGGTGCTGCAAACTATATTTTGGGCATGGAAATTAAAAGAGATTGGGCAAAGAGGAAGATCCAGTTAAACCAGAGGAAGTATGTCGAGACAATACTGCAAAGGTTTAATATGCAGGATAGTAAACTGGTGAAGGTTCCTATTCCTATATGTGTGAGGTTATCTATTGAACAATGTCCCAAGACACAAGAAGAGGAAGAGGACATGTCCCATGTTCCATATGCAAGTGCCGTCGGTAGCCTGATGTATGTAGTGGTCTGTACTAGACCAGACATTACACACCCAGTGGGAGTATTGAGTAGGTTTATGTCAAAACCAGGAAAGGAGCATTGGATAGCAGTGAAGCGGGTTTTCAGGTATTTGCGTGGCACTAGTGATTATGGTCTGTGCTGCCAAGGATGACCAGGATTGGATAGAGTGTTGGATATTCATGGCTTTGTTGATGCAGACTGGGCTAGTGATCTAGATCAGAGAAGATCTACAAGTGGGTATGTGTTTAACCTATTTGGAGGTGCAGTCAATTGGATGAGTAAGAAACAATTTGTAGTGGCACTATCAACTACAGAGGCAAAATACATGGCAGCCACTCATGAAAGCAAGGGAGCAATTTGGTTGCAGAGTTTGTGTTCAAGTATGGGGTTAGTACAGGAAGCTATAAGGATAGAATGTGATAGCCAAAGTGTAATTTTCTTGGCAAAGAACCCTGCATATCATTCAAAGACAAAGCACATTGATGTTCAGTATCACTTTGTGAGGGATATGATAGAAGAAAAAAAGGTGTTGCTTGTAAAGGTGGACACTTTGAAGAATATTGTAGATGCATTGACAAAATCTGTGAGCTCTGAGAAGTTCTCTTGGTGTAGAGAGACAATGGGCATTTCAGGGCTAGGAAAATGACTAAGCTCTCTTGTGGCCCCCTGTGGAAAGAAAACAACAAGTGGGAGAATGTTGGGTTGCGTTATATTCTTTCCACGTAGTTAATAGGGAGTTTTAAGGGCACCCGTAACCCCACTTTATGGCGTCCGTGGTAACACCCCAGAAAATTTTGGTTTTGGACCCTATGTTAGGTTGGGCGTACCCACCTATGGTTTTGTGCATGATTTTCGCACATGTTTTTTGGACGCTATGGTTTTCAGTCCATGGTATTGGATGTGATGGTTTTCGATCCATGGTATTAGATGCAATGGTTTTCAGTCCATTGTATTGGATGCTTTGGCACGTATAAATATGAATTGTAACATTGAAAGGAACATAATGAGAAATCAAGTTGGTAGTCCCGATTTTGGGATCCAGGGGAAATATCTGTGTATATGTGTTTTATCTGTTATGATCTCGCATTGTTTATTTTCTGTGTTTTAGAATTTGTATGCAGGTAATTTCTATATGGGGTTAAAACCTACAGTACTAAAATATGAATGTTTGCATAAGAGATGGAAGTGAAGGGTATGGAAGCCAAGGAGGAGAGGAACTTGGGATATGAGGGATTTCCTCAAGGATGGATTCAGAGAAGAAATTGAAGGAAACAGATTGTTCCTTGAAAATTATATCCAAAGCAAATGAGAAACCTAGTGAAACCCAAATATAATAGTCTAAGTGAGGGGTTTAGAGTTGACATGACAAAAAAGAAAAGAGAAAACAATGTAACTGATGCTCGAGGGATGCACTGGGAGAGAACAATAGAAATAAAGGAAACAACAAAGGGTAGAAAATTATCCACTATACAGGGTTAAATTAGTATCCCTAGAGAAAAAATCCTATGGAATTATTGTAGTTGACCAATAATATCCCTTGAATGCTAATAATTGAATACATTATAATGCCTTGTAGCTTGAATTAACATCTGCCTTATGAAAATTATGACTAGTTCTTGGAGAAACTGGCCACACCTACAAATTATGAGTGTTTTGTAGAGGCTTGAGGTTGATAATGAAACCAATGATGGCTCTAGAAATACATATCTCAATAACATAACTAATATTAATTTCAACTCAGGTGCAACCATTAAACCAATACTAGTTCCAGAGGGATCTTACATGAAATTGGAGTGATGTCAAACGATCCTCTAAGCAACTTCATGACGGATTGTTAATGACATTAGGGAGGGTGCATTTCCACATCCTCATATGTGAGTGTTGGATGGGATGATGGCCATACAGTCTTAGTCATTCCATTGAGGGGAGATTCATATTTTTATGTATGACATTTCAAAACTTTAAATTTAAATTTAGTTAATAAGGACATAATAACCTAATACTTACAATAAACTTTTTTTCTAAGCATGTGCACACTCCCTCTTTATATATACTTTATGCTATGCATATTACATTATAAAATTAAATAAAAATAGTAATAAAACATGTTGAAAAAATTCCCTTTACATGTATGTAGTTATATGTGTTGTAAAGATTATAATAAAATTAATAATAAGAATTTGTATAGATAGAGATGTGAAATTTATATATAATACAAATAGTATTATAAAGAACAATCATATGTTCATCTTAATTACAAATCTATTAAGTATTGAGAGGAATCACATATTTTGGCTTTTTCTCAAATTGTTCACTAAAAATGAGTTTGCATTTCAAGAGATTTGATCCCTCTTGGAATTTGATAAAACCAACAAATATATATCTTAATTCCAAATCTATCAAGTGTCAAGAGGGATCAAATCTCTCAAGGTGCAAATATTTTCTTAAGTTTTTTCACTCAAAAAGAGGTTTACATCACTAGAAGTTCAATCCTTCTCTATGCTTGGTAGAATAAGAGTAAAGATAAATATTTAATTAATACAATCTCCTTTTGTATTTTACAAATATAGAATAACCTAAATTAATATTAATTTTACTCTAGTCTACTTCTATAATTTAGAAAAATAGAATATATCTTCAACCTAAATTAATATAAATTTTTGTATTTTAGATAATGAGAATGCGCCTTCAACCTAAATTAATCTAAGAATGAAAAATCATGCTAATATCAAAATTAAATATTAATATAGTCCACAATATTTTTTAAGAGGATGTCTTCTTCAGATTAATCACAGCAATATTTTTGGGGTCGATATTTGAAAATCAAATAAAAATAAAAGACAACATTAATTAGTCGAAAAGCAATAAAATAAAATAAAATAATTTAAACATATAAAAATAATAAAAAATAACATAACGAAAAATATAAGTATTAAAACTATAAATATTTATAAAGATGAATATATTAAAAGTATATTATTAGAAGTTATATTAAAAGCAAAAATACTCTTTTTTTAATTTGAATGAAAATAAGTTATGAAAATTCCTATAAATAAGGCTAAATCCTCCCGTTAATGGTATTAAATTACTTATTATGTACACAAAAAGTAAAAAAGAAAAGTTAACTTTAATTAATCAAAGAAACTAATAAATTATTTTAACAAATAAAAATAAATCTTTTTTATAAATATAAATATTTATAAATATAAATATAATAAATAATTAGAAACCATTATTAAAAAAAACATTTTTTAAATGGAATGAAAATAAGATTATTAATAGTTCAATCAATAAGGTTAAATTGTGGAACTAATATATAACTAAATTAGAAATAAAATGGTTTTAAATTAGATATTATGAATTAAAAATAGAAAAAACTATTTTTTTGAATTAAATAATTAATAATTAAATTTTCTCCTCTTTTTTCCCTCATTTATTTGTTTATTTTTTAATTTCCTTAGATTATGTTTTTTTCCTTATTTCTTAAATTTCCTTCTACTCTCTTTTTCCCTCCTTATATATCTATAGACTTTGTCAATATATCTGGGTGTTTATTTTTGTGGAATGCATACCCATTTGCTACATCTAGTTTGCTCATACGGGGCTTGATAGATCCAGTTTGCTAATAGAAATATTTGCTAGAAGGGTTTGCTAAATCGAGTTCAAATATATAGGTGTTTGCTAGATCTAGTTTTGTCGATACAGAGGTTTGCTAGATCCAATTCATTGATACAATGGTTTTGTAGATCTAATTCAATGATACACTTGATTCTATAACTAATTCATTGATGTAGGGTCTTTAGATAGATGATTTTTATTATTCTGGAATCCATATATCCATATCTAACACAAGGGTTTTAGATAAAGGATTTTTATTGTTCTGGAATGCATATATCCATAGCTAGATCTATTCCCTAATACACAAGTTTTGATAATGCGGGTATACCAACAATACTACATGCGTTTTGATACAAGATTTTATTGTTGTGAGATTCATATATCCATAGCTAGATCTATGGCTGTGATGCATGGGTTTTGATAATGCAGGTTTAAGAATGATAAGAGATCCATAACTCAAAAGAAAAATAAGCATTAAATTTTGAGCACTGAGCTTTATCCACTTACTCCAGTTTTTATTGTTGTGAAATGCATGTGTTTATAATAGTTATAGTTCAATGAATCTACTTAACCCATTCACTAAATAATATAGAATCATTGCAACTATATTGAATAACTATATTGAATGGTTAGATATCTTTATTATAACTATCACCATGGTATATAGTAATCCATATAATTCTGACCTCAAACTAATACAAGTGTTTTAATAATGTAGGTCCATCCAATGCATTCACAAATGAGAAAAATAGATTCATAGTGGAGGGGAAAGGCATGTATAATTTTAATGTTGGGTCCCTATAATGCTAGTGATTACCCCATTACTATTGTAATTGTACCCCTTATTAATATTGTTGTGCCCCTGTTGCCCCCATATTGTTATTACTGTGCCCCATAGAATCCCTCTATTGTTATTTTTGTGGCTTTATATTATTATTGTTAGGTCGGTTGGGTTATATTGTGACTCTTTAGACTCCCATATATAGAAAATAGGTTTTGTCATTTGAATCATCCAAGAATTGTTCATTTATTTAATGTAAAGGAGGTTGCCCCCTCGAAGAGGCTAAATTCTAAGGCGTTGATTTATCTTTTCTATCTTTTTCTTGAGTTGGTTTCATAACATTTGGTATCAGAGCTTTGGATTCTAGGGTTTCGCTGCTCCAAACAGGTCATCATGGCATTTTCACTATAACTTTTTTCTGTGATGTTTCAGAAGCTAAAAAAAAACCTATCTGAGAAGAAATCACGCTGAACCTCAGGTCCGAATTTCAGATCTTTTCGCGCTATATTTGCAGAAATATGATCTGAGGAAGTTGGTCTTTTTGCAGACTTCTGAATTACATTCCAAACAGGTGACCTGGGGAAAATCATTATAACTTTCTCTCTAAGCATCGGATTGAAATTTCGTAAGAAGGTACAGAAAGAGGAAAGAATGTAGTTTCTTATATATCTTTTTCATAGCGGGAGGTCGAAACAGGGACACACGACACGTAGTACAAGTTTGCTCTACTGAACTAGTCTATAATTAGGTCACTATGGGAGATTTGACATAACTCTTATTTGGAGAATCCAATTGGGATCAAACTGGTGGCATTGGAAAGAGGACTCAGAGAGCTAATACATATTGTAATTTCGGAACTGGATGATCCAAAATTATAGAGATACATCAGAGGCAATATCGAGCTCCTACAAAGTGAAAAAAGGTGTGTAGTTTTTTTTAAATTTTTGCTTAAGCTTGCTTTGAAAAATTATTTTGAAGGAATTCAAAGGGAATAGTAGAGCATTTTTATCAGTAACTGATGCCCCAAGGAACAAAAATGCAAACACCTAGTAAGAAACCTGAAAGCTCTAGCATGACTCATGAAGTAGAGGAAGAAATGCTACATGATATATCAAAATTACAAGACCAAGTGCAACAAATTTCACTCTCACAAAAGCTAACAAAAGCTATGATAAATGGCGTGGAATCTAAGATAAAGGGCATGGAAGCCAATATTGATGATTTGAAGACAGATTTGAAGACAGATTTGAAGAGAGACATGGCAGATTTGAAGACAGATTTGACAAATTTTCTACAAGAAATACTTACTAATGGTGAAATGGTAGTAAAGGAAACTCATGATGCAAACAAAATAAATGTTAATCATGATTTCATAGACTCTAATGTGGGATCTAAGACCCACCATATTCCAAAAATCGATATGAGGAAGTTTGATGGCAAGGATCTCGCAACATGGATATTACAGATGGAGCAATTATTCGATCTCAATAATGTGCAAAACACACAAAAGGTACGTATTGCAACTTTATATTTGGAACCAAATCAGTTTGTATGGTATCAATGGCTTTGCTCTCATACACAATTTATCACTTGGAAATTTTTACGGAAGAATTAACAACACATTATGAGGATACAAAAAGCAACACTTTTTTTAGCCAATTGATAAGTCTCAAACAAAAGGGTTCAATAATGGAGCACATTGAGGAGTTCCAAAAAATGAACATAAGGGTAAAAAATATTCCAAAGGAGCATAGGATTGATGTGTTCATAGGGACTTTAAAGGATAATATCCAACATGATGTTCGCCTTTGGGAACGTGATTCATTAGAGAAGGCATTCAGGTTAGCAAGAAAATTGGAAAGCAAAATTATGGCAACCAGGAAGCATACCACTCACAACTATAAAGATGGAAGTGTTGTTGCCCCTAGTCTTCCACAACCTATAAGGTTGACACCACAACAATTGGAAGAAAAAAGAGCAAAAGGGCTTTGTTACAGTTGTGATAGCAAATACACTAAAGGTCATAAGTGTGCTGAGAAGAAATTATTCTACGTAGATTGTGGAGAGGAAGAAGAAAAGGAGCAAGAAAGGTCAAAAGAAGAGGATATACTCCAGGAACAAAGCCTAGATAAAGAAGAAATGAATCCGACCATATCTTGTAATGCATTGGTGGGAATTACCACTCCTCAAACCATCAATATAGAAGGACAAATCAAGAAGAAAAAGGTAATAGTGTTGATTGATTCAGGAAGTACCCACAATTTCATTCATTGTAAGGTAGCAAAAGAATTGAATTGCTTCTTATATCCAACACCAGAGTGTCAAGTGATGGTTGCAAATGGAGGAACAATAAATTGCTCGGAAAGTGCCATAATATCAAGCTATCCATGGGAGAATATGTATTGACTAGCCCAATGCTTTCCATTCCAATGGGAGGTGCTGATGTTGTACTAGGAGTCCAATGGCTACAATCCTTGGGTACAATAGCTTTTAATTTTCAAGAACTTTTCATGAAATTTTATGTGGAAGGAAAGGAAGTTGAATTAAGGGGTATTGCAGGGAAACCAGGAATGATAATCAGCTCTAACGGTATGACAAAGCTTCTAAAAAAGGCAAAAAGACGTGTAATTGCACAATTATGTTCGCTAGATGTTTCCACATTGGAATCATCTATTTCTCCAGATCTCCAAAAAATCTTGGACAATCATTCCAAGGTATTTGAGACTCCCAAAGGTCTCCCACCTATTCGTGATCATGATCATGCTATTCATGTGATTCCAGGAAGTGTTCCTCCAAACATCAGGCCGTATAGATATCCCTATTCCCAAAAGAGTGAAATGAACGTATGGTTGCAGAAATGCTAGAGGCTGGTATAATTCAACCGAGTCAAAGTTCTTTCTCTGCTCCAGTAGTATTGGTGCACAAGAAGGATGGATCATGGCGCATGTGTCGGATTATAGGGAGCTCAACAAGCTCACTATTAAAGATAAGTTTCCCATTCCTATCATTGATGAATTACTGGATGAATTGCATGGATCAATTTACTTCACCAAGTTGGATCTTCGTTTAGGATATCATCAAATCAGAATGAAGACTGAAGACATTATGAAAACAACATTTAGAACTCATGAGGGTCATTATGAATTTTTGGTCATGCCTTTTGGCCTTACCAATGCACCTTCAACATTTCAAGGTTTGATGAATTCCATTTTCAAACCATTCCTTAGAAAATTTGTGTTAGTATTTTTTGATGATATACTAATCTACAACAAGTCTTGGAAGGATCATGTTGAACATGTTGACAGGGTGCTACAACTATTGGAGGAGAAACAATTATATGCAAAAAGATCCAAATGTTTCTTTGGAGTACAAGAGGTGGAATATCTGGGTCATATTGTATCTCATGAAGGAGTTAAGGTAGACCCTAGAAAAATTAAAGCCATTAAGGAATGGAAAAATCCCCACATCCATAAAGCATCTGCAAGGATTTCTTGGGTTGACAGGGTATTATCACAAGTTTGTTAAGAATTATGGGAGAATAGCAACACCTCTAACAACACTATTGAAGAAAGATGCATTTTCATGGACTCCAACAGCAACAAAGGCCTTTGAACATCTTAAAGAGGCAATGTGCCAAGCACTGGTCTTAGCTACACCAGACTTCACAAAAACCTTTATTGTGGAATGTGATGCTTCAGGAAATGGAATTGGTGTTGTTTTAATGCAAGATGGAAGATCCATTGCTTTTGAAAGTCGTCCAATCAAGGGAAAGCTTTTACAAAAAGCTATTTATGAGAAGGAAATGTTGGCAATACTCCATGCACTTAAGAAATGGCGACCCTACCTAATGGGAAGACACTTCAAGGTAAAAACAGATCATGATAGCCTTAAATACTTTTTAGAACAAAGATTATCCTCTGAAGAGCAAGAAAAGTGGGTCACAAAGATGTTGGGTTATGACTTTGAAATCATCTACAAAAAAGGGAAGAAAAATGTGGCGGCAGATGCACTCTCAAGAAAGGATGAGGATGTGAAAGCATTGTTGTGCGCCATTTCTATTATCCAACCAGATTGGATAAACGAAGCAAGGGAGGAATGGAAGCATGATGAAGAAGTGTGGGCACTTATTCGAAAGTTACAACAAGATTTCAGTACGTCTGATACATTTAGCTGGAAAAATGATTCGTTATGGTACAAAGATCGCTTATACCTCTGTAAGAATTCCCAGCTAAAACAAAAGATTCTTATGGAATTGCACACCTCTCCCTTAGGAGGGCACTCAGGATTTTTAAAAGCTTACCACACGGTTAAGAAGGATTTTTTTGGGATGTCCTTAAATCAGAGATTCAAAAGTTTGTGGCGAAATGTTTGGTTTGCCAACAAAATAAAGTTGAAACAATTAAGACACCGGGTCTATTACAACCTTTATCCATTCCAAGCCAACGTTGGGAGGAGGTTTCAATGGATTTTATCACAGGTTTACCCAAGTCTGAGGGAAAGAGTGTCATCATGGTGGTAGTTGACAGACTTACCAAGTATGCACACTTTTGTGCATTATCACATCCATTTAAAGCTAGTACAGTTTCTTCTGCATTTATGGAAACAATTCAAAAGCTACATGGAAACCCAAAGATTATTGTAAGTGACAGAGATCCCATTTTCACTGGAAATTTTTGGACAGAATTATTTTCTTATCTTGGTACTCAGTTAGCTCATAGCTCATCTTATCATCCTCAATCTGATGGGCAAACTGAGATAGTAAACAAATGTTTGGAAGGATATCTTCGTTGCTTTGTATCTGATAAACAGACACAATGGGTCAGATGCTTGCCTCTGGCTGAATGGTGGTATAACACTTCCTTCCATACAACAACAAAAATGACCCCATTTATGGCACTTTATGGATATCAGACACCATCCATCACATCATATTTAAGAGAAAATTCTAAGGTTCAAGCAGTGGAACATCACATCGAACATCAACAACAAGTCCTCCAACTCTTAAAGGATAACCTCGTGTTGGCACATAATAGAATGAAACAACAGGCGAATCAACATCGCAGTGAAAGAAGTTTTGATGTAGGTGATTTGGTATTCCTACGGCTACAACCATATAAGAAAATGTTCGTCAAGCAAGCTAAGAAGGATAATAAATTATCACCAAAGTATTATGGTCCGTACAAGGTGTTGCAAAAGATTGGTACTATGGCATGCAAATTGGAGCTTCCTGCAGCTTCTCGATTGCACCCAGTTTTCCATGTTTCATGTTTAAAGAAGGTTTTAGGCAGCAAGCTACCAGTTCAAACAATATTTCCAGAACTTGATGAGGAAGGAAAATTATATTGGAACCAGAAGCAGTCACAGAAACAAGAACTCGACAGCTACGAAATCGATCAATTTCGGAGTATCTTATCAAGTGGAAGAACTTATCTGTTGAAGATTCCACATGGGAGGATGAGAATTTTATACAAAAGCATCCAGAACTACTAAAGCATTGAGGACAACACTTTTTTGAAGGACAGGGGCATGTTGGGTCCCTATAATACTAGTGATTACCCCATTACTATTGTAGTTGTACCCTTTATTAATATTGTTGTACCCTTGTTGTTCCCATATTGTTATTACTGTGCCCCATAGAATCCCTCTATTGTTATTTTTGTGGCTTTATATTATTATTGTTAGGTCGGCTAGGTTATATTGTGACTCTTTAAACTCCTATATATAGAAAGGAGGTTTTGTCATTTGAATCATCCAAGAATTTTTCATTTATGTAATGTAAAGGAGGTTTCCCCCTCGAAGAGGCTGAATTCTAAGGCGTTGATCTATCTTTTCTATCTTTTTCTTGAGCTTGTTTCATAACAGAATCATTGCAACTATATTGAATAACTATATTGAATGGTTAGATATCTTTTATTATAACTATCACCATGGTATATAGTAATCCATATAATTTTGACCTAAAAACTAATACAAGTGTTTTAATAATGTAGGTCCATCCAATGCATTCACAAATGAGAAAAATAGATTCATAGTGGAGGGGAAAGGCATGCATAATTTTAATGTTATCCTTTTGAATTTCCATTATTCAAAGCTGCATCATTAGAATTTGTAAGTGGATTCTCCTATTGCGCAAGGATATGTGCATGTTGAGGCCTTTCCATATCCCACCCCCTCCATATATCTAGTATACGTCGCGTTCATACCCCCAGTATATTCCATGTGTCACTTCTACTATGTTGGTTTCTTCTCATCCATTAGTTACCTCACATGTTTTGTCTCCTATGGCTCCTGTATTTGAGGTTTCAATACCAATGGTAGTAGTAGAAACAACATCAAATCCTACACCTGAGGCATCACCACCACCGGAAATAATAGAAACATCCATAGTAGCTACATGCACTCTCTGCTGTCAAGTTGTACTTTTGAAAGGTAAAACATCAAGCGTGGACCATCTAAAGCATATGGAAACCTTTGAAATCTTCTCCATATAAGAGCTATTTAAAAAAACCTCTAACCTTATGTATATGATACCATCTAAAGCCTATGACAACCTTTGTACTTTTCTCCATATCTTAGCTATTTTACAAGGTCGCTAACCTTATGTATATGATACCAACAATGTTTGGTTACAAAATTGATATTTATGATACCAACAATGTTTGGTTACAAAATTTATGAATATGATTCTCCCACTTGTATGTTCAAGCTTTCATTTGTTGAGTAATGGTGTGATCGAGGCTCACAACCTCACTGCTTTGATCACCACATATCACTACATTATAAGATTAAATTTATATGCCTTATGTACATTTTGAAAATTATCAACATTATTTTGATGGAGAACTATTATGTATGATTATAATATTATCTTTGGATAGATGTTTTGAATTTACCTTAGAATGATGATATTCATGAAAGATTTTGATCTGTGTAATCACACATTTGAATTTTAGTTGATTTGATTAAAGATGACTATGATATTATTAGTATTATCTTGTTACTTTATGTGTGTTTTGAAAATTGTCGATGTTTTTTTTTTTTTTTTTTTTTTTTTTGATGGAGAATTATTATGTATGATGACATTGTTGTTTCTGGATGGATATTGTAAATTTACTTTAGAATAATGATATCTGTGATAGCTGTTGATTTGGTAGTCATATATGTTTATTCAAATTTTTCAATGACTTTTTGATAGAGAATTATTATATATGATGATACTGTTATATCTTAAATGGATGTTTTCAATTTCCTTCAATTTTACTTAAAAAAATTATGTTATTAATTTTAATTGTGATATCTTATTTAATGATATTTAGAAATTGTAATATATCTCACTATGTAATTGAAATAAATAAAATGAACCCATAAAGTGGGTCATAAATGGAAAGAAATGTACAATTAACAAGAAGCCAAATGTGGATGTAATCATGGATATAAAAATGTAAGTAGAATTGGATTTTAAACTATGCATCAAGAAAAGAAGCAGATAAGGAAAAAAAGAGGATTTTAAACTAGAAGTAAGAAAAGGTGCAACAATAGACACAGAAGGGAACAAAACATGGCATAAAAAAGGATACCTACGGTGCAAACAAGGAAAAAAAAATGGAAACTAAACTAGATGCAAAAAAGGAAACACAACTAGACATAAAATTGAATGCAAAAGGGGATGCCAAGTTGGGTGCTAAAAAGAAACAAAAAAGGATGCAAATTTAGATGCCAAATGAGGATGCAAAGAATGGTGTAAAATTGGGATGCAAAATTGAGCTAAAAAAATGGTGAAACCAAGGACACCATATTGGATGCCAAAAATGATGCATAACTAGATGCAAATTTAGACTCAAACCTAGGTGCAAAATGAGATTCAAATGTGGACACAAAATGAGGAAGAAAAAACGATGAAAATTTGGTTGTTGGAAAGGATGCATAATTAGACACCAAAAAGGATGCAAAAAATAATGCAAAAATAGACACAAAAAATGATGCAAAACTAGATGTAAAAATAAATACAAAAGTAGAAGTAAAAACTGGCATAAGACTAGATGCAAAAAATGCATTAAATTGGATGAAAAATATGGTGTAAAATTTGATGCAAGTGATGGAATAAAACTAGAAGTACATAATGGCACAAAAAAGGAAGAAAAATACGATGAAGAAACATATGCAAAAAATGGCGTGAAACTAGAAGCAAAACCTGTTGTAAAACCAGATGCAGATCCTGATGCAAAATATGACGTAAAAGATGATGCAAAATATGGTGTAAAAAAGGATGCAAAATCTAACACAAAAAAGGATGCTTTAAAAATTGTACAATAGAGCTAGTTTTAGCACTAGGCTGCTCATCCTAATTGGAAAAAAAATGCACTAAAATATGGTGCTAAATCTAGCGCAAATTCCCTGTTTTATTGTAGTGTCATCTCAACGTGCATTGCCTGCAAGCAAATATATCAAGCTTCCCATTGGTCAACAAGAGAGTTTGACTGGGCAATGACCTCGAGCTTCACTCCTCCAAAAAATTATGCAGAAGCTGCCAGCATGCCCACCTTCATTGACTGAAGAAATTTCGCATACATGAAGGAAAACCACCCGCTACTTGTCACTGCACTATCCTCGACATTGGTGTAGTTCTATTAGCCCGTCACCCTAGTAGTTGGCCTTTCGGTCCTCCTGAAAATTGCATAGTTTTCGTGGGATATCCTCCAGCTGCCCAGCACCCTTCTCAGGCCAGAAACTATGCAGAGATGTCCTACAAGCCAAACCTCCCAGTTCTGCGCAATTTTGGCCAGCAAGCTCCTGCAGCCCACTACCATCCTCCCCAGAGAATCTGCATAGTTTTCACTATCAGTGTCCTCCCTGCTACCTACCCTACCTCCCTGGAAAATTTGTGCATATCTACCCTTCAGCCGAGCTATTTCCCTCAGACAGTCACTACTGATCTAGACTGCCCATCTCAGCCTTCCAGTGACCTCTGCGTAATTTTCCTTAACAGTGTATAGAGCCCACATCCCTACTTGAAATGTGCTCTATGTAGTTTCAGAGCCTTTTCCTCTCTCTCGACCACCTGCACCCGAAAGCGAAAGATGATGCATCATGGTAGACTAGGAGATTTACAGATTTGATGTCGTATTATCATGAGTGATTGCAGATATAAGTACATGGATGAAACATGGAGCAATGACTAACGAGATGAAAAAGGCGTGCATGCTAGGAGACTTGTTCGTCGATGAATGAACACATGAAGCATGCCAAGAAAGAGAAGGAGACACATGTGCATGCATGTATATCAAGTGAACACCAATACCATCGAAGGCTCCACACACCTTGCCATGTGGAGCTAAAGCTATGATACACCAAGAGCACACTCATCACTCAGTAGCACTACAACTCAACAAACACAACACCAACGACATGAACATACCAACACTATCATGTTGAGTCCATGTCATGAGTCATCTCGACGACATGACTATTGTGCGCCATATTGTTGTAATCAATGTAATGTAACGTGGAAGTCCAAGATACCCACATGTAAAGTTGAAAAGTCATGTAAGTCAAACAGTCATGAGGGAAGTTAAAAAATCACAAGGGTTAGTTTCACCCTTGGCTATATATACCACCAATTTGTACATGCAAAACACTTTTTCACCTTGGCTCCTCCCACATAGCCTTGAGAGTCTGTACTCTTTTCTTTGAGGAGCGAGGAGTGGCTCCAATGCCCTGCTATTGGAGTTAGTGATGTAATGGTGTACCGATGTGTCTTGGAAATTCTGCTTAATTTAGAAGCCTGATAATAGGCCAGCATGTTTTCACACATGTATTGTATTTGTTTGTAAGACTATTCTTTGGATGCTTGTAATGCATGTTTCTTTAACCTATACTAAGAAAGTTGAACTATTTCGATTGTTCTAATACATATTCTTTCAAAAATGTGTTTTATAAGTTGCTAATGTTGTCTTGCCTATGTGGACTATTCTACAGAGCACTCAATAAAACCATTCTCATAAAACATGTTATAACAACTATCGCACTTGTGTGGACTACTCTGTTGGGTGTTGTACATATTATCCATTCACTGTTTGTTTGTGACTTTCGCATCCATGTGGACTACTCCACCTGAAGCTGAACATGTCCTGTTATGTTGTGTGTCTCTAACAGAGTTGGGAATATTCCCTTTTGACTTGAGACTCACCTGCACCCTCTCCCTCTGTGGTGAAAGAAAATTGGCACAAGTAACACTAATCACTTGCCAAGCACACGAACCTCGTTGTTCGAAGACAAATCATACCACTCTCATGTGCTGACAACCAAGATCTAAGGAAAACCTTTAAGACAATGGTAACTGGGCCATCATACCAAATGGGACTCCTACACCAAAAAGTGTGAGATCTAGTTGGGAGTTCATACCGGGGAGATCCCCTGAATGTTGGTGGGTCCAGCACTGTCAGTAGAGGGACAAAGAATTGTTTAGTATTTTACATGACCAATCAACTCAAAAATCACTTTAAAATCTCTCCAACCACATAGGTAAGCCTGCATGCCTACAATTGCAATACAAAATTCCCTATGAGAACCTCGTGATTGCAAATCAAAACCTTAAATCAGACTAGCTACTTGTTAGGGTTGTTTTAGCTCATTTTTAAGTGGAACCACAACAAAGTGTTATTATATATTAAAAAATGCCTCTTGTTGTTTGAATGTAGTTTATTAGTGTTCACCTTAATGGTAAGTGAAATGTTAGCAATATTCCCCTCTTTGAAAGAATTAGGATGTTGGGTGTGGAGCCTGATTATCTTCTTTATTCAAAGGTCTTTGTTTGAGTTGGATGTATACCCCAGGAAGACTGTATGCCCCTCAACGTGGGGTGCTATGGGCGAAGCTTGTCCCCCCCATAGGGGTCCAGGGGGGAAATCCACCCTCAACTAGGGGATCTTGGGGTCAGCAAGGATTCGGGGGCAACCCCCTCGAAGCTAAAAATAGATGTAAATTTTCCTTGTAAAATATTGTAATTTTGTAGTAAATATAGGTCGTTCATTAAGTAGATGATTTGATGGTAGAACTTATTTTTAATTTAGGGTATTTTTCCCTAGAAGGAAATCCATTTCTATATATGAGGGAATTGCATTGCAACTATGTATATGTGTATTCTGAGCGAGAAAGAGAGAGAAGGCAATGTGAGAGTGAAGGGGAAACTACAATGGATTTGATGTAGGTTGTATCTCTTCATTTTGTTGGATAATCTAAAAGGTAGGACTAGTTGTTTCTCCATGGACGTAGCCCAAATTGGGTGAACCACGTATATATGTCTCTCTTGTTTTATGTGTTTTCTGTGTTTGTGTTTCTGCAATATTTTATGTGTTCCATTGCTCTGTAATATATAATTTTCTAACATAGGGGTGGGTTTATGCCAAGCTCTTCTCCTTTTTTCCATGACTTCTTCATGATGGATCTTTTCTTGTACTCCATCTTGAGCCTCTAAAGGGTTTAGATGAGCGTCACAACTGTCCAAGTTCCCTTAGGGTTTCCTTGGCCTTATAATTTTTCACCTTTCAAATTGACCTTAATTGACTTATGCAGATAATGATTGACCTTAGGAAAACAAATGTTTGAACAGTGGCCCTGTTGGGCCTCACAATGGTCCCTATTTTCACTCCATTATTCACCAATATCTTCACATTTTACCTTCATGTCACCTCCATTCCACCTCCACATCATTCCATTTACCTCATTATTGGGTTATAACTATGCTTTTCCAAAGTTTATTAATTCTTAACATTTTTAAGTGAATTTATGGCTAAACTTTAGAAAATAATATGCCCATACTTATACCTAACAATTAGAATGAGTTTGTTGACATGTGTAAGTTCCAAGGAAGCTTCCAAGGCATCTTTATGTGGCCTTGAATGATCAAATTCGAATTTGATAAGATAAGCCTCATGGAGAAGATCATGGAACTCATGGAGGAAATCATGGAGGATAGGGTTATGTGTCTAGATGGTTGAGAAATGTATGGAACTAAAGAGAGAATAGTGGATAATCATTATGAGTTTGTTATCTCATCTCATTGTATAAATAGGAGTACCTCCTCCATTCCAAAGGGAGGACTCTTAGAGCATGTATCCAAACTTATGATGGAATAGAATAAAGCTTCATTTTACATATATTTCCATTATGTAGTTTTAGATTTAATTTTCCTTAATGTAGTATATGGAATAATTTGTCTTGTTCTTAAGAGAATTGAGCTCACTCTAAACAGATGAGAGAAACATTTTATTTCATATTAGATCTTATTTCATTTACTTGTTTAGATGTTTGAGGATTTGTTTGTGATTGATGAATGAGTTTTAAATTAGAATCTAATCAGCATATGAGAGGACAACTAAGGGTCTAAGTTAGGCTCTCTCTCTCTATTTGATTTGTATGATAATTGAAATTCATTCTTTTGCTTTTATGTTTCAAGTATCATATGAGGAGATACCAAGAGTCTAAGTTAGGCTCTCTCTCCATTGATTTATATGGTAATTGAAATTCATTCTTTTGTGCTTTTATATTTCAAGTCATTTCATTTCTCATGCTTATGAATGAATCTTAGTTTAGTTTGGATTAGTACATGAGAGGACAATCAAGAGACTAAGTTAGTCTCTCTCTCTACTTGAATTTGAACAACAATTAAGTTCATTCTCTTGTCTTTATTTCAAGTTTCTAGTTTTATGTAATCAATGATTTCTCTATGATACTATAGGGAAGGACAACCAGGACCTCCTTAGTTAGGAACCTCTTCCCTTGCATATTATATTGAATCATAAATAATTTAGCATAGATTTAGTTGCCTACTCTTGCATATATTTTGCTGGCACCATCACAAGCTTACGAGTTTCCCTGGTTGATAATTAATGCAGCAATTTAAGCCCAATAAATTGCCCAACAGGCCCCCACAATGCAATCATGCATCACTTTAGGTGTGGATCAAGGCAATTCAAGACCCATCAAGATATTGGAGAATTAAATCGAATGTTGTATCCCATGGGGATATAGAAGCTCATTCTTCATGTTTAAAAGAAACCTCATAACTCAAATAAGGGGATTTTTGGAGGCTTAGACTTTGGAGAGATAGCCTTGGCTTCCCAGTATCTTCTAGAGAGTCGAGAAAGAGAACTAGAGAAGATGATAGATTGTTGTAGGATGCTAGGGTGAATTTGGGAGCCCCACATCATAGCCTAGGTAGAGGAGGGACTTACATCATAATTGACGTTTCTACGTACCACATAAAGGCCAACAATCCCCTAGAGAATATATTTTTGGTGTTTATAGGCCTTCTTAGTGGACATCAAGTTCATAAGGAAGCAAAGGACTGCGTTTGTAGCGTCAATTAATTTGGAGCCAAGAGTATGTCAAATACTACTCATTTGCTAGGGTTGGAGCCTCGATTGGTTTACTATACCATTTTGTCTTATTGGTTAGTCAATTGTGTGACCAAGACTTTGTTTTTTGGACAAAAATATTATTTGGATGGCTACATTTGATTGCCACAAGATGGGACATTACCAAAGTCATTGTCCTGAGAATCCAAGAAATAAGAAAAGCATTGCTCTGTAGAGAAGCTTATGAGTGATATCTCACGAGTTTTCCTTACTAGGGAGTTTTTTGCAGGAACATTAGATGAATATCGTGAGGAAGAAATGGAGCATCGCTTATTTTTTGTATCAGTGGATTCTCCCTAAAGGAACTTCGACAAATTTTGATCATGTAAAATGGCTTAGGGGACCTCAATTAACATTTTGTTTCCACGTTAGCCAATTTGGTTTAGAAGAAACTGCTAATTGTGGGACCCCTACCCCCCTTCTCATCAAGCCGTTTTAGTCCTTTCTAATGACATGTTCAATGGATTGAATGGTGAAGATTCCTTATATTTTGATAAGGAGGAAGAATGCAGCGACGAGAACATGGTAGATGAGAATTTGCATCACATATGTTGAAAATATAGGTAGAAGATATATATTTCTTGAATGTTCTGTTAAGGAAAAGGTGCCCGTATCTCTTTATCTGGTTGAAGGAGTTGTGGAGAGATAGTTCCTAATTACACATAACTTACCAAAGGTTTCACTCATTTATCTAGTTGAAGGAGTGGTGGAGAGATAGTGCCTAATTACACATAACTTACCAAAGGTTTCACTCATTTATTGAAAAGAGAGGTTCACTTTTAGCTTTTATATTATCAAAATATATCTACTCACTCTATCCTCAACTTTGTTACATTCACACCTATCTAATTACTGTATAGGGTTAAAACCTACAAATTTATATTGATTGCTTCTTCTTTCACCAAGTTTGCTTGCTTCTCCTTCCTTCACCAAGTATTTTAGTTTCTTGTTTTCATTTTTCTTTAGTTACTCCCTATGTTTCTCTTAGTGGGTGGTGTTAGAGTTGGCTTTTCCAATGCCTCATTTCCCTATGAGCTAAGTATGGCACTTGAAGTTTCTGTAGCTCCTGAGGAAGGTCAGTTTGGTTTTGTTTAGCTGGTTCCACTTGCTTAACTATACTTGGGGAGTTGAATCATATCATAGTAATAAAAAAATTCAAATAATAGAGCTCCTCTCCTTAACAATAATAAATGCGCATTAATCCACTCAGGACATTCAAACAAAATGCTTCCTTCCTTCTATTAATTAAATGCCAGAAAGTTGGAATGGCTTCATTATGGGTATTAGTAACTTTTTATTTTGATCTAGTACTTTAAAATTTGATGATGTTGTTGGTGCTATCCTTAGGGAGGAAATGCATTGGCGAGGACTATGTTGTTATTGTGTATTGTATGGTGTGAGTTTGCTTTTCTGGTTTATGTGTATGTTGTTACTAGTCATGGAAGTGAGTTTGTATCAAAACATGATTATACATACCTTCTAATTTTCAAATTCCTTTCTAGCACATACACTGTCATTTTGTAATAGAATAACATCAAGATCCTACTGTAGATTCCTCCCCAGAATCTCAAAATTCGAGGTTGTATTAAACATCAATTAGTAGTAGTGTTGATTGATAGTGGAAACACGCATAAATTTGTTCATAAATTTGTCCCTAGAGTCTCAAATGATCATAAATGGACCCATCCTTCTTGGACCAAGAAGTGAAAGTTTATTTTTTTCTCAAAAATATTGATCATAAACAAAATGCTACAATTATACCTTAAAAAAATGAGATCCTCTCCTCAAGCTTATAGTATGGTCTCATTCTCCCAATACAATAGATCTCTTGTGTTGGGCTGCCTAAGGCCTCTGCATCTATGAAGAGTTGCACCATTGAGGAGGCTAAGGTTGATATGGCTAGAAAGGTGGGTTAACAGGTTGAGGGGGATACTGAAGAGTAAGAAAGGAGCTAAACATACAATACCTATATGATGATCTGTTATTACCCCAAGGTTTAATGTTGAAACCTCACTCTAATAATATGCTTCTCCTTAGTTTTTTATTTGAGCACTTTATGATGGACTTTTTACATAACCAAGTATCTTAGTTCTAGGTTTTGGAAAATGTGTATAGTTACTCTCTCCTTGTAGAAGATATTATTCATCGAATTGAAATTATAAAGAATATTTTCTACATGGTTTGATTTAAAGTCTCATAACCAATTGATGGTTGGACCCTCTCGTCCTTTAGGTCACCTTAGTTTTCCATAGTCAGACTCTGTGGCACCTACTCCATTTCCATTTTTGGCTATTCTCAACATCCTTTATAGGATGCATCTTTAACTCAACCCATTCCACTAGTATATGTTGCTTCTCAAGCCATGTATACCCAACCTTTTCAAGGTAACTTACAATCACAACATTTGAGGGTTTTACCTTGGTATTTAACCAATCCCTATGTCTCTTTCATTGCTTTTGATTGTCTCTTACTGTACATTTCATTTATTGTTCTATGTACAATTGTTATTTACTAAGAAATGTCTCTTGTTGGTGTGACCTGTACTCAAACCAAGTCTCTCTTCCAAGCCTTAGCATAGAACACACTTCCAATAGCTAGTGAAACCACACTTGCATCAAGCATTGATAAGAGGATGACTATCAACATTATTGATTTGAAAATTAACTTATGATAAATTTTCTCATTATTTAAAATCTCACCAAGTAAAAAATCACTTGAAATTATTCGATTCATACTCTTCGGGCATGGAATCCTTCCAAGCCTATTCTTTTACAACTTCTTTAAATGCGGGAGGCTCAAACTGGATGATATTGATCATATGTACAACACCATGGCTATCCAGGAAATGAAAAGGCTAGGAAAATCCACTGTCAATCCAGAAAATCCTCCATGCAAATGAAGGATCATAACCAAGAATTTACATGCATGTGCCAAATCCCCCTTACATTATTTGAATGAAATGGGCCCCTCTTTTTTTGTTTCTTGTATTTTTAGAATTGTTGCTTTG
This sequence comes from Pinus tabuliformis, assembly GCA_031772625.1. Taxonomy (NCBI): domain Eukaryota; kingdom Viridiplantae; phylum Streptophyta; class Pinopsida; order Pinales; family Pinaceae; genus Pinus; species Pinus tabuliformis. The sequence continues at coordinate 300,937,704 of CM062808.1, read as the reverse complement.
GTTTAGGGACTTCAAATGATGACTCACTTTTTCTCATTTTTAATTTTATTAAAACCTTGTCAATTGGAATAATTTTATTAGTAGTGAGGACAAAGAGTTTAGATTGATGTGAAAATTAATTATACCCTTTTTATTCTGGTTATTTTAGTGTTTATCCTATTGAGAATGTGTTGTAGTGGTTGCAATGTCCATCACATATTTGTGGACTATTCTTTTGTATGTTAGGCAGATATCTCCCACTTGTAGTGCCCATAACATGCATGTCTCATTCAAATGAACCATTCAGATCTTTAGATCCCTTTCCTATTTAGTAAGGCTTCTTTGGTTGTGATTCCCCTCACCATGTCAGCCCCATACATCTGTATGCACAAGCTATAATTTTTCACTTTTCTTTTCCTTCCCAAATTTGATAAATACAACTCTCTTCTATCTTCCATAAACACAATTTTCACAAATCTTGTTCCAATCCATGTCTCCCATTGTCTCAGATTCTTGAACAATGTACAGTTGTGCGCGTGACATTCATTTGCTAGGGACAATCTCTTTTGCTATGATTTTCTCCACAAGTCCATGTGGTAGTGTCAAATTCTTCATTGTGTGTCATTCCTTTGACACAAACTAACTAATTTATAGTGTCATCAACATCTGTTGACTTGATATTCAATTAGTGTTGTACTAGATTTGATTGGGTTTATTTGGAGTGGAATTCAGACCAGATTGAACAAATGGAGCCAGTGCATGTAAGAGTACAAGTGTAGCTTGAGGGAAGAAAATAAAAGTATAAATCAGTGCATGGAAAGCATTGGGTTGCTTATGATTTATATTTTTAATCCTCTTGTGGTTTTTTCAGCAGGTTAATAGTTAATTGAAGGATGTAATGCAGATTTTAAGTTAAATACATGTCATTTTGATGAACTAGATATAGTGGTGTCAAGAGATAGCTGAGATTGTTTGTGTTCACCCTATTCCACCTTGTAGTAGCCTATTTACCTATGTTTTACATTGCATACAAACACAAAACCTTTTACATCCATATTTACTTCATCCTCAGAGGTCTATCTTGCACCAAAGTTGATGCCTATGATGTCCTTCATCTACCTTAACAGAGTGAATTCATAGATAGAGTTTGGAAGAAAGGTGAGGTGCCTAAGAGGAATATTTTGTTAACATTTATTTATGTATGAAGTTGATATTGACATAAATTAGTTAACATATATCCTCACATAGTTTATTTAAATACACTGTTGAATTACTTTTAAGTATGAATTTTTAACATTTTAGTCTCACATTTTTTTTACTTCTAATTACTTTACATGAAATTATATTAAGCTATATGGAAAATTAAATAAACATGCATATCATATTTGTTTTTTGTTTTTAATGTATCATATAATTCTTCATGCTATTATTGACAAGCTAACAATGCTACAAGTTTATAATTGTTTCTAAAGATGGAAAAATCCTTTACATGATTCGATATGGTCTCCCAAAGCATGATATTGATCAACATCTGATTTGGTCTTGAAAAATATGAAAGATCTACAAATTCAGAAGAAGATACATAAATTCTAGTAAACATCAACCATGCGACCATGGTTGGTGACCAAATACTTGAGATCTTGAATCTCGGATATTGGGACTCCTTGGGTATCAACTTCACTTTAGGTCTCGAACTTCTACTATACATTAGGGGGAAACTGTTAACACTAGAAAATTTTACACATATATTTACAATCCAAAAGACAGCCAAAGTCATCTAACAAAATGTACAAGTGAAAATTTTCTAGAATTTGAATAGGTTGAAGAGTTTAGGAATGTAAGAGTCATTTCTATTGTAATTCATAGGACATGTGGTTGCCTTTTAGACTTCCCTCAATTAAAGAGAAAGGGAAGCTCCCTGTATAACATTAAACATATATGAATTAATAGATTATTTGATGTTTGAGGGAGAAGGCCCACTAAGGGCTATTGGCTAGGGTTTAGGGATGAATGAGGGGTCAAAAGGGCCGAAAAAGGGAGAGAGAAAGGAAAAAAGGAGGCCAAAAGGAGGATGGAGGAGGAAAAGTATAGAGGAGGGTTTGAAAAGACAACAACTAGCCTCAAGGGAAGATATCTAGGGTCACTGAGGGAGGATGAGGCCTTCCAAGGCCATGTCTAGGCCAAAATGGCTTGAAACTCTCAATGTTGGGTAAAGCACTTCAGAATCTTCGAAGAATTTTTAAGATCAAAATTGTCAAAGAATTTGACATTTGGAACTATACTCTAAAGCAACATCAGAATGAAACTCTTTGACTCAACAGTGATAGCAGACCATATCTGATCCATATCTAAGCACTCTACCTTATCTGTTTTCCATAATAACTGTATGAATCCTCTTCAACAAACATTCAATGGCATTGAAAACTTTGAATTATAAGGCAAAGAATGTAGCCAATGGAATAGAGTAGACTGTGATTTTGAATCGAGTCACGTTACTAAACTAGATTAGGGTTCAATGCAACTCGCAAGTTTGATTCCTAAAAAAGGTCAATTTGAGACTTTCTTGCTACACTTCTCAACACTCCCTCTTAGCAAGAAAAAAAAATTCCACCACCCCTATCCTGCACCTGCAGAATATACTGTAGCAACACCTCATCTATGGATACAAGCATATGATAATATCATGTTTAAAAGTCTAATTGGTTGAGTTGCTTGAAACCATACAATTGGCAGATGTTTAGGGTCCAGAGGATGTCTCCCGCTACAGAGGGAGGGCTTATGTCATCATCTTAGCCCTTAACAGATGGTATACAAGCATTCAAAACACTTGTTCCTTGTATCAAGTCTATGTGATGGTTGATACTTCTCTTAGGTGGCATCTCACTTGGAAAATCATCTACTATAATATTACTAAACTTTTGGAGAAAAATGTGTATGGGATAGAACTTGACCATAGGAATTGAGTATGCTCTCTATCGATAGAATGCTAAGTACTAAATTGGGTAACAATTGAAAATCAAAGAAAAGAGGAGTAGGGTTTACTACATTTTTGGCTTAATAAAATAGATAAATCTTGGTGATTATATTTTAGGCTCCAAATGTAAAGTAATTTTCTCAATATAAAAAAACATGGGATTGTTGATTCTATATGCCATTGACCCTCACATTTGACAAAATTTTCTTATCTGGACTAATTGGTATTAGAGTGAAATCATGGGAAAAATATACCAAGAACATTATATATCAACTAAGTATCTACCCCTTATTAAATACATGTATATGCATATAACATCATGAGCATACAAAGAACTGCATGTTCATATAAGGCACTACGTGTAGAAACAACACAAGTTAACACATTAGTTTCTTCCATGGGAGGATCAAATCAAGAATCCAATATTGTATTTACCTCTGCCATAGGAGTTTCAAATCGACTTTCTTCTTCTGCAAGGATTTTAAATTGATTTGTACTCTTTTGTGTATGCGATGGATTCTTGATTTGATAATGGCTTATTGATGTAGTATTCTATTTCTTTATATGTTTGTTGATGGTGTTGGACCTACCAACATTCAAGGGATCTCCTCAGTATGAAGTGCCAAATAGACTTCACACTATTGAATTCAAGCTTCTGTGATCCATATCAAGTTTATGAGAAAAAGTATTTTGGCATAAATCACATGAAAAAACATTTGTCAACGTGTTTCAAACCAACTAGTGTGGTTCATCGTCAAGATAAGTTGAAGAGTCAGATCATGGCTACATCTTAAATAGGGAGAGCAGATATTCCAACAGATAGGTTTGACTAAAGAAACGACCATATTAGGCCATACTAGACAAACAACTATAATAGACCCAGAAACTGCTAGATTTGACTGTTCAAATTGTTTAAATTATATTAAAATGTTAAAACTAATATTTGTTATGAAACCAGCTCAAGAAAAGATAGAAAAGATAGATCAACCCTTAGAATTCAGCCTCTTCGAGGGGGCAACCTCCTTTACATTACATAAATGAACAATTCTTTGATGATTCAAATGACAAAACCTCCTTTCTATATATAGGAGTCTAAGGAGTCACAATATAATCCAGCCGACCTAACAATAATAATATAAAGCCACAAAAATAACAATAGAGGGATTCCATGGGGCACAGAAATAACAACATGGGGGTAATAGGGGCACAACAATATAAATAAGGGGTATAACTACAATAGTAATGGGGTAATCACTAGTATTATAGGGACCCAACATGCCCCTCTCCTTCAAAAAAGTGTTGTCCTCAACGCTTGAGTAGTTCTGGATACTTCTGCATAAAATTCTCATCCTCCCATGTGGAATCTTCAGTGGATAAGTTCTTCCACTTGATAAGATACTCTGAAATTGATCGATTTCGTAGCTGTCGAGTTCTTGTTTCTGTGACTGCTTCCGGTTCCAATATAATTTTTCCTTCCTCGTCAAGTTCTGGCAATATTGTTTGAACTGGGAGCTTGTCGCCTATAACCTTCTTTAAACATGAAACATGGAAAACTGGGTGCAATCGAGAAGCTGCAGGAAGCTCCAATTTGTATGCCATAGTACCAATCTTTTGCAACACCTTGTACGGACCATAATACTTTGGTGATAATTTATTATCCTTCTTAGCTTGCTTTAGGGACATTTGCTTATATGGTTGTAGCCGTAGGAATACCCAATCACCTACATCAAAACTTCTTTCACTGCGATGTTGATCTGCCTGTTGTTTCATTCTATTTTGTGCCAACACGAGGTTATCCTTTAAGAGTTGGAGGACTTGTTGTTGATGTTCGATGTGATGTTCCACTGCCTGAACCTTAGAATTTTCTCTTAAATATGATGTGATGGATGGTGGTTGATACCCATAAAGTGCCATAAATGGGGTCATTTTTGTTGCTGTATGGAAGGAAGTGTTATACCACCATTCAGCCAGAGGCAACCATTTGACCCATTGTGTCTGTTTATCAGATACAAAGCAACGAAGATATCCTTCCAAACATTTGTTTACTATCTCAGTTTGCCCATCAGATTGAGGATGATAAGATGAGCTATGAGCTAACTGAGTACCAAGACAAGAAAATAATTCTGTCCAAAAATTTCCAGTGAAAATGGGATCTCTGTCACTTACAATAATCTTTGGGTTTCCATGTAGCTTTTGAATTGTTTCCATAAATGCAGTAGAAACTGTACTGGCTTTAAATGGATGTGATAATGCACAAAAGTGTGCATACTTGGTAAGTCTGTCAACTACCACCATGATGACACTCTTTCCCTCAGACTTGGGTAAACCTGTGATAAAATCCATTGAAACCTCCTCCCAACGTTGGCTTGGAATGGATAAAGGTTGTAATAGACCCGGTGTCTTAATTGTTTCAACTTTATTTTGTTGGCAAACCAAACATTCCGCCACAAACTTTTGAATATCTGATTTAAGGCCATCCCAAAAAAATTCCTTCTTAACCCTGTGGTAAGTTTTTAAAAATCCTGAGTGCCCTCCTAAGGGAGAAGTGTGCAATTCCATAAGAATCTTTTGTTTTAGCTGGGAATTCTTACAGAGGTATAAGCGATCTTTGTACCATAACGAATCATTTTTCCAGCTAAATGTATCAGACGTACTGGAATCTTGTTGTAGCTTTCGAATAAGTGCCCACACTTCTTCGTCATTCTTCCATTCCTCCCTTGCTTCGTTTATCCAATCTGGTTGGATAATAGAAATGGCGCACAACAATGCTTCCACATCCTCATCCTTTCTTGAGAGTGCATCTGCCACCACATTTTGCTTCCCTTTTTTGTAGATGATTTCAAAGTCATAACCCAACATCTTTGTGACCCACTTTTGTTGCTCTTCAGAGGATAATCTTTGTTCTAAAAAGTATTTAAGGCTATCATGATCCGTTTTTACCTTGAAGTGTCTTCCCATTAGGTAGGGTCGCCATTTCTTAAGTGCATGGAGTATTGCCAACATTTCCTTCTCATAAATAGCTTTGCTTAAAAACTTTCCCTTGATTGGACGACTTTCAAAAGCAATGGGTCTTTCATCTTGCATTAGAACAGCACCAATTCCATTTCCTGAAGCATCACATTCCACAATAAAGGTTTTTGTGAAGTCCGGTGTAGCTAAGACCGGTGCTTGGCACATTGCCTCTTTAAGATGTTCAAAGGCCTTTGTTGCTTCCGGAGTCCATGAAAATGCATCTTTCTTCAATAATGTTGTTAGAGGTGCTGCTATTCTCCCATAATTCTTAACAAACTTGCGATAATACCCTGTCAACCCAAGAAATCCTCGCAGATGCTTTATGGATGTGGGGATTTTCCATTCCTTAATGGCTTTAATTTTGCTAGGGTCTACCTTAACTCCTTCATGAGATACAATATGACCCAAATATTCCACCTCCTGGACTCCAAAGAAACATTTGGATCTTTTTGCATATAATTGTTTCTCCTCCAATAGTTGTAGCACCTTGTCAACATGTTCAACATGATCCTTCCAAGACTTGTTGTAGATTAGTATATCATCAAAAAATACTAACACAAATTTTCTAAGGAATGGTTTGAAAATTGAATTCATCAAACCTTGAAATGTTGAAGGTGCATTGGTAAGGCCAAAAGGCATGACCAAAAATTCATAATGACCCTCATGAGTTCTAAATGCCGTTTTCGGAATGTCTTCAATCTTCATTCTGATTTGATGATATCCCGAACGAAGATCCAACTTGGTGAAGTAAATTGATCCATGCAATTCATCCAGTAATTCATCAATGACAGGAATGGGGAACTTATCTTTAATAGTGAGCTTGTTGAGCTCCCTATAATCCGGACACATGCGCCATGATCCATCCTTCTTGTGCACCAATACTACTGGAGCAGAGAAAGAACTTTGACTTGGTTGAATTATACCAGCCTCTAGCATTTCTGCAACCATACGTTCAATTTCACTTTTTTGGACATAGGGATATCTGTACGGCCTGATGTTTGGAGGAACACTTCCTGGAATCAGATGAATAGCATGATCATGATCACGCATAGGTGGGAGACCTTTGGGAGTCTCAAATACCTTGGAATGATTGTCCAGGACTTTTTGGAGATCTGGAGAAATAGATGATTCCAATGTGGAAACATCTAGCGAACATAATTGTGCAATTACACCTCTTTGCTCCTTTTTTAGAAGCTTTGTCATACCATTAGAGCTGATTATCTTTCTGGTTTCCCTGCAATACCCCTTAATTCAACTTCCTTTCCTTCCGTAGAAAATTTGATGAAAAGTTCTTGAAAATTAAAAGCTATTGTACCCAAGGATTGTAGCCATTGGACTCCTAGTACAACATCAGCACCTCCCATTGGAATGGAAAGCATTGGGCTAGTCAATACATATTCTCCCATGGATAGCTTGATATTATGGCACTTTCCAGAGCAATTTATTGTTCCTCCATTTGCAATCATCACTTGACACTCTGGTGCTGGATATAGGAAGCAATTCAATTCTTTTGCTACCCTACAATGAATAAAATTGTGGGTGCTTCCTGAATCAATCAACACTATTACCTTTTTCTTCTTGATTTGTCCTTCTATCTTGATGGTTTGAGGAGTGGTAATTCCCGCCAATGCATTACAAGATATGGTCGGATTTATTTGTTCTTCATCTAGGCTTTGTTCCTGGAGTATATCTTCTTCTTTTGACCTTTCTTGCTCCTTTTCTTCTTCCTCTTCACAATCTATGTAGAATAATTTCTTCTCAGCACACTTATGACCTTTAGTGTATTTGCTATCACAACTGTAACAAAGCCCTTTTGCTCTTTTTTCTTCCAATTGTTGTGGTGTCAACCTTATAGGTTGTGGAAGACTAGGGGCAACAACACTTCCGTCTTTATAGTTGTGAGTGGTATGCTTCCTGGTTGCCATAATTTTGCTTTCCATTTTTCTTGCTAACCTGAATGCCTTCTCTAATGAATCAGGTTCCCAAAGGCGAACATCATGTTGGATATTATCCTTTAAAGACCCTATGAACACATCAATCCTATGCTCCTCTGGAATATCTTTTACCCTTATGTTCAATTTTTGGAACTCCTCAATGTGCTCCATTATTGAACCCTTTTGTTTGAGACTTATCAATTGGCTAAAAAAAGTGTTGCTTTTTGTATCCTCATAATGTGCTATCAATTCTTCCGTAAAAATTGCCCAAGTGATAAATTGTTTACGAGAGCAAAGCCATTGATACCATACAAACTGATTTGGTTCCAAATATACAGTTGCCATACGTACCTTTTGTGTGTTTTGCACATTATTGAGATCGAAGAATTGCTCCATCTGTAATATCCATGTGGCGGGATCCTTGCCATCAAACTTCCTCATATCGATTTTTGGAATATGGTGAGTCTTCGATCCAACATTAGCATCTATGGAATCATGATTAACATTTCTTTTGTTCTCATCATGAGTTTCCTTTAGTACCCTTTCACCCTTAGGGACCATTTCTTGTAGCAACTTATTCATATTTATCTTCAATTCGTCCATGTCTGTTTTCAAATCTATCTTCAAATCATCCATTTTAGCTTCCACGTCAATCATCTCAGCTTCTATGCCTTTCTTTAAACAGTCCATCTTAGCTTCTACACCTTTCTCTAAACCATCCATCTTAGCTTCCACATCTTTCTTTAAACCATCCATCTTAGATTCTGTTCCTTTTTGTGCAAGGGACAGTTGTTGCACTTGGTCTTGTAATTTTGATATATCATGTTGCATTTCTTCCTCTTCTTCATGAGTCATGCTAGAGCTTTCAGGTTCCTTACTAGGTGTTTGCATTTTCTTTCCTCGGGGCATCAGTTACCGATAATAATGCTCTACTATGCCCTTTGAATTCCTTCAAATAAATTTTCAAACCAAGCTTAAGCAAAAATTTAAGAAAATCTACACACCTTTTTTCACTTTGTAGGAGCTCGATATTGCCTCTGATGTATCTCTGTACTTTCCAATCATCTAGTTCTGAATTTGTGAGCTGTAGTAGCCCTCTGTGTCCTCTTTCCAATGCCACAAGTCTGACCCAAATTGGATTCTCCAAGGAAGAGTTATGTGAAATCTCCCACAGTGACTTGCTTATAGACTAGTTCAGTAGAGCGAACTTGTACGACGTGCCACGAGTCACTGTTTCGACCTTTGGATCTGAAACATGCATACAAGAAACTAAAGTCCGTCCTCTTTCTGTAACTTCTTACGAAATTTCAATCCGATCCCCAGAGAGAAAGTTATGACGATTTTCCCCAGGTCACCTGTTTTGAATGTAATTCAGGAGTCTGCAAAAAGACCAACTTCCTCAGATCATATCTCCGCAATATCGTGCGAAAAGATCTGAAATTCGGACCCAAGGTTCAGCGCGATTTCTTCTCAAATGGGTTTTTTTTGCGACTTCTGAAACGTCACAGAAAAAAGTTATAGCGAAAATGCCACGATGACCTGTTTGGAGCAGCGAAACCCTAGAATCCAAAGCTCTGATACCAAATGTTATGAAACCAGCTCAAGAAAAGATAGAAAAGATAGATCAACGCCTTAGAATTCAGCCTCTTCGAGGGGGCAACCTCTTTACATTACATAAATGAACAATTCTTTGATGATTCAAATGACAAAACCTCCTTTCTATATATAGGAGTCTAAGGAGTCACAATATAATCCAGCCGACCTAACAATAATAATATAAAGCCACAAAAATAACAATAGAGGGATTCCATGGAGCACAGAAATAACAACATGGGGGTAATAGGGGCACAACAATATAAATAAGGGGTATAACTACAATAGTAATGGGGTAATCACTAGTATTATAGGGACCCAACATTATTATTATAATATTTAACATGTGTTATTTTAAGTAAAAAGTTAATCAGATTACATTTAGCGAATATTTACCAAATAATAACTATTAGTAATAGAAGGGAATTAATATATAATAAGTAATATTATATTATTATTATAATAACATTACAGTATTAATCTTCTTATTAATTTTTTAATAGTGAAGTTCATCAAATGGGGATAAGAGTTCATAGATCCAGGGAAATAAATAGAATAATATTAATTCCTTGTTATATTATTTGTATTAGTTTATTTAGATTAGACATGAAAAGGGGAAATATTATATAATAATAACAATCGAGTATAATTAGTAATAGTATGGAATTAATAATAAAAATATTATTAGTTATTACTGTGCTATGTTATGATAAAAGTACTAAACTTATTATTGATGGTTAGGGTAACTAATTAGTATAAATTTATTAGTAAAGTTATCTAATGGGAGCATATATTAACGGATGTAGGGATGTTAGTATAAGTAATGATTGATTATATTAATATAATAATGTTATACTATTAGTAATATTATTAAGGGTTTGTGTAATATATTAATATAAATATATTAGAAAAGTTGACATTTTTTTTTATTTAAGATAGTCATGAACAAGACTATTACTAAAAAAGAATAAACGAAAGGAGATTTCCCAAGAGGATAAAAGAATTACAGCTAAATAAAGTAGGATAAGGGATAACAAGGGGAAGCCTAGAAAGCTAGAAAAAGTCAATAAAAGAGGGAGGGGAGGAGGGGGAAGACATGACTAGGAAGGGAGGTCCAGGATCCAACAACTACTGATCTTCTCGCCATCATCTCTGTTGGGATTTATTGGCCTTCTTTCAATCTCAATTGCTTCCCTAAATTTTTAGTGATGGAACTACACAACTTTAGCAATAACCTTGGCCTCTTCAATACAAACATGATGCTTAGTCTTCTCTACATGTTTTGCTAGTGTGGAAGACTTGGTTCTCTCATGCTTTAGGTCAGTTGCGTGCTCATTAATCCTTTGATTAATAGAGCGTCCTATATCCCCAATATAGGGGGTCCCACAGGAACAAGGAATAATGTATACACCCTTCATGTCCTTAGGGTCGATAGGATCCTTCACCGACCGGAGGGATTTACGAATGGTGTTGAGGGTCTAAAGGTCGAGGGAATATTATGTTTCTTAAGAATCCAAGAAATTTTATCAGTGATTCCTTAGACAAAGGGAAGATGGACACCCAGGAATTGTTCTTTAGGTTCTTTTCTAATTAACGAATTTTTGGATGCTTTAAGGAAAGCCTTCTGACCAAGGTGTCTACTATAACTTTTCTCAACAAATACATTAAGGAGATGAGATTTTTATTTATCAAAGCTCTTATCATCAGAAATAATTAGGGCACGAGTAGCGAGGGTGTTAAGGACGCCCAATTTTTGAGCAAGGAAATGATGGGAACTGGCATGAAGATATTGTTCTATATGTGTTTTCTTTCAAAATACTTGGTGGGAGAGGAACCATCAACATTCTTTGAAATAAGAATATTAAGGAAGGGGAGACAACCATCGACTTCTTGTTCCATGGTGAACTTAATGGTGGAGTATTGACAGTTGAGATGATTGAAGAGGAGATCTAACTCCTCTTGGCCATGGGAGCAGGTGACATTAGTGCCATCTACATATCTTTTCCAAAGCTTGGGTAGGAGATGTGCTGAGGCTAAAGCTTTGGATTCAAAATATTCCATAAAAATATTAGCAACAATAGGGGATAGGGGTGAGCCCATGACAACACCATAGTTCTGTTCAAAGAACTCACCCTCGAAAAAAAAAGTGGAAGTGAGACAGATCTCAACTAGCTGAGCAGTATCAAGATCTGTTAGGCGATAGATCACTTCCAAGGCCTCCTTTATAGGGATACATGTGTAAAGGGAGACTACATCAAAACTAATAGGAGTCAAGATTTATGTCCTTTATCTCTTCAACAAAGGATGCAAAGTCTTTAACGAAGGACTCTATATGACGAACTGAGGGTTTAAGCTTTAAGGCAAGGAATTTAGCTAGAAGGTAGGTAGGAACACCAATGGTGTTGACAATGGGCCTTAGGGGAGCCCCCCCCTTGTGAATCTTTGGAAGCCCATAGATCCTTGGAGTAATTGGACTGCTCTCAATGAGTTTATGGCACAGGGAACTCACTAAGCTATTGGATTTAATGGCAAGAGCCACAGTACTAGAGATCTTCTTTAGAGGGTTCTTGGGAAGCTTTTTATAGCTATCACTATTATAAAGATGATCTAACATCTTCTTGCAGTAATCATCTTTATCAAGGATGACAGCAGCCCCTCCTTTGTCGGCCTTCAGAACAACGATATCTTTGTTCTGGTTTAAGGATTTGAGGGCAACGAATTCTTCATTGTTGAGGTTTCTCTAAGGGGGCTTAGCCTTTCTAAGGATGATGGCACAATCTTGTCTAATAGTATCCTTAATATTATAAGGTAACCCTCTAATCCCGAATTCCACGTCGCAAATGATGTCTGTTAACACCCAGGTTGTTCCCTTTGACTCCTAAGGGAATACGGCCGGGGTAACCACTAACCAAGCTTTGGATTACAGGTTCTAGCCTACCTGTAATCAGAGAGGGCTCTCTCTTTCAGTTTTAACTTTGTTTTTGAGGATTTTAGGCTAGTTATGAGGTGGGAGTTTGTTTGAATTTTGGTTGCAGACTGTTGTTCAAGGAAGGGCATGCAAATATGAAGGAGAGTTCAATCCATTGGGCATGTGGAGTCCAGAAATAAGTAGGTTTTGATGTTTGTGATAAAGAAAGGTTCAGTGCAAGGCTAGATGGGTATTCATGATACAAACTTTGATTTTTAGCTAAGAAAACAGTACAAATTACACCAGGAAAGGTAATTAAGAGTTCTTTCACAGTGCAATACGAGATGAAGAACAAATCCTACTTAGCAGCAACAAAGAATTACTGAATAAAGACTTATCATGTGACTAGAGCAATTGGGAGCATTTAAGAATTCCACAGTTGCAGCTAACCTTGAAGAAAACATATTTAGTAGTCAGGATTGAGTTTAGGGTGTCTTTAATGGACAAATCCTGAACTAGTCTTTTACCTTTCTACCAAGATTAAACACCATACATCACAGACAGATTATAGAAGAGATAAAACATAAATACAGTTAGAAAACACTTATTGTATCACGCCATAACATGATAATCTTGCAGCAGTCAGTAATTTCATCACAGCATGTCCAAGCCAAACATATCTCTTGGAAACCAACAGCTCCTTTGTATTATATCTTTCAGAGGAAATACAGCTGAGTTCTCTTGAACAAATGAGTAACAACAACCCCCAATAAGCTATGCGGGGGTGCATATATACAAAAATATCACAAAAATATCTCAGTTTTGAGTTATTGCATAATAACTACTCTTACCAACTTTCAAAGATATTTTTACAAAATTAAAAGCTACTTTAATGAATATACAACAGCTGCTTGCTGTTTGTCAGAAGTTCTTGACTTTTGAGGGCAACTGGCTCTGCAGGGTGTTTTGCATTGATTCTGAATAATACGCCCTTTATTGCTCTGTTGTGCCGTAGTTATCTCAGCCCCATCATCTGCATCTGTCGGTGTTGCTTTAGTGGCCAAATTGATTTGTTGAGTTGGCTCAGTCCACTCTTTTGCAGTCATAGTAAATATATCAACTATCTGAACATGATGATTTATATTTGATGTACAAAAATTTGATGAAAAATCTATTTGTTCACAGCAATGTCTGTATCATGCTTGTCCACCATTCCTGAGTAGGCAAATGATGTCTCAAAATTGTGCCTAAGGTTTCATCTGCCTCAGTATATTTGTAGTAATTTGGAGGCACTTCAAACAGATGTCTAATCTCATTCATGATAAAAAACAAATTCTCTATTCTGTCATAGAGACTCTGCCCAAATGCAGGCCCTGTTTCCTCTGGGGTACTTGATGCTGCAGTGATCTGATTTGTAGCAAATGTATTTACCCTCTTGGCATAGTTTTCATGGGATAGTAACCTTCCTGCACTATTTAGTTAGCTGGGAAGACCTCTGTTATGCAATGCTGTAAATTTCTCCATGAATTTGTTCACCTCTGTCTACATTTCTTGGCACCTTCTATCCAATGTTTGCACAAGATTTCTCAAAGTGAGCACCCTTTTTACTAGTAAGATGGTGTCAGTTATGTTAGAGATACCCATGGCTGCCAGCTGAGGGCCTGTGCGGTTGTTAAGGACATTGATCATCCTATTGGCTATCTCAGGCATATTGCCTAGAGATGCCCTTGCTCTTTGACTTTCCTTGTGGGCCCTGCCTATGAGATCTATATGCTCATGGATGGTTTCAATATATTGCCATTGATCTGTTATAGACTGACCAATATTGGCCCACAGGACTTTCTTGATTTCAGCTACAACTTTGTCAAGAGAGAGCTCTTTCTCCAGTTCTTTTATTTTCTTCTCAAGAGCCTTTACCTCTCTTGTTTTTTCAGCTACACTTTGCTTTGATATATCATACTTTTCATTAAGTGTAGCCAATTTTTCCTTGGCCTCATTTAGTTTTGCCATCTGGGCCTCCAGAGCTTGAATTTCTTTCATCATATTTTGCATATCCAGGCTAGGTGCCTATCCTGATGTTGAAGGGCCTGTCCCAGCTGTTTGTTCTGTGGGAGGACTGATAATTTGAGGAGGTTCCTCAAGGTTAATCACTGGCTGAGGGGGCTGAGATGTCTGGCCTCCTTCTTTCTGTTTCAGGGCTGCCTGTAATGCACCCTCTGTTGCTATCAATCGACCTTCTGTTTCTACCAATTGCTTGTGTAATGTCAGCAGCATGGCTGCTACATCTTGGTCCTTTCTCTGCTGAGCAACCTCTTCTGTTTGAGGGTGAAGGGTTGCTGGAATTTTGACCATTTTCCTCAAAGCTGCTATATCTTCCTCCTTTTTCTTTAGTAATGCCTGCACAGCTTTGGGATCACTTGGGTCATGCCCAAGCTCTATAATGATATCTTCCAAAGACCTAATCCTGTTGTCTTTGGCTTGAGAAGAGGCCTTCTCCAATTCTAGTTGGGCAGTAGTATTATGGAGACTATTTCGCAATTTCTGTGCCAGAAAGGTTTTGTCGGCAAGAGTGGAGTAGACCATCTCACCCGTTTGCTTATGTAGCCCAATTTGGTCCATCAGGTGGATGTCTTTCGCAAATACTTCCAGGTTGGTTCTTATGTAATTTGCAGCTAACTGTGGCTGCAGCATAGTAGGCATGAAATGACTCATAGTCATCTTCCCCTCTGTTATGTCATATGCTGACATAAGCCTCTGTTGGTTTGTGGGAGCCCTTTTGAGCAAGTGATTGTAAAGCTGGAGTCTGACTGGCTCATTGCTCTTCTTAATATCAATAAATTGCTGCTTTATGCTGGATTCTCCTCTTCTTTGCTGGCTTGAGGAGCTAACCTCTCCTCCAAGTGTTCTTTCTTGTTCCTGTTGGAAGGAACTGGCTGATGCTTCCATGCTAGGGGGGCCCATACCCATGGATGGTCCAATAGGCATCTCTTCTTTAGAAAGAGGATTTAATATTTGCCTTTTCTCCCCTTGTTGACTTGCTGATGTAGTGAGGGGAGTTTCTTGCTGTCTATCCCTCTTCCTGGTTTTCTCTTCATTCAATAGGGTTAGGAGCACCGAGGCATCCACTGCTGTTTCCTGTCTTGGGGGTACACTTTCTTGAGCCTGTTGCTCTGTAGATATAGGGGCCTCGGCCATTTCTTCTTGCTGTTTGGGCTACTCTTTCTGCTGTTCTGCTGTGGGGAGCAGTTGATCCCGCTCCATTTCTTTCCCTTTACCTGTGCTAGCTGCTTGAGGAATAGTTTGAGCTGCTTGGTGGGGAGCTGTAGAAGATGAGGCAGCTGCTCCAAGTTGAATATGAGGAAGAGAAAAAACCTGCCCACAATATTCCAAGTCAGCTTCCTTCTCAAGTTTCTTGGCTTCTTTTAGTGCTATTTCCTCTTTAGTACTTGCCTCTTCTAGAGTGCCCTCTTTCCATCTTAACAGATTTGCATATTTTTCAATATGAGGCAACCTGACATGATCATAGCTAGCCAACTTATATTTGACCCTTCTAAGACTAATGAAATGATTGGGATCATAGGGTATCCAGAGGAAACTGGTTTGCAACCCGAGGCGTTGCAGGATCTTATCTGCTTCTTGCCATGCCTCTTCTCTTTTATTATAAATAATTGGGCCTAGCTGGTTTCTGACTTTGAGTTGTACCTTCTTATTTTTGTTGTGGAAATGGACCATGTTTGCATTTCCAAATTATCTGAAATACTCTAAAGCAAAAAGTCTCATAGGGACATATCTTGGTAGCCTATATGGGGCTAACTCACAACCATATATTCTGATCACTGTATGGTGTTGGTAAAAGTACCAATCCCCAATGCTGTAGGCCTTTGAGAGCTGGAGGATCCTTTGCATCTCATCTGTCAATCTTGGAGGAGGAGAGCTTAACAGCAAGGACATGGCTGGATGGATGAACAGGTCTATGAATTCACAGTAGTTATATGGTGAAAAAGATATGTGATGAAAGACTGAAGACCAAAATACTACAGACCTTTGGTTCCCTTGGGCATCAAACTTCTTGAGAGTAATAGGGAAGCTATCAGGCTGATAGAATAGAAACAAGTGATAGATGTAAGAAGTGTATCTAAATATCCTTTCCCTCTCTAGATTCATCAATTGCTCATGAATCTTATTGGCAATGTAGCTAGCACAATCATAGTGAACAACAGGAGGCTTTCCAGGGGAGAAGATAGACATCATGGCTAGAATGGTTTCATCAACATCCTCAGATGTTCTGTATCCCAGGACATAACTGATCATATCCACAAGAATTTTGCCCAACTCATTGAGATATACATTTTCGATAGGAGGAGTCCTCACAGTTTGAGAGCCTGATTGAATGAATAATTGATTGATCTTTATAATTTGGGCACTGGATAGCTTGCCACCTTTCTTTATCAAATCCATCATGGAGAGAGGAGTCAATGGCTTTGTAGTATGAAAGTGCAACATTTGATTTATGGCCTTAGGGGTGACATGGAACAAAACTGAGCCTGAGGAACTGAGGACAGCTCTCTAACATGGGTCATAGTTGGCACTGCATCGATGTATCAAATCTGGGAGGATATTGACTTGAGGGAGATTGAAAATAGGCAAATTGGAGTCCCAAATCCTTAGAATATCATTTCCACTGAGATGTTTGGCTTTGAGATCATTAAGTACATGAATGTGGTACTTGCTATAATCTGGGATTCCCTCTGCCATTTGGTAGTCTCTGTCAGCCAAGGGCAGCCACTCTAGCTCTCTTTGTGGGGCATTTAGAGGTGCAATGTTCAATGCTACTGGAGTTTCCATGGTCAATTGATAGTTTGAATTATGTTTGAACTTGTTTTTTCTGGGCACAACAACACAGAGCTATGAATTTTCCAGGAGCAGGGAAATTTGCAGAGAGGAACAGGGTGAATGAGGGTGAAAACAAGTTGAAATGTTCCTGAAAAAGGTTTAATGAGAAGATACTAGGATTTAAGAGTCGTTTTCCTGGTGGACTTGTGTAGTAGAGGTTTTAGTTCGCGAATGCGCAAACAGACTGTAAATTTGTGGGAATTGGACACAATAGGGACTTCTGTAGGTAAAATTGGGCTCACAGTGTGTAAGAACACCAGTAGTTCATGAAGATTTCTTGAACTTACAGTGTTTTTCCTTTGTTAGTTTCCTCAGAGAATTATGGAAAAAACCAGGCGCGGAGGGGAAACTTTGATAAATACCTGGTAAACTCGGGCAATGGTGGCAATGCATGTGAATTCAGGGCACTGGTAGCACGGGAGCAATCTTCAAAGTTGGTGGAGAACGACGTTCTAACTCATGCAAGAGCATAGTGCATGGATATTGCAAATAATGCGAAAAACTAACTTTTTCGGGCAAAATAGAAAATTTTGGCTTTTGGCACGTTTTTTGTATGACGTCATAGGTGGGTCATGGTACGGAGTGATGACGTGGCGGCCAGTGAGTGGTCCGCGTGGATGGGGGACGTGGCGGACAGCTCAGGGCAATAGCGAATGGAGCGGTGATGCGACGCTGAGGTGGCAGTGACATAGGCGTGACATGGTGGGCAGTAAACAAAGGCGATAAGCGGTAATATCGGAGCGCTTGAGGTACGGGCGTGGTTTTGGCAGAAGGTCGCCCGATACAACTCAGGAGCGATGTGTGTCCGAGCCCCG
Organism: Pinus tabuliformis; assembly: GCA_031772625.1. NCBI lineage: Eukaryota > Viridiplantae > Streptophyta > Pinopsida > Pinales > Pinaceae > Pinus > Pinus tabuliformis. Next base: position 300,919,596 of record CM062808.1, on the reverse strand, counting down.
ACGTCATGCTTTGACAGTTTTCGGGTGCTATCGTCCGGGCATTGGGGGCGGTCCGATATTGATATGAGCCGTTGGATGGCCGTCGGATGGGAGGGCCTCGATCCGACGATCGACGTGAAGCAAAAGTGATTGGACAATGCGGCAAATGGCGGGCAATAAACAATTATATCACTGGAAATGCGCGCCAGGGCGGGGCTTTAGCCTTTGGCGGGTTTTTTGGGTTTTTTAGCGTTTTGTGGGCGAAAATGGGTTTTTTGACATTTTTGCAAAAATGGGGTTAGGGCTGTTAAATCAAGTGGATCTTGATTTAATCCCAAAACATTACATTAGCGCTGTCTTGCCTTTAGCGCCTTAATTTCTTTGCACTCTGAATTTTTAGAACTATAAGGCTATATTGGCGAGGGGAAGGGGGAATATATACTTTGGGGCTTTCTATATACAATAGTAATATGATGATAGGGAAAAAGGGGAATTAGGGAGTTAAGTATAGATAGGGTTAGTAGTTAGTATTGGATGGGAGATATGGAAGGGAGGATGCAAAGACTAAGTTTTTTAGGAAACAAGCTTAGTTTAGGGGAGTAGATCAAAATGAAAAGATTTTTACACAAGAAATGTGGCTCTTCTATACAACGAGGATCAACAAAAGAGTTTGACTTCTGCAATGAACAAAGGTGGTATTGGGATGTCAGCAAGGAGTTTGGTGGGGGATGATTGGGGAGTTAGACATGCTTCACTTTGTTGCTACAAAACTGCTGAATAGGAAGATCTGCACTAGCCACCATGTGTTTCCTTTGCTTAGGCTAGTGATATGAAAGAAATCATGCTTCTGCAACCCCATCTACCTACCCATTCTATTGCCTAGCATTTTTTGTTACTTCAAGGAGGGTGCACTTAGATTGCAAACCCTCATGTGCCTTTTTCTTTTCCTTTGGCATTTCCTTTTGATTTTCTATCTAAGGCTAGCCTTATTACTTCCAAGGCCCCAGATTAAACAGTTGGGAACCTTCATTCTCTACCTAACTACTTATCTGCCAAGATTGAACAGTTTGGACATATTTCTTTCTCTAGTATACAACAAAAAATTGAAATATGGCATGACCCAGCTTAGACTATTGGATGACCCATTCAGAAGTAGGACAGCATCAACCAACTGTAGATATGTGTTTTCCACAAAAATATGAGATCTTTGCATCACCAAAGTAGATCATATTGGCACTTCCCCTGCCAATCATGAAAAATGAAACCTATTGGTATAGGTAGCTAACAGTGGCTCCACTTGGGGATGGTTTTTCTACTTGAAAGACCAAGAACAACAGGTCAGACTGCCTTGGATTTTGACTTCTTATCGAAACTTGAAGGTTTTCGCCTTGAATTTCAAAACTGGAATCTTCCACCATTGTGGAACTTCTGAAAATAGAAAACCTTTTCCTACTTATTTACAAACTTCTAAAACTAAACTATCTATATGCTGAAAGAAAATAGTATATACAAATGATAATGTACAAGGCCGAGCCATGCTGTATACATGGAAAGTTATCAAAATAGTGCTTTAACATCCGGCCATTTACAGGGCCCTCTTCAGTTTCAGTGCCATCCGAATTCTTCAAGAAATAGGTGTTATTTCCTTGTGCTGCTTGAATAACAAAGGGTCCACTCCAAAGGGAGTCAAATTTGCCATGCGTTCCCTTGTCTTCTCTTCTTGAGTCCCATTTAAGCACTTTATTACCAATAAAGAAATCTTCAGCCTTGTTTCTTCTATCAAAGGCTTTCTTCAGCTTCTCTTGTAGGATTTGAACTCTGCTATACACTTGATCTCTGGTTTGCTGTAAACAGATAATCTGATTGATCCTTCTTTGCATATCATTTGGTTCAGCCTGACTTTCTTGAAGTAGCTTCATGACAAGGACCCCTAATGATGAAGGGAATTTGGCTTCCATTCCATAAACCAACTCATATGGACTGATCCCAATTGATCTTTTAGTTGTTAACCTGTCTGCCCATAAGGCATTCACAAGTTTCTTATGCCAATTTTTCTTATTCTCTTCTAGTATCTTTTTAATGATGTTGATAAGGCTTTTGTTAGATGATTCAGCTAAACCATTGCCTTGAGGGTAGTATGCAGTAGAATGGCCCAAAGTAATATGGAATTTGTGGCAAAAGTTCACCATCTTCTTGGATCTAAAAGCAGCAGCATTGCCTGTTATTATCTTGTCAGGACAACCAAATCTGGAAAGAATATTAGTTTCAAGGAACTGAATGATAGTAGAATCGTTTGCTTGTCTGCATGGAACAGCCTCAACCCATTTAGTAAAGTAATCTGTGGCTGTTAGAATCCATTTATGTTGGCCTGAAGATGAAGGATGAATTTCCCCAATGAAATCCAAGCCCCATTGCTGAAAGGGCCTTTCTGTTGCAATAGGCTTTAAGGGAAGTGGTAGTAACTTTCATTTTCCCTCAAACACTTGATACTTGTGACAAGTAGTGGTGAAATTTTTAACATCAAAGAATAAGATGGGCCAATAGTAACCTGCCCTTAATATCTTATCCACAGTGGACTTCCAGTACAAATGTCCACCACAATCACCTGCATGAAATTCTTTCATAACATTGCTTGTTTCATCCATAGTCAAACAATTCAGAAATATACCTTCATGATTTTTCCATAGTAAATTACCATCTATAACACAAAATCTTGAAGCTTTCATTTTTAGAAATCTAGATTTGGTTCTGGACAATCCTGGGGGAGCACACAGGTTTTGCAATATATAACAGATATCAGAATACCACAGGGATTGCTCAAAGGCTACATTGATCTTTGGAGTCGCCAGCTCCGGTTCATTGTCCAGTTGGTTAATATCCAAGGCTTGGAAGTTTGCTTCTGACATCAATTTAGCCAAACCTTTCCCTTTTATCAGTTTTGTAGGTCTTATCTCAATGTCAAATTCCAATATGTTAGCAATCCATTTTCCTCTTCTTCCCTCTAAGTTTTCTTGAGTCAGTATGTCTTTCACAATGGGATTTGGTACATAAGCAATAACGTGGGAGAATAGGATGTAGATCCTAAAGTCTTTGATGGCCTTGACTAAAGCATAAGCTTGATTTTCCATGATTTGATATTTCAGGGGTGCATCTCTAAGGGCTCTACTAAAGAAAGCAATAGGTTTTTCATTCCCTTGATCATCTTTCTGCAATAAGACAGCAACAATGGTATGCTGGGAAGTAAAAGAGAAAATGATAAATTCTCTGTCAAATTGAGGATTTGTTAAGACTGGGGTTTGGGTAAGGGCCAATTTAATACCTTCAAAAGCTTGATTTGCTTCTACTGTCCACTTCACCTTTGAGTCCTTTTTTAGCATGTTGTTTAGTAATCTGATCAATTCTGCTAAGTTTGGGATAAATCTCTTTAGAAAGTTGATCTTTCCCAAGAAGGCTTGTAATTCTTTAATATTTCTTGGATGGGGCATTTGCAAGATGGCCTGTATTCTGTCTGGGTCAATTCTAATGCCATCCTTTGAAATGATATGACCCAATAGCTTACCTTCTTCCAAACCAAATAGAGACTTCTTAGGATTTAAGGAAATTCCATATTTCGTACATGTTATGAATATTTGTCTCAAGTGTTTTAGATGTTCTTGGTCAGATTTTGAGAAAGGTGTGAGGTCATCTAGGTAAATAACAAGGAAGTCACGAATCTCTTTAGCAAAAGCAATATCCATTGCTCTTTGAAATGTAGCTCCTGCATTTTTCAACCCAAAAGGCATTTTGACATATTTGAAAGTCCCCCATGGGGTTGTGAATGCTGTTTTATCCTGATCATCAAGGTGGACTAGGATCTGATTAAAGCCTGAAAATCCATCAAGCAATGAGATTCTTGAAGCCCCCACCACTCTTTGGAGAATGTGATCCATTTTAGGTAAGGGATAATTGTCTTTGAGGGATACTTGATTCAAATTCCTTAGATCAACACAAAGCCTAATCTCCCCAGTTTTCTTTCTTGTGGGGACCAAGTTTGAAATCCAGTCTGAAAACCTGATTGGTGCTATGATACCAGCTTTAAACATTTTCTGTACCTCTTTCTCAATTGAAGGGAGAAGCATATGATTGATTCTTCTCAATTTTTGCTTGAATGGCTTTTGATTAGGCTTGAAAGGGATAGTGTGTTGAATAACAGAGCTATCATAGGATTTCAAATCCTCATAACTCCATGCAAACACATCTTGGAACTCTTTAAAGAGGTCAATGTATTTAGGCTTCTGGTCAGGAGGTAAAGAGGCAGACAATTTTATTATCTTGGGTTTTTTGGTAGTTCCAATGTTGCATTCTTCAATGGCAGCATTAAGGGGTTGTATTTTTGGTTTTCTAGGAACATCATTTGAGTAAAAAATGTCTTCCAAAGGAGTCAGGCCTGTTGGTAGAAAATTGTCTTTTAGCTGTATGACTTCAGCCTCTGCACCAGTTATTTCATCAAAATGCAATTGTTTAAGTTCTTGTATATTTTCCTTGTCAAAGGTTGTTGGAAAAAGTATTTGATTTGCTGTTTTGGATGATATAGCTGTTTGGTCCTTTTCAGTTAGTGGTTGTGTGTCTTTCACAGAATCAACATCAATGTTCAAACCTGAAAATTCATGCTGCAAGGTCAAGAAACTGTTTATCTGTGTGTCATCCTCAAATACTTGCCAATCTTTAATATTTTTTGGGATAGAGGGTCTGTGTTTAATCTCAGCTGTAAAACAATGGTTGGGTTCAAAAGGAAATTTGCATGTACTAGAAAATGTAGCTAAACTGTGTGCATGAAGGTTGTGGGTCCTAGGTATTTTGGTCATCTGAAATTCAGTGAAAGCCTTAAGTATTTCAATAGCAGAAGACCTGTATGATCTTAGTCTTTTGTCATTGGTAACAAAATTGCCTTTCACTTGTTGAATAATGAGGTCTGAATCTCCCATGATTGAAACTTTTGTGGCCTGTAAGGATTTTACCAGTTTGAGACCTACAAAAGAGCCTCATACTCTGCCATATTATTAGTACATCTGAAATTAAGCCTATAGGCTCGACCTTCTGCATGATTGCTTTGTTTGTTATGAATCCACACTCTAGCTCCTGCCCCTAATTTGTTGACTGATCCATCAAACTCAAGAAACCAAAGGATTTCTTGATTTAGCGGAGATTTAACAGCTTCTCTATGATTTGGGATTATAAGTTGGAGTTCTTGTCTTTCATCTGGTTTGTCTTCTAGAATTGTCTCATCAATTGATTGCTCAGCCTGGGTTTCTTGGGAACTTGATTGCTTACTCATATGTAGATCTTGTTCAAGTAAGACATATTTATCTCCACATATTGGACTTATATCATCATTGAACAGAATGAAGGAATCCATGTCAGAATGGACTACATAAATAGGGAAATTTTGAGGTTTTTCTTCACTGCTCACCATGTATTTCATGAGTGATTCTCTGTATAGCCTCTTTGGCTGTCCAAAGACAGAGATGGTGGCATATGACATATCCAATTGCAAGGAACCTTGGAGTTTGGCTCCCCATGATCTTGATAACAACATTCCATATTTGGGTGGGATATCAACAACCACAACATCCATTAAAATTGTTTTATTTGGGTACTGGACAAGGGACACACATAGATCTTTTATCAGGCCTAAACACTTAACTTGGCTGGAGTCAAATGAAAATAGGTCCTTATATGGTCTTGTGATGTCTAGATTCAATCTCTCCATTACTAACTTAGGCATAAGGTTATGAGAAGCGCCTGAATCAAACATTGCATTGTGTAATATCTTATCATGAATATGCAAGCTGACATAAAAAGGTAAGATTCCAGTAGTTGCTGTCTTTCCATCAACCTCTGGACCGAAAAGTAGTTCTGGGGTGTCATCCAACACATTGACATCATCTTTATTATGGGTCAGTTGAAGGGAATTCTTGATTTGTTGCTTGTAAATGTTATGTTTGGCTAGCTCTGAAAGAGGAATGGCTATCTTCAATTTACCAATTTCAGCTTCTAAGTCAAAAGGTTTTTCAGATTGGATCTTGGTGTTCTGGTTAACAACTTTTTCTTTGTTAATTAAGTTTTCTTCTTGACTCTCAATCTGATCTTGAGGTTTGTCCTTTTTGTTTACCTTTTGAAAAGTGTTGCTTGGGTTGTGCTGTAAAGGAGGTGTAACCATTGGTTGTTGATTTGAGGGAAATGGTTCGGTTACCTCTTCAACTGTTACTTTATTTGTAATTGCATCAATTTTGTCAATTGGTTCTGTGATAATAGCCTTCTTAGGCTGCTGGCTATCCTTTGTTTTTTCAGGCTGTGTTACATTTATAGTTCTGCTTCTCAATTTGTATTGCTTATGAACTTCAAAAACAGCTGTGTCATAGCCTTGTTTGAAATCAAATGATTCACCTGACTTGGTTTGGAACTGCTTGATGTCTTCATCTTCATGATCTTCTTGACTCAGAAAAACTTGCTGATCATTGTTCAGGCCCATCAAATTAATGTGGGTATCATCTATCTGCTCATTAGAAGTGGATGCTTCAGCATAGTTTTCTTGGAACGAAGTTCTAATCTCTGGTTCAGAGCTAGCCTTGCCAACATTAGGATTTTGATTTCTTCTAAAATTGGGATTCCTAATAGGATTATTCTGTGGTGCTTCCCATGATGACTTCCTCTCAACTGATTCTACTCTGTCACCTAACCTATGCATACCAGTGATTATTGCATCGAATTTCTGATCCCAACCTGAAGGTTCTTCTTTGAATGTAGTTTTTCTTTCAGTTCTGGTCCTATTTCTCTTAGCTATCAGGTTGGCTTCTACACTAACTGCTATGTCTTGGATCTTAGCTAAAGTTCGGGGAGCTCTTTCTCTCAATTTGTATGCCATATCTGAATCAAACCCATCAGGAAAGGTATATAGAGCCAGATCAGGTGGGGGTCTGAGATTTTGGGGAATAGCATTGTAGACATTGTTGAACCGAGCACAATAGTCCAAGACAGTTTCTTGGGGACCTCTTTTGATAGTATTGTATTCAGATAAAATATGAAGTGGGTCCTTTTTCTTCTCCCATCTGTTGATAAAGGTTTGATACAGGGCTTCAGGGTCAGCTATGGAGTTTGCTGGGAGTGACCTAAACCATGATCTTACATCTCCTGTCAAACTTTGCACAAAAATTTTCATTCTAACACCATCATCATATATCTCATAATTTTCAAAATAGTCCTGCATTTTCTTAGTATGTTGAAGGGATGGATAAGAGCCAGTACCATCAAAATATGAAATCTTGCTTTGATAATCTTGGGGCATAGGCCCTGGATTGGCGGGTAACTGCAGTGGAGCATATCTATTCGCCATGTTTGGTGGGACAATAGGGATAACAAGAACGAATGGGACAAGGGGAGGAAAGGGGATGAGAAGGGTATGTGTAGTTGATGGAGGGGTTGAAAGGACACCTTGTGAAGTGGATGAAGAACTAGGAGTTTGTGGAATGGTGGTATGAGGATGTAGAGAAACCTTAGCAGGAGTTGGAATATTAGTTTGAAATCCTGCTTCAGAACTTGAATCTGATAAAGTCCCTTTTGATTTGTGTTTCTTAAGGATTCTTGGAATCAAGTTTGGGTTTTGGAACTCAGGTGATGGATCAGGATCTGGGTTAGATCTTGTGACGAGTTTTCTTCTTAGGAGCCAGTTTCTGTGATTTTCTTTGGGAAAATTTTCTAAGAAGATAGTGATATTTGACAAGGACTGATCAGGTATAGCACAACTGTATGGAACTTAAGACTGAATAAATATTGACTGAGGTAGCTTTTATATACTCCTGCAAATGCAAAGCAGAGGCAGTTTCTAAGGCTGTTTGGCTGTCACTCAGGCTTTATCTTACAATATTAAGAATCAGACAGGGGTTTATGATTTGATTCAGGTCCCCAACGGAGTCGCCATTTATGTTAACACCCAGGTTATTCCCTTTGACTCCTAAGGGAATACGGCCGGGGTAAACACTAACCAAGCTTTGGATTACAGGTTCTAGCCTACCTGTAATCAGAGAGGGCTCTCTCTTTCAGTTTTAACTTTGTTTTTGAGGATTTTAGGCTAGTTATGAGGTGGGAGTTTGTTTGAATTTTGGTTGCAGACTGTTGTTCAAGGAAGGGCATGCAAATATGAAGGAGAGTTCAATCCATTGGGCATGTGGAGTCCAGAAATAAGTAGGTTTTGATGTCTGTGATAAAGAAAGGTTCACTGCAAGGCTAGATGGGTATTCATGATACAAACTTTGATTTTTAGCAAAGAAAACAGTATAAATTACACCAGGAAAGGCAATTAAGAGTTCTTTCACAGTGCAATACGAGATGAAGAACAAATCCTACTCAGCAGCAACAGAGAATTACTGAATAAAGACTTATCATGTGACTAGAGCAATTGGGAGCATTTAAGAATTCCACAGTTGCAGCTAACCTTGAAGAAAACATATTTAGTAGTAAGGATTGAGTTTAGGGTGTCTTTAATGGACAAATCCTGAACTAGTCTTTTACCTTTCTACCAAGATTAAACACCATACATCACAGACAGATTATAGAAGAGATAAAACATAAATACAGTTAGAAAACACTTATTGTATCACGCCATAACATGAGAATCTTGCAACAGTCAGTAATTTCATCAAAACACGTCTAAGCCAAACATATCTCCTGGAAACCAACAACTCCTTTGTATTATATCTTTCAGAGGAAATACAGTCGAGTTCTCTTGAACAAATGAGTAACAACAACCCCCAATAAGCTATGCGGGGGTGCATATATACAAAAATATCACAAAAATATCTCAGTTCTGAGTTATTGCACAATAACTGCTCTTACCAACTTTCAAAGATATTTTTACAAAATTAAAAGCTACTTTAATGAATATACAACAGCTGCTTGCTGTTTGTCAGAAGTTCTTGACTTTTGAGGGCAACTGGCTCTGCAGGGTGCTTTGCATTGATTCTGAATAATACGCCCTTTATTGCTCTGTTGTGCCGTAGTTATCTCAGCCCCATCATCTGCATCTGCCGGTGTTGCTTTAGTGGCCAAATTGGTTTAGTTGGCTCAGTCCTCTCTTTTGTAGTCATAGTAAATATATCAACTATCTGAGCATGATGATTTATATTTGATGTACAAAAATTTGATGAAATATCTGTTTATTCACAGCAATGTCTGTATCATGCTTGTCCACCATTACTGAGTAAGCAACTGATGTCTCAAAATTGTGCCTAAGGTTTCATCTGCCTCAGTATATTTGTAGTAATTTGGAGGCACTTCAAACAGATGTCTAATCTCATTCATGATAAAAAACAAATTCTCTATTCTGTCATAGAGACTTTGCCCAGATGCAGGCCCTGTTTCCTCTGGGGTACTTGATGCTGCAGTGATCTGATTTGTAGCAAATGTATTTACCCTCTTGGCATAGTTTTCATGGGATAGTAACCTTCTTGCACTGTTTAGTAAGCTGGGAAGGCCTCTGTTATGCAATGCTGTAAATTTCTCCATGAATTTGTTCACCTATGTCTGCATTTCTTGTCACCTTCTATCCAATGTTTGCACAAGATTTCTCAAAGTGAGCACCCTTTTTACTAGTAAGATGGTGTCATTTCTGTTAGAGATACCCATGGCTGCCAGCTGAGGGCCTGTGCGGTTGTTAAGGACATTGATCATCCTATTGGCTATCTCAGGCATATTGCCTGGAGATGCCCTTGCTCTTTGACTTTCCTTGTGGGCCCTGCCTATGAGATCTATATGCTCATGGATGGTTTCAATATATTGCCATTGATCTGTTATAGACTGACCAATATTGGCCCACAGAACTTTCTTGATTTATGCTACAACTTTGTCAAGAGAGAGCTCTTTCTCCAGTTCTTTTATTTTCTTCTCAAGAGCCTTTACCTCTCTTGTTTTTTCAGCTACACTTTGCTTTGATTTATCATACTTTTCATTAAGTGTAGCCAATTTTTCCTTGGCCTCATTTAGTTCTTCCATCTGGGCCTCCAGAGCTTGAAGTTCTTTCATCATATTTTGCATATCCAGGCTAGGTGCCTGTCCTGATGTTGAAGGGCCTGTCCCAGCTGTTTGTTCTGTGGGAACGCTGATAATTTGAGGAGGTTCCTCAAGGTTAATCACTGCCTGAGGGGGCTGAGATGTATGGCCTCCTTCTTTCTGTTTCAGTGCTGTCTGTAATGCACCCTCTGTTGCTATCAATCGGACTTCTGTTTCTACCAATTGCTTGTGTAATGTTAGCAGCATGGCTGCTACATCTTGGTCCTTTCTCTGCTGAGCAACCTCTTCTGTTTGAGGGTGAAGGGTTGCTGGAATTTTGACCATTTTCCTCAAAGCTGCTATATCTTCCTCCTTTTTCTTTAGTAATGCCTGCACAGCTTTGGGATCACTTGGGTCATGCCCAAGCTCTATAATGATATCTTCCAAAGACCTAATCCTATTGTCTTTGGCTTGAGAAGAGGCCTTCTCCAATTCTAGTTGGGCAGTAGTATTATGGAGACTATTTTGCAATTTCTGTGCCAGAAAGGTTTTGTCTGCAAGAGTGGAGTAGACCATCTCACCCGTTTGCTTATGTAGCTCAATTTGGTCCATCGGGTGGATGTCTTTTGCAAATACTTCCAGGTTGGTTCTTATGTAATCTGCAGCTGACTGTGGCTGCAGCATAGTAGGCATGAAATGACTCATAGTCATCTTCCCCTCTGTTATGTCATATGCTGACATAAGCCTCTGTTGGTTTGTGGGAGCCATTTTGAGCAAGTGATTGTAAAGCTGGAGTCTGACTGGCTCATTTCTCTTCTTAATATCAATAAATTGCTGCTTTATGCTGGATTCTCCTCTTCTTTCTTGGCTTGAGGAGCTGACCTCTCCTCCAAGTGTTCTTTCTTGTTCCTGTTGGAAGGAACTGGCTGATGCTTCCATGCTAGGGGGGCCCATACCCATGGATGGTCCAATAGGCATCTCTTCTTCAGAAAGAGGATTTAATCTTTGCCTTTTATCCCCTTGTTGACTTGCTGATGTAGTAAGGGGAGTTTCTTGTTGTCTATCCCTCTTCCTGGTTCTCTCTTCATTCAATGGGGTTTGGAGCACCGAGGCATCCATTGCTGTTTCTTGTCTTGGGGGCACACTTTCTTGAGCTTGTTGCTCTGTAGATATAGGGGCCTCGGCCATTTCTTCTTGCTGTTTGGGCTGCTCTTTTTGCTATTCTGCTGTGGGGAGCGGCTGATCCTGCTCCATTTCTTTCCCTTTACCTGTGCTAGCTGTTTGAGGAATAGTTTGAGCTGCTTGGTGGGGAGCTGTAGAAGATGAGGCAGCTGCTCCAAGTTGAATATGAGGAAGAGAAAAAACCTTCCCACAATATTCCAAGTCAGCTTCCTTCTCAAGTTTCTTGGCTTCTTTTAGTGCTATTTCCTCTTTAGTACTTACCTCTTCTAGAGTGCCCTCTTTCCATCTTAACAGATTTGCATATTTTTCAATATGAGGCAACCGGACATGATCATAGCTAGCCAACTTATATTTGACCCTTCTAAGAGTAATGAAATGATTGGGATCATAGGGTATCCGGAGGAAATTGGTTTACAACCCGAGGCGTTGCAGGATCTTATCTGCTTCTTGCCATGCCTCTTCTCTTTTATTATAAATAAATGGGCCTAGCTGGTTTCTGACTTTGAGTTGTACCTTCTTATTTTTGCTGTGGAAATGGACCATGTCTGCATTTACAAATTGTCTGAAATACTCTAAAGCAAAAAGTCTCATAGGGACATATCTTGGTAGCCTATATGGGGCTAACTCACAACCATATATTCTGATCACTGTATGGTGTTGGTAAGAGTACCAATCCCCAATGCTGTAGGCCTTTGAGAGCTGGAGGATCCTTTGCATCTCATCTGTCAATCTTGGAGGAGGAGAGCTTAACAGCAAGGACATGGCTGGATGGATGAACAGGTCTATGAATTCATAGTATTTATATGGTGAAAAAGATATGTGATGAAAGACTGAAGACCAAAATACTACAAACCTTTGTTTCCCTTGGGCATCAAACTTCTTGAGAGTAATAGGGAAGCTATCAGGCTGATAGAATAGAAACAAGTGATAGATGTAAGAAGTGTATCTAAATATCCTTTCCCTCTCTAGATTCATCAATTCCTCATGAATCTTATTGACAATGTAGCTAGCATAATCATAGTGAACAACAGGAGGCTTTCCAGGGGAGAAGATAGACATCATGGCTAGAATGCTTTCATCAACATCCTCAGATGTTCTGTATCCCAGGACATAACTGATCATATCCACAAGAATTTTGCCCAACTCATTGAGATATACATTTCCAATAGGAGGAGTCCTCACAATTTGAGAGCCTGATTGAATGAATAATTAATTGATCTTTATAATTTTGGTACTGGACAGCTTGCCTCCTTTCTTTATCAAATCCATCATGGAGAGAGGAGTCAATGGCTTTGTAGTATGAAAGTGCAGCGTTTGATTTATGGCTTCAGGGGTGACATGCAACAAAACTGAGCCTGAGGAACTGAGGACAGCTCTCTGACATGGGTCATAGTTGGCACTGCATCGATGTATCAAATCTGGGAGGATATTGACTTGAGGGAGATTGAAAATAGGCAAATTGGAGTCCCAAATCCCTAGAATATCATTTCCACTGAGATGTTTGGCTTTGAGATCATTAAGTACATGAATGTGGTACTTGCTGTAATCTTGGATTCCCTCTGCCATTTGGTAGTCTCTGTCAGCCAAGGGCAGCCACTCTAGCTCTCTTTGTGGGGCATTTACAGGTGCAATGTTCAATGCTACTGGAGTTTCCATGGTCAATTGATAGTTTGAATTATGTTTGAACTTGTTTTTTCTGGGCATAGCAACACAGAGCTATGAATTTTGCAGGAGCAGGGCAATTTGCAGAGAGGAACAGGGTGAATGAGGGTGAAAACAAGTTGAAATGTTCCTGAAAAAGGTTTAATGAGCAAATACTGGGATTTAAGAGTCGTTTTCCCGGTGGACTTGTGTAGCAAAGGTTTTAGTTCGCGAATGTGCAAAAAAACTGTAAATTTGTGGGAATTGGACACAATAGGGACTTCTGCAGGTAAAATTGGGCTCACAGTGTGTAAGAGCACCAGTAGTTCATGAAGATTTCTTGAACTTACAGTGTTTTTCCTTTCTTAGTTTCCTCAGAGAATTATTGAAAAAACCAGGTGTGGAGGGGAAACTTTGATAAATACCTGGTAAACTCGGGCAATGGTGGCAATGCAGGTAAATTCAGGGCGCTGGCAGCACGAGAGTAATCTTCAAAGTTGGTGGAGAACGATGTTCTAACTCATGCAAGAGCACAGTGCATGGATATTGCAAATAATGCGAAAAACTGACTTTTTCGAGCAAAATAGAAAATTTTGGCTTTTGGCGCGTTTTTTGTATGACATCAGCATGACATCATAGGTGGGGTCATGGTACGGAGTGATGACGTGGTGACCAGTGAGTGGTCCACGTGGATGGGGGACGTGGCGGACAGCTCAGGGCGATGGCGAATGGAGCGGTGATGCGACGCTGAGGTGGCAGTGACGTAGGCATGACATGGTGGGCGGTAAACAAAGGCGGTAAGCGGTAATATCAGACCGCTTGAGGTACGGGCGTGGTTTTGGCAGGAGGCCACCCGATACAACTCAGGAGCGATGCGTGTTCGAGCCCTGACGTCATGCTTTGACAGTTTTCGGGTGCTATCGTCCGAGCATCGGGGGCAGTCCGATATTGATATGAGCCGTTAGATGGGAGGGCCCAGATCCGACGGTCGACGGGAAGCAAAAGTGATAGAACAATACGGCGAATGGTGGGCAATAAACAATTATATCGCTGGAAATGCGCGCCAGGGAGGGACTTTAGCCTTCGGCGGGTTTTTTGGGTTTTTTAGCGTTTTGTGGGAGAAAATGGGTTTTTTGACATTTTTGCAAAAATGGGGTTAGGGCTGTTAAATCAAGCAGATCTTGATTTAATCCCAAAACATTACATTAGCGTTGTCTTGCCTTTAGCGCCTTAATTTCTTTGCACTATGACTTTTTAGAACTATAAGGCTATATTGGCGAGGGGAAGGGGGAATATATACTTTGGGGCTTTCTATATACAATAGTAATATGATGATAGGGAAAAGGGGGAATTAGGGAGTTAAGTATAGATAGGGTTAGTAGTTAGTATTGGATGGGAGATATGGAAGGGAGGATGCAAAGACTAAGTTTTTTAGGAAACAAGCTTAGTTTAGGGGAGTAGATCAAAATGAAAAGATTTTTACACAAGAAATGTGGGTCTTCTATACAACAAGGATCAACAAAAGAGTTTGACTTCTGCAATGAACAAAGGTGGTATTGGGATGTCAGCAAGGAGTTTGGTGGGGGATGATTGGGGAGTTAGACATGCTTCACATTGTTGCTACAAAACTGCTGAATAGGAAGATCTGCACTGGCCACCATGTGTTTCCTTTGCTTAGGCCAATGATATGAAAGAAATCATGCTTCTGCAACCCCATCTACCTACCCATTCTATTGCCTAGCATTTTTTGTTACTTCAAGGAGGGTGCACTTAGACTTGCAAACCCTCATGTGCCTTTTTCTTTTCCTTTGGCATTTCCTTTTGATTTTCTATCTAAGGCTAGCCTTATTACTTCCAAGGCCCCAGATTAAACAGTTGGGAACCTTCATTCTCTACCTAACTACTTATCTGCCAAGATTGAACAGTTTGGACATATTTCTTTCTCTAGTCTACAACAAAAAATTGAAATATGGCATGACCCAGCTTAGACTGTTGGATCACCCATTCAGAAGTAGGACAGCATCAACCAACTGTAGATATGTGTTTTCCACAAAAATATGAGATCTTTGCATCACCAAAGTAGATCATATTGGCACTTCCCCTGCCAATCATGAAAAATGAAACCTATTGGTATAGGTAGCTAACAATGTCATCAACCGAGATCTTCTTAGGGGCTAGGGAAAAATTTAAACCTGTACCCAAAAGTTTAAAAACAGAAGGGGGAAAGGAAAAACAAAATAAATTGAAAACTTTATTATTCCAAGAGGGAGGGGGACAATTATTATTGTTATAATTCATAACATTATTGCCCATGTCAAATTTGCTACAATTGTTAATAGTAGATAATTCACTATTATTATTATTAAGTGATAAATTATTAATATCATTGAGAGCAGTCACATTACTCCAAGGATCTATGGGCTGCCAAAGATTCACAAGGAGGGGGCTCCCCTAAGGCCCATTGTCAGCACCATTGGTGGTCCTACCTACCTTCTAGATAAATTCCTTGCCTTAAAGCTTAAACCCTTAGTTGGCCGTACAAAGTCCTTCGTCAAAGACTCTACATCCTTTGTTCAAGAGATAAAGGACATAAAGCTTGACTCTAGGGACATTATTTTTAGTTTAGATGTAGTATCCCTTTACACATGTATGCCTATAAATGAGGCCTTGGAAGTGATCTATCACCTAACGGATCTCGATAGCACTCGATTAGTTGAGATCTATCTCACTTCCAATTTTTTCTATTTCGAGGGCGAGTTCTTTGAACAGACTTGTGGTGTTGCCATGGGTTCACTCCTATCTCCTATTGTTGCTAATCTTTTTATGGAATATTTTGGATCCAAAGCTTTAGCCTCAGCATGTCTCCTACCCAAGCTTTGGAAAAGATATGTAGATGACAGTAATGTCATCTGGTCCCATGGACAAGAGGAGTTAGATCTCTTCTTCAATCATCTCAACTGTCAATCCTCCACCATTAAGTTCACCATGGAAAAAGAAGTCAATGGTTGCCTCCCCTTCCTTGATATTCTTATTTCAAATAATTTTGATGGTTCCCTCTCCCACCAAGTATTTCGGAAGAAAACACATACGAAATAATATCTTCATGCCAGTTCCCATAATTTCCCTGCTCAAAAATTGGGCGTTCTTAACACCCTCGCTCCTCGTTCCCTAAGGATTTTTGATGATAAGAGCTTTGATAAAGAGAAATCCCATCTACTTAATGTCTTTGCTGAGAATAGTTATAGTAGACAAATTGATTAGAAGACTTTCCTTAAAACCTCCAAAAATTCGATAATTAAAAAAGAACCTAAAGAACGAGTCATAGGTGTCCATCTTCCCTTTGTCCAGGGAACCACTAATAAAATTTCTTGGATTGTTAAGAAACATAATGTTCCCTCAACCTTTAGACCCCTCAACACCATTCATAAATCCCTCCGATCGGTGAAGGATCCTATTGACCCTAAGGACATGAAGGGTGTCTACATTATTCCTTGTTCCTGTGGGACCCCCTATATTGGGGAGACGGGACGCTCTATTAATCAAAGGATTAATGGGCACGTAGCTGACAAGCATGGGAGAACCAAGTCTTCCACACTAGCAAAACATGCAAAGAAGAACAAGAATAATTTTTGTATTGAAGAGGCCAAGGTTATTGCTAAGGTTGCGCAGTTCCATCACCGAAAATTTAGGGAAGCAATTGAGATTGAAAGAAGACCAAGCAATCTCAATAGAGATGATGACTGGAAGATTAGTAGTTGCTGGATCCCGACCCTCTCTTCCTAGTCGTGTCTTCCCCCTCTTCCCCTCCCTCTTTTATTGAATTTTTCAAGCTTTCTAGGCTTCCCCTTGTTATTCCTTATCCTACTTTATTTAGCCGTAATTCTTTTATCCTCTTGGGAAATCTCTCTTGGTTTATTCTATTTTAGTAATAGTCCTGTTCATGACTATCTTAAATAGAAAAATGTCAGCTTTTCTAATATATTTATATTAATTATATTACACAAACCCTTAATAATATTACTAATAGTATAACATTATTATATTAATATAATCAATCCTTACTTATACTAACATCCCTAGATCTATTAATATATGCTCCCATTAGATAACTTTACTAATAAATTGATATTAATTAGTTACCCTAACCATCAATAATAAGTTTAATACTTTTATCATAACATAGCACAGTAATAACTAATATTATTTTTAATATTAATTCCATACTATTACTAATTATACTCGATTATTATTATTATATAATATTTCCCCTTTTCATGTCTAATCTGAATAACCTAGTACAAATAATATAACAAGGAATTAATATTATTCTATTTATTTCCCTAGATCTATGAACTCTTATCCCCATTTGATAAACTTCACTATTAAAAAATTAATAAGATTAATATTGTAACGTTATTATAATAATAATATAATATTACTTATTATATATTAATTCCCTAAATGTAATCTGATTAACTTTTTACTTAAAATAACACATGTTAAATATTATAATAATATTAGTTTTAACATTTTAATATAATTTAAACAATTTGAATAGTCAAATCTAGCCGTTTTTGGGTCTATTATAGCCATTTGTCTAGTCTGGCCTAATATGGTCATTTCTTTAGTCAAACCTAGCCATTGGAAGATCTGCTCTCCCTATTTAATATGTAGCCATGATCTGACTCTTCAACTTGTCCTGACGATGAACCACACTGGTTGGTTTGAAACACGTCGACAAATGTTTTTTCAAGTGATTTACACCAAAATACTTTTTCTCATAGAATTCACACTATTTGGTGTAGGAGTCCCATTTGGTACGATGGCCCAGTTGCCATTTTCTTAGATATTTTCCCTAGCTCTTATTGTTCAGCACATGAGAGTGTTATGCTTGTAACATCAAGAAAGTGAGGTGAGCATGCTTGGTGAGTGTAAAATGTAACTTTGTTTCTGGGTTCGTTTACTGTAAGGGACAGGGTAAAAGTGAGCCTCTATATGAGAAGTAGTAGTACCACCTAGGGAGAGACACATGTGAAAAAAACAAGGGTCTTTCCAGCATCTAGAGGATGCAGCAATCATTGAAACCAAAGTGAAAGGGAAAACATGTGCACCATCTAGCAGAGTAGCCCACACAAGGGGGAGGGTCATTATAACTATGGAAAACAATAATATTATGTATAATGCCTTACGACATAGTCCACATAGATGAGACAATAGTGATAAATAATACAACACGTCTTCAACAATGTAAGTACTAAAACAACTAAAG
Organism: Pinus tabuliformis; assembly: GCA_031772625.1. Classification (NCBI taxonomy): domain Eukaryota; kingdom Viridiplantae; phylum Streptophyta; class Pinopsida; order Pinales; family Pinaceae; genus Pinus; species Pinus tabuliformis. The sequence goes on along the minus strand of CM062808.1, from coordinate 300,901,502 downwards.
TAGTTCAACTATCTTAGTACAAGTTAAGGAAACATGTATTACAAATGTTTAAAGAATAGTCTTACAAACATATACAAAACATGTGTGAAAACATGTTTGCCTAAGACATGATTTTGAATTAAGCAAAAGTTCTAAGACACATCTGTACACCATACATTACTAGCCCCAGTAGTGGGACATTGAATCCACTCCTCGCTCCTCAAAGAAAAAACTATAAATTCTCAAGGCTACATGGAAGGAGCCAAGGTGAAAAGTCCTTTGTTCATACAATGAGGGGGTATATATAGCCAAGGGTGATGCTTGATTCTTGTGACTCTTGGACTTCCCTCATGACCATTCAACTTCCTCAGAATTTTCAACTAATGTGACTCTTCAACTTCATATGTGCATTTGTTGAACTTTCACTTTACATTACACCTCATTACAACAAGTATGGCCCATAGTAGTGATGTGGCTAAGAAAACTCATGACTCAACTCGATATGACACTGCTGAGATGTATTGGATGATTGTGGTGTCCATGTCAAGCTGTTATGTTGTTGAGTGATGGATGTCCTCTAGGTTTTTTGTTTCTTCACCTCCACATGGAAAAGTGTTGTGGATTCTTCAATGGTATTGGTCTTTGCTTGATGGTTTAGTGCATGTATCCCTTTCACTTGCTATTCGATGTGCTTTTTATGTCCACTCAACTGTGAGAAAGTCTCCTAGCATGGACTCCTTTTTCATCCTATTGGTCATCGTACAATCTTCTATCAATGTACCTATTCCTGCAATTCGCTCATGACAAGATGACATCAAATCCAAAAATCTCCTAGTCTAGCATGATGCATTATTTTCAGTTTCGGGTCTAGGTGACAGGGAGGGAGGACAAGACACTAGAACTACATAGAGAATAGCTCAGGCTGGAATGAGGGGCTCTAGAATAATGTTAGGAAAAACTATGTAGAGGTCATTTGGAGGAAAAAATTTGCAATCAAGAACAGCAATGACAATTACAAGGTGGAAGCCAGCCAGGTAGAACTGCGCAATTCTTCAGAGGAAGACAAGGCAGGGTGTCGGACGAACTTCTTGGAAAGTTCTACGTAATTTTTAGTATGAACACTAAGTGGGCCACTCAATGTCTAGCAGGGAGTCTATGCAATTTCTCAGAGGGAGAAAGAGTTGGGCAACAAACAAGCAGTGGTAGGAAATTATGCGCAATTTTCTATTATAGGGCATGATCGGGTTGCGGGGAGTTGTTGGTCACAACTACACATTTCTGAGAGACAATGCGAGATAGGCAATACTGCGTAGTTTCCGAAAACAATGCCAAGAGGGGCAGCTGAAGGTGTACTAGTCAAGACTGTGTAAGTTTTAGGAGCAGAGTAGAGTAAGCTAGTAGGAGGCCTGACTCAACATGACTGCGTAGTTTCTGCTGGTAGTGCAGGGTAGGCAACTAGTCATGTCTACACAATTTTAGAGAGTAGTGCAGCCCCAGGTCATGGTGTAGTGTAGATTTTTGGTAGACCAGAGGTAGGCTTGATAACTGATCTTGTGAGAAGCACATATTGGATTGGGCATGGAGACAACTTCGACACAATTCTGGGAGATAGAAAGCTTGCTCACTTTTAGGATTGCAAATTTCACCTATCGTAGAGGACAACCTCAAGCACTGCACAGTTTTGGGTAGAAAAGTAGGGTCACTAAGAGCTGAGATTGTGGAGTGCAGCTCAGTTGGGGTCTGATTGAAGGGGTTTGTCTGGTCGACAGGTTTTTAGGAAAAATGGCTAAGTGCGAGAGCAAGTGAACTTGTGTAGACATGAAATTGTGATCAAACAATTAGCATGACTCAACAACAGGACACCATAAACTAACAAGACAAACATGTGCTCAGTGATACTATCTTAAGTTTAAAAGCAACAAGTGTGACACTTGAGATAGACCTTCGAATGACCATGACGACACTTGCGTGATAGTGCTTAAAACTTTGTGCATGAGTACGAATGATGTTCATAGAGCGAAGACAACTCATGCACACAAAGAACAACCTTCAAAATTGCCAGAGCAAGATCACAAGCATGAGAAAGCAATCAACATGCCAAAATATGACTGCTCATCGGACAAGAAAAAAGGTGTAAATACTCTACAGAAACTCATGGATTGAGCTTGAGTGTTTGCAACCATCAGTGGAAAAACCAAGGAAGGCTCCAAAATTTGGATGTAGGCCATAATTTTGGAGAGTGTTGCTGCTGCTACAACACTTGGCGACACACTGGTTGAATACCAACTTCTTTGTTTCAGTTCATTTTCAGTGCAGGGCCTTTTACTTTAATGGAGTATTGATTCATTGTGAAGGTTACTTCATCTTCCCCACTTACCCCAAGGACAAACATGGTTCACCTTGTGCAAAATCAGTCAAACATAACAAAATATTCAAGTAGATCATAGTGTTTCAAAACCGGGAAGGGTATTTTGGCTCGTGAGCTTAAGATTTTTAGAGTATAAGTTTTCATCTATGGTGTTTCTCCACTGCCAATAGGCTTGGACAATTCCCCAGTGGAGTCACACAAGAACACAAGAATTTATCCACTGCTAGTGATCCTGTTTAGTACCTTGGTGGAGTTGTCTACTTCACCTCTCTGCGCAGGAAGCCTTTCTCTTCTTTCGCCTTTGTATTTTTTTTGAAAGAGGACTGTGTGTAGGCACTTATTTATTTTTGGGGTGGAAGAGAGATCCCAACTTATTGAGAGAAGAAGAGGTTGTTCCTTCAGAGAAGCATGTAAGACCTCTGAGTTAGGTTTGTTCGTTTAGAGTTTCCCCTTCTCCATTTATACTAGTTGGATAAGCTTGAACAAAAAGAAGAAGACTAAGTACAGGCATGAAGTTTCCCAATTTGGACACAGGTTCATGGTTTGACCAGAGTTCCCTTACAGAAGGATCATATTTTCCTTTAAAACTTCATTGGCCAAAAGTTACAACCAAGCACAGAGAAGACAGATATAAGACTGGGCAAGCGCTGCAGTGTCACAAGACTCTTGAACTTCAACCAAATACATATTCAAAATCAAGAACACAGTGAGAGATAACACTTATTTATACAATGAAATGGTAAGACATAAAAACAAATAAAATAAAAATGAAGCAAAAAGAGGAAATCAAAACAACAGAATAAGAAATGAAATGACTATGTACATAGTGTGGGGCACAACGCTAGATCATTAAAAATAACATTTTAAATCTTGGAAATTCACAGGAAGGTTTTCAATCTTCCTGTCAAGTGATTGTAAATGATATGTGTGTTGGCCAAGCTTTTTGTGAACTGTGAAATGACCAATCCATAGGGACTAGAACTTCATCTGTTTGCCTTTGTCTTTGTGGCGTTTATCCAACTTCAAGGCTAAGTCACCCACAATGAATTTGGTGTTCCCTGCAGACTTTCTATCGAACCATATCTTGATATGGTTATGGTGGAGTGAAATTTTTTCTTTTTTGTTTATTCGGTCTTCCTGTAACTTGTGTAGTGTGTCCATCCTACGCTAAACCAATAGACATGACTTGCCTTGGGATTCTTGGGGTAACTGGAGATAAGGTAAGTAAATATTTTGTGGGAGGTTGACTTCTTTTCTATATACAAGTATGGAGATGTGTCTAGAGAGGATTTGGGTGTAACTTGGTTAGCCCAAAGGGCATTCACTAGAGCAGAAGGCCAGTTTCGCTATTCGGAGTAAATGGTCTTTTTTATGATGCAGACCAGATTTTTGTTTGTACATTCAAGAAGACCATTTCCTTGTAGGTAATAGTTAGCTAAACGTTTTAGCACAATACCATATTGCAATCAAAAATCATAAATCATCAACGAATAAAAGTAAGTTTCATTTTGAAAAACAAGTAATACAAGAATGCCAAACCTCGTGATGATGCTCTGTTGTAGGAAGCTGATGACTTCCTAGTCATTCACTTGTTTAAGCAGAAATGCTTATGTCCACTATGTGAAATAATACGTAATAGTCACGATGTAGTAGTGATTCTTTTATGAATGTGGAAGAATCTCCCCAATGATGTTCAAGCCCCACTATTGGAATGGTTCATCTACTACAACAGGTTGCAGTACGGTTGCTGACGTTCGTTGTCTGTTGATGAATCATTGACAGACCAGACACTTGCAGGCATAAGCGTGTGCATATTTGAACAATGTGGGCTAGTAGAAACTACCTCTCATGACTTTATGTGTTGCTGTGTTACCCATGAAGCGGCCCTTGGCTGGTCCGTCATGCAGATCACGTAATACTCTCCCTGAATCCTGTGCTTCCAGGAACTTGAGTAAAATTCCATTGTGGTGCTTTCTATAGAGCACTCCGTGCACCAATTGGTAAGATGAGGCTTTCAGTCAAATTTCCCTCTTCTGCCACATAGAGAAGTGAGAGGGCATGGTGCTATTCTCAAGGTACTGGCATACTTCTTCATATGAAGAGTTACCGTGTGAAGTGGGAGGTTCTCACTCTACATTGTACATGTCGATTTCTTGCTCTCAACTAGAGAGATATTCTTCTTCCTTTTGCACTACTTATGTTGTAAGTCTACAAATACCATGACCCTCGATAGTGTGAACTGGATTGATTTCAAGATCATACTCTTGCAGTCCTGTCATCTAGTTAGCATTTATTTCACCCAGCACTTGCTAAACAAACAGCGTTCTGACTGCTGGGTGCAGCACAAATACTATGCAATTATTCTTTAGTAGATAGGGTTTGAAATATTTAATTGCCTTGTATACAACATATTCTTTCTATCAATGGTGGGATAGTTAAGCTCGGGTCCCTACAATCTCACGCTCATGAAGGAGATGGGACGTTCATTGTTGAGTTACTCCTTCTAAGTGAGCATTGCAGTGAGTGAAGTGTCAGAATCGAATGTGTAAAGAAGGAGATCTTTGTTGAAATCTACGTTGTATAGCGTAGGTGGTTCTACTATTTCTTGCTTAATACGGGCGAACACATATTTTTCCTTCTTGGTCATCTCTTGTATGGGTTTGACAATCTACGCATAATCTCAGATGAACTTCCATAGGAAGTTGATCTTACCCCAGAAGGACTACATGGATTTCTTGTTCAAGGGATGAGGAATTTGTGTGATGATATGGACTCAGACTAGACCTACCTTGATCCCACTCTTGGAAATGATGTGCCTAAGGAGGTTCCCCTCAGACACCACAAAGATTCTCTTCCTAGGATTCAAGGATATCCCATACTTGTGACATCACTCAAAGATATTCTTGAGATGGTGCAAGTGGTCTGACCATTTTCTAGAAAAAAATGTTACATTAGCAAGGTAGAACACCATGCTCTATCCGATGAGCCCACGGAAGGCGATTTTCATTACGCACTGAAAAGTTGTGCTTGCATTTACCAACCCAAATGGTATTCTTCGATAAGCGAATGTACCCCACTTGGTACAGAATTTTTTTTTTTAGTCTATCTTGTTATGCTACCAGAACCTGGTTATATCCCGAAAAACCATCTAGCGGAGAAAACATTTCTACTCTAGATATTGCCTACAAGATGTGTTCCATGTAGGACACGGGGTAATTATCTTTGTCCCAGGCATGATTCAAATTTTGGAAATTAATGCATACGTGGATCTCCTCAGACTTCTTTCTGATAGGAACTAAGTTTGAAACCCGCGTGGAATGATGAAATTTGTAAATGATTAGTCAACTCTTTTTGAATGAAGGGCCCCAGCGACAGATGTACTTTCTTGAGATTCTACTGAAATGGTTTAGCCCATTCCTTGATTAGGATGATGTGTTGGATTATTCGTGTGTCATATGTTTTTAATTCATTGTACGACCATGTGAATACATCACAACAATGTCTGAAGAGATGGACAAAGGCTTGCCACTCTTCCGTTGTGAAACACGTACTGAGATTCACAAATTTTAGATCTTTATCTATTACCAGATTAATCAGTTCATGCATTAGTGTGGAACTATAGCTTTTAGTGTTACTGGGTCCCTAGAAGTGGTTCTGCAAGTCATAAAGCTTCTCGATTGAAACCATACCCTTGTGGATGAGGTTTCCTTTACTTACATCAGTTGTGTCTTATAGAGACTGTTAGTGCTCGCTTTCATCTACCGCTGCCTCTCTGAAGACGTTAGCATTAGCCATGAAGTGCAGTATCTATTCATCATCATCAAAAACACATAAATTAATGATTCTGTCGGGGATAGATGGCTTATACAAAATTTCAATAGAAAATCTATCCCTAAGCGGTGTCATATTAGCAGCTACATTTACCAGAGCATCCGCAACTACATTATGCATTCTTCGTACATAAAAAATATTGAAAGCTTGGAAGTTAGAGGTAGGTCACCATACCTTTGGTTGGTAACTCTTAGGATGGGGTGAAACATAGTGTATGGTGTTAGGTACTTGACGTACCACAATCTTTGAATCACTTACCACTTTCAAATAGCAACGTTGAGGCCGATGGATTTTTGTAGGCCCAACTCAATTACTTCATATTTGGAAGTGTTGTTCATGCATTCAAACTCCAAGCAACTTGAGACTAGGTGTTTCCTTTTCTTTGGGTATATCAAAACACACCTGGCTCCAAAGCCATCTTGTGTGTTGGATCCGTTGAAATACAAGTTCCACATGTCATATGTACAAGGACCGATTTCCACGCTAGTACTACTAACACTACTGCTACTACTGTTACAATGTACTATACAGGTTTCATTTCTGTCAGTTGAGCAAGGAAGGAGATCGAACTTTGTGTCTGGTGGGGTGGGGCTTCGCTAGGCAAGATAACAACCCAACTGTGTTTCTAGAAAGAAATTTCCAAACATAAGTTCCGTGAAATCCAACGATTTATTTTGACCATCCAAGGGAGTAACTCTATGTTTCATATATATCTCCGAAAACACCTGAATCTAGTTGTTTCTACCCTTGTAGAAAAGCTATAAATATGACTAGTCCACAATAAAGTATCCTTACAACTTGCTGGACCAGTCTCTATTGTGTAATAAACCATATTCTTCTGGAATGTCCATAATCACAATGTTGATGCACTAATGAACTCATCCATTAGGCGATAACTAGATGATCACATCCTGGATTTCACCGATGGCTAGTACACATATTTGGTCAAGTTGGATGATCTGCATAGTTGTGCTATTCCATTGTGCGTTGATTTATTTAGCGATGGAGAGTGGCATGACATTGAATGACATGCCAGAATCAACCAAATACTTGTGAAAATTGAAGTTGAATATTTCAAATGATAACAAAAATTATTGGCAGAGCGAGTTTGCTTCCTACATGCGAGGCACATTGAGCACAGATGCGAGTGATCTGGGAGACTTGCTTGGTCCCTTGTTGGAAGAGGCAATATTATCTGTGGAGGTTTTCCCTGGTGTGCTCAAAAGAATATCTCGTTGACCCATGAGTTTGGTTAACTCATAAAGAGAGATGTTCACACGGGTCTTTTTCATATCTTCAATAATGTTGTAATCCAGAGTGGGGAGACTCATCGAGTTGTCTGGGGTAGACTTATGTTCATATTATTTGGTGTGATGATTTTATCTTTGCTGCTCATGGACATACTTTTAACTGTATCTATCTTCCTAGAATTGCCTTGTGTTTTTTGTGTTGAGATGATCATTAGGTTCATTGTTCTAATATGTTGTCTTACTTTTTCTCTCGGTATCTCAAAAACAATGTGGTCCCCTTGGCTCCTCAAACTGTATCGATTTTTCTACTATGGGTCCAGACGGTCACTTAGAGGCTCCTTCTCGGTGGTTGTCTTCTAGGCAACATTAAGACATTGATAAATGTTGATTACATGCCCAACACTTGGAGCTTCATTAAAAGAAATAACTTCCTCTTCATCTTAATCCTCAGTCTGAACCTGTTCACTGGCTTTAGAATGATCAGTCAACCTTGTAGCGAAGGTGCTCATCACTCAGAGTTAGGATATTCTGACACATAGGAAATAATTAATTACAACTTGGTCTAGTGTATAGTTAGGTAAAGTGCATTTGTTGGGATGGGGTCCCCTAGGTCCGTTTTGGGGTTAAAATAACCCAAGTTTTGATGTATTTTTGGTAAATTATGTAAAGTCTCCACGATTTGTGGATGAAGAGAGTGTAGAGGATTAGGAGTCAAATGGGTCTTAGCCCCTTGTTTATGTAAAGTCTGAGTCAGCTTTGATACCCACCCATGGTCCGTGGACCATGGGATTGTATGAAAAATGGTATAAATAGGTGTGTCTTAGAGAGTCTAATGCATGTCTAGGTCTTGAGTGAAGAGAAGGGCAAGTAAGAAGCAAGTAGATAGAAGTAAGAAGGGTACATAACTGAGTGCACAGAGGCCTAAAGTAGAACTCGCAGCTGAGTGTGTAGACCCCTCCAACTGAGTGCACATGGTTTTTTTGAGTCTGTAAACATGAACTCAAGATCAATCAAGGAGATTATTGAATAATTCCTATGCATATATGTTATTTATGTTTACTTCTGTTTACAATATATGTTGTGGATGAATAATTTGTTTATGAAATATTGATCTAATGATGCACGATTCACTTGAATATGTCTTAATAGATGAACACAATGTATGTTAACTATTTTCATTAAGACTGTGATGAATTGTGTTATGTTTTCTAAATAACTTAAGTAGATTTGCGTGAAAGCTAAGCTAGGATTTTTCTTTGATGTGTGTAAGTGGATAAATCAACTGATAAAGGTTCACAAAAGCCAATCGTCAGCCTTTGTGAAGGTCTGAAAATTGTTTGAATATATTTGCATTACCAAGCCCTAAGGGCTTATCGATCTGCGGGAAGGCAGATCTAGGGCACTAAAATACATCACACTAATCTCTGGATGCAGAAATTTGGTTCCAGCATCCCCCCATACTGCTTCAAGTGGGACTGCAGCCTACGCTACGTAGGTTGTTGCCGAAAAGGGCCAATATTGGAGGGTTTTTTTGGTTGGCGCAACTAACTTTGAACCTGGGTCAGGACCCCCTAAGCCAACAAATGGTTCCATTTTCGGGACCAGGATTTGCTTAAAGGAGATGTGCGATGTCACATCACTAGAACCCGACAAAGAAAGATATTGAAAAGTGGTTGGATAGAAAAATTCATGAATTCGTGGGGTAGGAAAACAGGAATTTGCGCCTGTCAAAGGAGTAGTGGTTCGACAGATATTTGTATACGAAGATACACTAAATTTTCTTCTATACCTTCCCGATCGATTTATACGAGCGGTTAGCTAAGTTGGCAGATGGTCAAGGGAGGTGGAAGCTTGACGGTCCAATAATGTGGACTCTTAAATTAGTGCAATGATTATAAGCCTCTAAAAACTAGATCACGTAGGTTGTTGATCACTGGCCTGATCAAATTATAGGAGGATTTATTGCAGAGTTTGTAGCTGACACCTCGATCATCTACAATGAAGTGGAGTGAAGGTTTCTCAAGGGACCATGAGGTAAGTATCTAAGATCTTTGAATACCTATATTAAAATTTTGTTTTGTGAAAAGCAGGTGATGCCATTAGCTTGATGTTCGGATCTATGTGAAGTGGACGATTCTTCAGAGATTGAGAAAGAGAAGGACTAGAGTATAGTCCTCTAATTGGACCTCCTGTAATTGATGACGAAGGGGCGGAATGGTCTCCATGGCGAAGCATTGTTTAGCTAATCACTCAGGGGTTCCCTCGAATGAGTCATCCATCCACTCCACTTCTACCTCCACCTCCACCACATACACCTTCGCCCACACCTCCTCTTCCACCACTACCATCCACCATGGCAAATACGATGAATTTTCCAATCTTCAAAGGCACTGGGAGTGGAGATACAATGCAGTTCTGGTTTGACATGCGGATGTTGTTTGGACTGTGCAACAGATTACTGATGATAGTATAAAGAAAGCACAGTTGGTTATTACTTTGTAGGATCATGCGCTGACTTGGTATATGAAGTTTTATTCTAATCAACCTCTTACATTGCTAGTAGATATTAAGGCTACTTTAAACAAAGAGTTTAGTAAGCCTAAGTTTGAATTGCAGTCATTAGTTGGATTTAAGGAAATCACAATGAGGGTTGACGAGATTCCTTGCAAATTAGATGAAAGGTTGAAATGTGTGATTTGAGAAGATAACATGCAGCTCATAGATGGTCAGCATCGTGAATGGTTTATAAATTTTCTTCTGCCCCACCTGAGGATTTCTCTCTTGCAAAAAAATATAGGAACTTAGGAATAAGCCTTGGAAATTGCGATGAGGATGCATGCAATTTCCATTCAGGATGTGATCTTGGGGTACAACAGATTAACCCTCAGTTACAGAGCCTCTTCTTAGAATTGCGAAGCTTGAAGAAAGACGAGGCTAAACTATAGGTGCACATGGAAGTGTGGTGTCTGAAGTTTAAGAGTCAGGGGCACGATAAAGACCACTGTCCCATATTCACAAATTATATCATAGGAGGGGGACCAACCCCCCTGAAGCCAGAAGCCCCAACAGGTCCGAGCATGGGGGCTGTGATATGGTGTGCTATTTGTCAGGCTGCTGGAAAACACGCAATGGATAATTTTCATTTTCTTCAAAAGTTTGTTCAGACACCTCAATAGTTGTTTTGTGACTTATACAAATCAGTGGGCCACGATGAGCACCATTGTCGCAACTATGAGGTGATGATGGAAAGAACATCTACATATTGGATGCAAGCTGAAAGTTGGTCTCCAGAAAAGGGTGCCAAAGGAGCATGTTAAGGTTATCAGGGATGAGGACAAGGCCGAGGAGGAGGAGGACCTAGTAGAGGTCACAAAAATGTTATATTATACAAATGAAGAACACTAGGGCACTACGTGCAGAAGTGTTAGGATCAAACATGCCCATCATGTCAATATTGTAGCTAGTTTGACCATACCATAGAAGAATGCTTGGTGTTGATAGCTAAGATGTAGGAAAATAACACAAAACCTGAGTAGCCTACACAAAACTTACAAATGATGAGAGTTGAGCCCTGTGAAGAGGATCAGAGCATGAATATAGTGCTAAGAAGCAGAATAACGACTAGCAGTAATAAGGGAAAATAGCTTGAAGAGGATGGATGGGTTCGCAAGGCCCCAGAAAAGGAAGTTGGTTTTGATCTGGAGCGCATCAAGGAAACATTTATGGAGGCGAAGAAAAGCTTTGCTTAGGCATCCACCTCAGGAAGTTAAGACAAGATGCAAGACACTAGCGTGACTACAGAGGTTGATCCCTCTGTGCTTACCACGTTCTTGGAGACCTGCATGAAATTATTGCGTGAAAGAAAAGATGTGAAAGGCCCACAAGAGTTAATAAACAAATTCACCAACAAAAAGAACCCCCTTGATGAACACTGCATAGTTAGAAAAATTGGAAAACATAAAGAAAGAACGGGGCACGAGATGAGGCTCACTAAGCAGATAAGAGATTATGATATGGACCGGGTCATCTTGGATTTGGGGTCTGATGCAAACATTTTTCCAAAACAAAAATGGGAAAGAATGGGGAGACTTGTCCTGCAGTGGTCTCCAATTCAACTCAAAATGGCGAACCAATGGAGGATCATCCCTATGGGACGAGTATATGGAGTAACAGTTGACATCGAAGGTACGGGCACAATGGCTGAATTTGAAGTGATAGTGATCATTGATGGCAGTAATCCATATCGTGCACTCTTGCAAATTGACTGGGCCATTGATATGAATGGAGTCATCAATCTGAAGAAGTGGACAATGTAATTTGAAAAGAAATCAATTCGCGTTGTAGTACCGTTGGACCCGGTAGAAGGAGCGCGATATACTGAACCAGTCTACGATTGTGAGGAGAGTGATGATGAACTGGATTAGATCTACAAAATAACAGCATGGGACGAGAACTCGATCAACCTGATGACAAATGGAAGGATCATGTGGGATCAAGAGAGCTCCTACTCCTCTGATTTAGATGTAGAGTTGGAACATTGGCAAAATCGGTTGCATGAAGTATCACACTGTGATGCAATATGATGATAAAATCGTTGCACTGTGTTTCGTTGGAGGTAAGACAATTAGCTTATTATGATGGGTTAACTAACGTGGATAATGTTTTGGATGCATTTGAGCATGAATTCCCTGAAGATCACTGTTTCCAAGCATTATATTTAGCACTACATGCTATGCTCGCATGATGGTGGGGTACACACAAGGATAGCTTTGATGGATGACGAGATTACAAAAGAATGATCAGGTTATGGTTTGGGCGACCTAACACTATATTGAATAAGAAATATAGTGGGATGGATGATTCATGCAATCACCTAGAAAAATGGACTAAAGCTTATGGAACAAAGCCACAGCTGGAGTGGGTACACCTATTCTGCCATACTTTGGACACAATTCCCATGAATTCGTATTTGGAAATGGAGCTCCCCCATGGCATTGCAGAGTGGGATCTATTGAGGGAAGGATTCTTATTAACCTTCAGTTTAGAAGATGGCTTTGTGAGCATCAATGCTACCCTACAAGAGATTAAGACAGTTATCTTTAGAATGCCACAAGAACCTCTGGAATGGGTCTAGCCAGATTGGAGCACCTAGCTACGTCATGCGCTGGAATGTTATAATGTGAACATTGAAGAGGAGGATGAAGATCGAAGAAATATTAATATTACAGAGGCAGAAGGGCATCACAGAGTCAAGGTCATACAAATAGAGAAACTAGACATCATCGCTCCATTGAATACAAATCAAGTAAACATTGGTACTGAAGCAGAATGAAAGTTTGCAAATATTGGGAATTATTGGGACGATGCCACTGTGGAAAAAGTTGTTGAGCTACTCTGCGAGTACTAGGATATTTTTCCTGCCAAGCTTTTGGACCTGAAGGGCATAATAGGTGAACTGGGCATTATGAATATTAGTTTGAAGCCAGACGTAAAGCATATTAAGCAGAGGTTGTATCGTCTTAATCCCAAACATAAGGAAAATGTTCGTCAAGCATTGGATAAGATGTTGGAGGTGGGCATCATAGAACCTATGGAGGAATCTAATTGGGTGAGCCCTATGGTGGTTTTGGAGAAGAAACAAAAGGGTGAAATAAGGATTTGCATAGATATGAGGAAGCTTAATGATGCCTATGTGCATGAACCATTCCCGACACCGTTTATAGATGAAGTATTGGATAACGTTGGAGGGCAAGAGGCATACTCACTCACTAACGGGCTTTCAGGGTATCATCATATCAAGATCATGCCAAAACATAGGAGAAAAACAACGTTCGCAATGGAATGGGGTTGTTTCTAAGATACTTTGATGTCGTTTGGACTGAAGAATGCACCTGCGATATTCTCTCATGTAGTTATAGCAGTGTTTAAGGAGTTCATCCATATGTTCTTGGAAGTATACTTTGATGATTTGATAGTGCTCAGATTGGTAAAGTGCCATGTAGAAAGTCTATGCCTGATGTTGGATAAATGTCGCAGATATTAGATCACGCTGAATTTGAAGAAATGCCTATTCTTTCTTCCCTTTTGAATTTTTCTAGGTCATGTGGTGTGCAAGCAAGGATTGATGGTGGACCCTACCAAGATTGTGGCGATAGTGAACATGGAGGCCCTAAGAAGCGTTAAGCAGTTGCGCGTGATGTAGGGAAAATTTTAAGAACCCCCCCTAAATTTATAAATATAATAAATGGGCGAATCTCCATGGTATATAGGAAAAATAGAAGGCGATTTTATCAATAATATAATATGTATATATAATTTTTTGGCGAATCTCTCACCAGGCATGGCGAATATTTTACTCAATTATAAAATCTTGTAAGATCTTGGCGAGTCTTTCACTAAATAATAAAACTTTGTAAAGTCCTAGTGAATCTTAGCATAGGCTACATACTGGTTTAATTCCCCCATTTAAATAGGCTACATTCCAGGTGAATACCATGGGTCAATACCATGTGCCATTTTTATTTTTATTAATTCTAATATTAGGGTTAATAATGGTTTTTTGCATGGTATTAATAACAATCTAGTCCATGGTATTTGTCCCATAGTATTTTGGCCATAGGTTTCACCTAAATATAACCCAGTTTTTGAGTGTTCGTAAATATAAGGTGACTTATGGAGTAAATATAAAAAAATGTTTTATTTGTTTACCATACCTCTCGTTTATTTATATTTTTATTAATTTACCATACCTCTTTTACAAATATGGTATTTGGCCCATAGGATTCACTTAAATAAAACCTCTTTCTTGAGCCTTCATAAATAGAATGAGGGTTATGGACTAAATATAAAAAGAGGTTTTATTTATTTACGATAAGTCTAGTTTATTTATATTTTTATTTATTTACCATACCATTTTTTATTTATTTACCATACCTCCACTTTACTTATATTTTTATTTGTTTACACTGTTACATGTATATAAGGTGACTTATGGAGTAAATATAAAAAATGTTTTATTTATTTACCATACCTCTCATTTATTTATATTTTTATTAATTTACCATACCTCTTTTATAAATATGGTATTTGGCCCATAGGATTCACTTAAATAAAACCTATTCTTGAAAATGGGCGAATGGAAGGTTGTAAGTCCTAATTTCAAGGGCTAAATTTACCTTTTTTACCCTCTCCCTTAAAATAAAGTGGGCTATTTGAGGTGATTTGTAAAAATGTACTATGATACAAAATATTCGCCCACTAAAAATTTAAAACCCCTTAATTTCGCCAAAGGGCAAACATTCGCCCCTAAAATTATCCTTGGCGTGATGCGGGGACATACAAGATACTACAAAAAGTTCACTGATGCTTATGCTTAAATTACTATGCCCATGTAGAAGCTGCTGAAAAGGGACAAAACATTCTATTGGGATGAAGAATGTCAACACAACTTAGATTTCTTGAAAGAAAAGATGGTCATGGAGCCAATATTGTTAATCCTAGATTGGAAGAAGGAATTTCACGTACATGTGGATGCCTCTTACATCGCGTTGGGTGCACTATTAACACAAGTTGGTTAAGGAGAAATGGACTACTTTATAGGCTTCGTGAGTAGGAAATTAGCGAAGGCTGAGAAGAATTACTTAACAACTGAATGCGAAGGATTGGCCATGGTGTATGTGATGTAGAAGTTTAGACACTATCTGTTAGGAGGGAATTTCAAGATGTACACAGATCACTCAACTTTGAAATACCTGGTCAGTAAGCCTGTGTTGGGGGGGAAGATCTACAGATGGTTGTTATTATTCTAGGAGTATGAACTTGATGTAACGGTGAAGCCAGGGAGGTTGACTGCAAGGTCTGACCATTTGTCGCAGATCAAAACTGGAGAGGAGACCAATAATTTGGAGGAAGGACTACCAGATGCACATCTCTTCGCGATGCGTGTAGAATATAATCACTTTATAGACAGTATTCACTTTTTGACTACAGGGATGGCACTAGAAGGGTATACAAGTTAGAAAAAGAAGGAACTCGTAGTGCACGTAGAAGACTTTTCAGTGATTGCAGGACATTTGTATAAGATGGGTGCTGATGAAATATTGTGAAGATATGTGCCAGATTTTGAGAGAGATAGATTTCTTGTTGAAGGTCATGGAGGGTCTGTAGGAGGAAATTATGTAGGAAAGGTGACTGCACAGAAGATTTTGCGCGCAGGTCTATGGTGGCCAACGCTGCACAAAGATTCCAAGGCATATTTTAAAGCATGTGATGCGTGTTAGAGAACGGGCTGACCATCGCGAAGGGATGAGTTGCCACTACAACCTCAAGTGTTGTTGCAACCATTCGAAAAATGGGCAATTGATTTTGTTGGGCCAATTCAGCCCCTAGGGAAGAAAACTAGTGTGCACTATATCATCACCCAATGAAATACCTAACCAGATGGGAAGAAGCACAACTGGTTAAGGATTTTATAGGGGCTACAACAATTTTTTTTTTGTTTGAATATGTCTTAACCAAATTTGGCTACTAGGAAGTGTTGATGAGAGACAAAGGTAAAAACTTTCTGAATGAAACAATTAGTGCATTAACAAAAGAATTCTAGGTCTACCATCAGAAGAGTACACTGTATCACCCACACACCAATGGAACTCTTGAAGCCTTCAACAAAATTTTGGAGAACGTGCTGACAAAGATTTGCAACACGCAACGAAATGATTTGGATGTGCACTTACATGTAGTGCTGTGGGCTTATAGGACTACTTTCAAGAAGCTGATAGGGAAAATGCCATTCAGATTGGTATATGGTGTTAAAGCTGTAATGCTAATGGAGTATATTTTTCCTAGTCTATGCATAGTAGCTCTCACATGCATGGCGGACCGCAAGACCTTTGAAGAACGGCTCACGTAGCTGATGGAGCTTGAAGAGGATCTATATTTGGTAGGATTTCATCACCAAGTATAGAAGGAACATGAAAAGGCCTAGCACGATTACCACATCAAGCTATGCACGTTCAAGGTAAATGATCTTGTCTTGTTATACGATAGTAAATTCACTAAGTTTCCAGGGAAATTTTGGATGCATTGGCTGGGGCGATAGATTATCAAATAAATTACAGATGGAGGCGTAGTTCAGGTCGCGAAGCTGAATGGTGAACCCTTTCCAGGAAGAGTGAATGGGAGCTGATTGAAGCTATGTAAAAGGGATCCTACGCAATGAATATATGGAAGCATGACAATCTTAGTGCTTGAGGCAGTTGCAAGGGAGCACAGGACTATAAACTACACTACTAAGGTTGGAGGACTACACAGTAGGTGGGCTGTGCAGAATATGATGAACATACAACCTATGAAGATATATGCAAGACGCTGTGCTATGGAGGGAAGTATAATGCAGCACAACGGAAAAGTGACCATTGGAATCACTTTTCATGATTTGACAACTAGAATACGGTTAAGAGGAGCGGGCTGGCGGAATTTAAGGAAAAAACCTTTGAAGATTTGAAGTGCTGCAACAATTCAAGAAGAAATATATGCGGATGTTGGGGAGCATCCAAAAGGATCCACACTAGCTGCAGATCCAAGAAAACAAGATACAAGTGGGCACTAGTCAAGTGAGTGCAAAACGAGTGAGCCTGGCACCTGGGACAAGTTAAGTAGCAGAATCGGTAAGGACCCTAGATGTTAGGATTGTTTGATTTCTAGATTGGTCCCTTTGCATGGAGTCAGCCGATGATTGCATCATCTTAAGCACACTCAAAAAAATC
Source organism: Pinus tabuliformis (assembly GCA_031772625.1). NCBI lineage: Eukaryota > Viridiplantae > Streptophyta > Pinopsida > Pinales > Pinaceae > Pinus > Pinus tabuliformis. Next base: position 300,884,310 of record CM062808.1, on the reverse strand, counting down.
GGGTTGAACATAGTATCTTTCCCTAACGAGATCCTCCACGTGCTGTATGTAGGAGTAACAGAGGAATTGAGAGCTTGAGAGCAGTGCAGTCTCAACCTTATAAGTGAATACAGGGTGAACAACGAGTAGATGTTCATTGAGAAGATGCAGGCCTTGAAATAAAAGGAGACACTATAGGTATAGAGTTCTTGACTGCAGTCCGCAGTTGCAGAGGCATATAGAATAGTGCCTGAACTTCACATCCGTGAAGATGCACAGCCAGAACCGAAGATTAGGAAGTTAGCCGCTGGTGTGTGCGAATCCAAGGCGGAGGTTGGTTGAGTTCAATTTGAACTCAATATGAAAATTACCGAGCTATGGTTAAAGTTGCATCCTGTGATTCCACCTGAGGTTCAAGAGTAGTGTGGAGCCACCATTAGAGAAGGAATGGTCACCCTGGATGCCACAATTGCTGACTGTTCGACATTATTTGAGCAAGAAATGGAGTTGGTTACAACTCTATAAGAAGATCCAAACCTGCAGACATTGAATATAGATGTTAGAGAGCTACAGAGGCAGTACGACGAAGTCAGGGTAACGCCGTGCTCCATTGTACTAGTGCAGCTCCTAGCCAAATTGCAGGAGGGGAAGTAGCTCCTCATGTAGGTGGAGGTAGCACATAAGAAGGAGGCCTTTCTTAAGGCCAAGCTGTAGCCTTGGTTAGAGGAGGATTACCAGGTCACGACCAATATTTAGGAGAAGCTAATGTGCTTGTAGCAGATAATGAGGTTGGCCATAGAAGGACCAACTACAGAGAAGTTAGTTAAGGAGATGAAGCAAGCACCGACTCAGAGTGCTGCCAAAGTTTCTGTGATCCAGGTCAAGATGGGGGATTTTCGCAACAAGATCGGAACATGAGCCGAGTGACTCGAGGGCAAGTCACGATCTTTGTGTTGGGGGCCTATTGGGATGGGGTCCCCTTGGTCAGTTTTGGGGTTAAAATAACCCAAGTTTGATGTATTTTTGTAAATGATGTAAAGTCTCCACAATTTTTGGACGCAGAGTGTGTAGAGGATTAGGAGTCAAAGTAGTTTTAGCCCCTTGTTTATGTAAAGTTTGAGTTGGCTTTGAGACCCACCCATGGTCCGCGGACCATGGGACTGTATGAAAAAGGTATAAATAAGTGTGTCTTAGAGAGTCTAACGCATGTCTTGGGATTGAGCGAAGTGAAGGGAAAGTAAGAATATAGAAGGAAGAAGGCTCCGCAGCTAAGTGTGTGGACCCCTACAACTGAGTGCGCAGGGTAGTTTTGAGTCTGTAAACTTGAAGTGAAGATCAATAAAGGAGATTATTGAAGAATTCCTATGTGTATTTGTTAATTTTGTTTACTTATATTTACGATGTCAGTCTAATAAGGCAGCAAATTCTACATCTACCACCTCCACCTACACCGCCACTAGTATCACCATCTTCACCTCCATCTCCACCCACACCACCTTCACCACCACCACAGTTCAATATGGAGAGTGCAATAAAAGTGCTGGTATTCAGAGGAGTAGGGAACGAAGATCCAAACCAATTTTGGTTCGTGGTCATGGCCGCATGGGAAGCACAAGGGGTCATGGATGACAATATAAAGAAGGCAACATTGGTGAGTGTGTTGCAGGATAGTGCACTGACATGGTACATTAAGCATTCTAATGACCATCCAAATGCGGGGATCGCAAATATCTAGGCCACGCTGAATAGGGAGTTTACCAGGCCAAAGTTGGATACACAATCGATTATCGAGTTTAAGGAGATTACGATGCTTCCAGGTGAGACCCCATGGGATCTGGACCAGAGACTGAAGAGTATGATTCGTGAAGCCAACATGACCTTGACAGATGGGCAACACCATGCATGGCTTGTAGCGTCACTAACACCGCATCTACGAATGGTGATGTCGCAGCAGAAGTTATTCACCCAGGCCGAAGCTTTGGAGATTGCAATGAGACTACGCGAGACCCCAATACAAGATCTGGTCTGGGATTCCAACAAATCGATGTGCAACTGCAAAATTTGTGTCTCGAAATACAAAGTTTGAAATAGGATAGGACAACTCACCCAGAAGCACACGAGGAGGTATGGTGCATAAAATGCAAGGGCCAAGGGCATTCTAAGGACCATTGTCCAGTCTTTGCAAATTACTTGGTGGGAGGAGGGTTGATGCCATTAATACCTGAGGCACAAGCAGGACTAGGTGTGGTGCTTGCATTATGGTGTGTGATCTGCCAGATAGGAGGAAAACACACTACAGATAATTGTCATCTATTACAGAAGTATATGCGGATGTCCTAACAATTGTTCTGTAATTTCTGCAAGTCTGTAGGCCATGATGAGCACACCTATAGAAGTTATGAGCTAATGATGGATTAGACACCTGCCTATAGGGTGCAAGCTTAGACATGAGCCTTCGACCCAAATGTGGGAATGGCGTGCGCTAGATTTTAGGGGCACAGACAAGGTCGATGTGGAATGGGACCAGGAAGGGGTCGCAGACAACTAATTTGTTACAATTATGGAGGGCCAGGGCACTATGCCCGTGATTGTATGAATTTGACGAGAACATCATGTTTATACTGTACTCAGTTTGATCATGAGGCATAGGACTACCCTACACTGATAGCGTGGTTGCGCGAGAAAGGGGTACTCCAGCCTCCCCTGACCTAGAATTTTCAAATGATGAGGTCTGAGCCACGCGAAGAGGACCTAAATGTAAACATAGTGCTTAGAAGTGATATCACGATAGGAGATGACAAAGGTAAGCAACCTGAAGAAAGTGCATGGGTTCACAAGGCTCCTACAAAGGAACCTAAATTTTAATTAGAGTGTGTGAAGGAGACATTCATGGAAGCTAAGAAGAGCTTCACGAAGGCCTCCACTTCAGATAGTAAGGATCAACTAGAGCCAGAGATGGATCCTTCAATGATCACTACCTTTCTAGAGACATGTATGAAACTATTGCATGACAACAAGGTTGTGAAAGGGCTGCAGGAACTTATCACTAGGTGCGCTGGGTCAGGAGAACTACACGTAGTCCGGAAACTCGAAAAGCACACATCGTGCACAAGAAGGGAAATGAGATTGACTGCACAAATTGGGGAGTATGAAATGGATCAAGTAATTTTGGATCTAGGATCGGACGTGAATGTACTACCAAAACAAACATGGGAATGCATGGGCAGACCCGTGCTACAATGGTCTCCTATTCAATTGTGAATGGCGAACCAACAAAAGATCTTACCCATGGGAAGATTGCAAGGAGTAACAGTGGATATTGAAGGTGCGAGCATGCTGGCGGATTTTGAGGTGATAGAGATTTTCGATGATAGCAATCCCTATCCCGCGCTACTGGGAATAGACTAGGCCACTTATATGAATGGAGTAATAAATCTAAAGAAGCACAAAATTATTTTTGAGAAAAAGTCACTACGAGTAGTGGTTCCTTTAGACCTTGCAGAAGGAGCACGCTACACAGAGCTCGTGCATGACAACGAGAGTGACGATGAGCTAGACTGTATCTATAAGATAATATTTAGGAACAGGATTGGGTGAATCCTAAAGCAGATGGTCGGATTTTGTGGGAGTGCGAAAGCTGCTGCACATCAGATTTAGATGAGGAAACAAAACGATGACAGAACCGTTTACACGAGGTAACCATGCTAAATTGCAACATGATGGTTAGATCAATGTGCTGTGTGACAAAAATGGTAAGGGATCTACCTTATGATGGTTTAATAGTGTTGGATGAATAATTGAACAAATTTGAAAGCGCAGTTCCAGAACAACGATGATTCGATGCTCTGAAATGGGCATTGCGCACGATGCCTACAAGGTGGTGGGGTACGCATCAGAGAAGCTTTGAGGAATGGTGTGAATGTCGAATGGGGGTTTCTTATACAATTTTGAAAACCTCTGCTATGGATGGAAGTCGGTTGTGAGGGGTGAAACAACATGTGCGCCCACCTTTCCGGATGGGTACAGGCATATGGTACGTAGCTCGCACGAATGCACACCGCTATCATGACAGGAAACAATAACAACAAGCGGAAGCAGGCAAGACAAGGGCACAAATGACGAAGTATGATAAAACCTAGTATGCCAAACATCATACATGGGGAAGCCTTTGACAAGGTGCGCGGAGTGCTGAACAGGGTCCACCATGTGAGACACACCGACTAGGACCTGCACGTACCAGTGGTTGTATGGGCTTATAGGACTATGTGAAAAACTCTGACCACGCAAGCACTTCCAAATTTGAAGTATGAATCAGGGGTTGTAGTCCCTTTAGAGCATGCAAAGATGAGTCCGCATATAACAACACCCATAGATACGATGGTCCATGATGACCAGAACGAAGAAATCACAGTGTTGCGTGAAACAAAACATATAAGAGTTGAAGAAGAAATCCGATGGGGATACTTTAGGCTTCGAACTTGAGAAAGACTGGGCACGAAATAAAGGAATCATTTCTCATCGAGAAACTGAGGATGGAAAGGCAAGGTGCATATAGTCATATTGACAAATTGGAAAGCTATTGTCGTGAATTGGTTAGTTTCCTACTGTGGCTGAGACCGCATCTCACCAAACGTAGTGACCAAGGTAGTTCAATGCCAATAGTAGAATGCACAATGCCAATCACTATAAGGGACAATGGGGAGTCTCCACGAACCATGGTGGAGGATGAGATGAAGCCCCGCACGGGTGGTGCACCAACCTGACTAGCCATAGGAAGGACAATCTTAGCACTCCAGGTAGTTGAAAGGGAGCGTGGGATTATAAAATATTCTGCTTGGAGGCTGTGCAATACGAGAGATGCACGTAGGAGCAGGATGTCACAGGGTTCACAATCGTGCACAGAGAGCTGCACTGCCACACAGGTCAACTAGGAAGTGATCGTTGGTGTCACTATTCATGACGAGATGTTTGATTTGAGGCCAAACAGAGCGGGTGGTGGGCATTTAAGGCGAAATTTATGGGAAAGATTTGGTCAATCCTGCCACCAAGGAAGCATTAATGGCCTGAAATTGGGGGGAACGGTTGAATTTGAATTCAAAAGGCGCTATCAAACTCAAAAGACTAGCCAACAGACAACACTTGGTCAATTGAGCATTGAGTGGTTGAGCAGAGCATAGAGTGTTGAGAGCTGAGCGATAATAGAGTCCCTTAGTTCACAAAAGACAAAATACTATGTAGAGATGATGACGGACACTAAGGATGGGTTGGGAATTGAGGAAGGAATTGTCGGTGAGGCCACACAAATCCCCATGGTACAGGATGTTCTGGAAGGCACTGGGGTTGTGACAGAAATCCCCAAATCACCATAGATGCCAAGGCCAAAGAAGGATAAGAAGGTAATGGGACTAGTACACATGTCCCTGATGAATGCATGGCACAACATGTTATTAATGGAAGAAAAAGGGAAGGTAGTCATGATTGAATCAAATGAGGAGGAAGAAGATTTTCATGCCCTGATTGTCATTGTAGAAGAAGAAGAGGATGTGGAGGAGGACATCCAACCATTGCGCTCTAATATGAAACTACTCATGTATGTCCCTCCGCGGAAAGGAAAATCCAAAGTACCGAAGGATTTGGATGCAATGAAGAGTTCACTGAAGACCCCGCTCCTCCCCGATGGAATTGTATTTGAGGGCTCGCACCTAGGTCGCGTGCCCACCATGAAATTCGAAGATTGGGATCTCGTAGACAGTGAAAATTTCCTGCACTTAGAGATTGAAAACCTGATGAAGTAGAATATGGAAGGGGAAGTGATAGCATTAGAGATGTGAAAATGGCTGCCACGGTGTGGAAAAGGCTAGGTTGTTGCACTAGCTATGGATTCCACATTTCCACCGTGCACACATCACCATTTTCGTCATTAGGAAACTGCTTCGCCTGGTGCATGATGGGTATCTATAGCTGGAGGAGCATATTCCCATCATGGTAGACCTCATCCACCAGATTTCTCAGCTTCCCTGTAAGGGAAAGGACCCAGTGAAGATAGCCGGGAAAAGTAGTGATCTGGTTCTCGCAAAGGCCATGAAGGCAAGGTATAAACTGGAGAAAAATAAGAGGGGCTACGTGTTTTCAGGAAAAGTGTCTATTCAGAACGACCCTATCCCACTGGGTTGTGACAGAGACCTCAGAAACAAACAAGGAAAACTACTCTTGTATTCTCCTTTATGAACTATAAACGAAGATGAATAGGATGAACCAACCTGTGTCTTGCGCTAGTCCTTTGATCCAATCTCTCTTCTCTTTGACAGCTTCCAGCTATCTGCTCCCTCACTTGCCCAGCGTCACCAAGTTCCTGCAAGTTCACAGAAGAAAGAAACTACACAAAGACATGGATTTATGTTCATAAAAAGCTTAGGATCAGATTTAAGCTAAACATACAAATATAACACACATCAATGATATACAAGCATGTAGGAGAAACTCAAATAGTTTTATTGATAAAACAATAAGATCCAGGAGGAGTTACAACCGATGATTCTTGATCCAGCATCAACCTCCCAGCATAGAATCCCTTCTTCACCTCCAGCAAAGCATAAATCACCCAATACTCTGATATCTATCTCAAAACCAACAGCAATTCTCTGCAATGTACAAAATTCCAGCCTCCGGATCTCTTGGTGAGGGATCCATATATAGATGTATGAAAAGAGGATGAGTCAGCTCATGAATTGATTAGTGGCTTATCTCTGTCAGTTCTTGCTTCCACTCGGAGACTGAGAGCCTCTTACTCATCACTGGTCGAATTCATTGAGGCAGGTGTCATTGGAGAAGATTTTGGAAGCTTCCATTGTCTCTCCACCTCGTGGAATGACTCTGCCACTTGTCATTTCCCGCTCAACTCACCCTGGTAGTGGATTTAAGTGTGTTGCAATGCACCTAGCCAGTGTATTTGGGTGCTTTGCAACGCAACTAGCTAGTGGAGAATCTGAAATGATCCTGATTTGACTAGTTCTGAGCAGTTTTTGGTGAACTTCTGGGAGAAGCTGTAATTTGTTGACCTTGTTTCTTTAGGAGCTGGAAGAACACTTTTAGGGACTTAGGATCCCTTGGTTTATGGACATTTCATGCTTATAGTTGTAAGGCACAAAAATGTCTATAACAGTTGCCCCCTAAAGTATGAGGTCGTTTATCGGGTGAAATGCTTTATTAGGAGGATCCGAAGTTCTTCTAATGCTGGGGAGGAGACCTGTAATAAGATACAATACAATACATTATCTTGATACTGTTTTCATGATCTAGCTGAGGTGGGCATTCCCATGCTCAGCTTTATAAATTCATTTTCATGTACATAGGACAGACAGTCGTCTGATGGTAGACTGATGATTCTGATGAAGTCATCATCCTTTTGGTAGGATGATCATCTGTGCTGCAATGCTGTACATTTCAATGTCTTTATTTTTCCTTTATATATATTGCAGCCCGGATGGATGAAACTAGATTCGGGGTCTTCAATCTCGTCCGATATTCACTCGAAGTACAAGTCAATCCATGTGAGAAATGTTTTGAAGTCGAACATGGAAAGACATCGCTTGATTACCAGTCAATGATGTAAACTGTTAACAAGCGCGAGAGGAATCAACGATAATGATAATGACCCTCAAGGTACTGCGGTACAATTCACGTGGTGTGAATAAAGGACTTGGTGTCGAACACCACGCAAAATCTTTCGGTCGAAGGTCATTGATGTATACCTACCGCCGGAAGTGAGAAACTTGCCATTGAGGCATGCAAGCTTCAAAGTATTGAAGGGGCGTTCCTAGATAAACTTCTTGGATAATGAGCTGATGTCGACAAGAAGTGATCCGTCAAAGGAGGGCCTTAATGAATCCCACATCAATGACATGGAACGGAGCAAATGATTTTGATGGAGGTGAAAACGATCTGGTGATATATGGTTCAGGGTGGCGGTCATGAAAGAATGAAGTATAATGTATGGTAGTGGATGGGACACGGGTGACTTCTCTGGATGACTTCTCTTGAACATGTCGGCGACACTTATGTGATGGATCGGTAGCATTTACCCCAAATGTGGATGGTATGGCATGACCATGGTGATGTGACCAGTGAATGAAACAACCCAACCCGACTTTGGCAGGGAGTGGAAGTGTCATGTTCAAGAGCGACTTGCTACCAATAAAGTTTCTTTGAGTTTTCTTCCCAATTTTTCCCCAGTCATTGCTGACCAGTACCTCTTTATTTTTTTCAAGCTTGAGGAGGATAACATATGTTTGTTCTATAATTTTCCGTTCGGGCAAACCCATCGCTATGTTTTAACGAGCCTAGCGATAGTGAAACTCGTTCTCGCCTAAAGACAAGTTTGTCGCTATTAATCTTTTTAACGAGTCTAACGACAAAGATAACTCGGTCCTTTTCATTTTTAGAGAGTTTGAAAAGGTACGTAAAGGTAACTCCAAAGTTCCTTTTTCTTCATCTAATCCCTTAAGTCCGAAAAAGTATAAAACAATACAGAAGGGATGAGTTTTCGATAGTTTTAACGAGCCGAACAAAACAAGCGCTCGATCTTTTTGTGCAATAATCCCTCAGGTCCAAAAAGATTAAAATCTAGAGGAGGGATAGCACTTCCTATCGCTTTAACAAGCTGGAAGGCCAAAACTCGGAAATATTTTCATATTTTACGAGTCAGATGAAAAGAGCTTAAAGAAGACTCGTCTTCTGAGGAACGAGTGATAAAATGGGTAGCAGCTGATTCCATGTAAGGTTTGGAATTTTCCAATCACGGCAGTGTCACAAGGATGGCTAGTGAAATCACTCTTCGCAGCTGTTCCTCAAAATGGGTAAACAATCAAATGGAGGTGAATGACCGGCCAATGGAAAAGTGGAGGTGACGGTGCAAACACGACCAAGGCTTTAATGGCTGAAAATGCTTCATTCACGGTGGTTATTTACCGGGGGATAGTTCATTTTTTAATGAGCTTAAACACGGGTGGAAACATTTGCTCGGTCCGAGTTTATTTTTTAACGAGCTTGAACCTCACGGTAAACACTGCTCGATTAATCCAGTCATATGATGAGAATGTCTCATATAAAAACGACAATCTTTCGAGTGTTGCCCCACATCCTTTCTTTATGCAAGTTAGGAAACGACCAATCCTACGAGTTTAAAGGGTTAGAGGTCCTATAAATTTAAAAAATAAATAGTCGCTCTTCGTTTGCATTCCAAAAGGTTTGCATGCCCCCAGGTATAAAACAGAGTTTCAAGGTTACCCCTCAATTTGCAGACAAAACATTTGTTCTATCAGGAGAGGCCTACCTCTTACAGGTTACCCAAAGATTGTTCTATTTACGGTGTAAACAAAACACTTCTTCGGCGATGTTGCTCGAAATAAACAAAGGTGAGTGACGATGCCCGCCAACTCACATAACTTTGAAAAGAGAATCTTTTTCTAGAATAACCCCTCTTCCACTGACGGATAGGGTACAGACTAGTCATATTCTCCCGCGGAAACCTACCCTATACCCGAAGTTTTCCTGCCGAAGCAGACATGGATGCATGCCCCTTGGGTTTCAGTCATATCCCTCCGAATTACTCGCGCTCATCGGGAGGACGGACTGGGAATTGAGACATTTCTTGCGTGAAGAGACCATTTAGGGATGGTATATGACTATTTGCTATGCGTGATCCGGGAAATGAAAGCGGGTCCACGAGCTTGACCACTCTTCCTTCGTGCGGAAAACACATTACTCTAAAGAGTGAGGAGACAATGGCTTCCATGCAATAAATATAGTCTCGTCCAAGGAGTAGGTTATAATCCAAGGGTCCTTGAACGAGCAAGACGTTCATGCGAACTGTCTTCCTTCTCAATGTTATGGGCACATCGGGAAGGATCCCTAAAGGTTGACTGGTTCCTTTATCAAAGCCTGTCAGATTTCTCATTTCAGGCAACAGCGATGGCGAACCAAGCGCTTTCCAAGCAATAGAGGAAAGGATACTCACATAAGCCCCCTCATCAATGATGGTACCAGCCATGACCATTCTATATATTTGAACGATAATTCAGAATGGTATGCTTGCTGGCAAACGGGGTCTGCCTGGTTGATTCTAGTCGAAGGATACAACTAGGTTGCTTGGAGGTGGGACCGAGTAGACGGCCAGGTATGGCTCTGACGAACTTCCTTCCTGCGGTAAAGGAATGGGTGGATTGCCCCCATGTTCGTCGGAGTCTGTGTTGATGAATAGAACTTGGACGGTGTCATCCTTATTCTCTTCAGTGACTGTATCATTCGAAGATAAAACCTCTGAAGGCAAGACCGGGTCAACTGCCACCTCGACCTTTTGAATTTCGTATGGTATGGATTCAGTTGGTTTATCTTCAATGGTAGGTGCTTCAGCCGACCACCTGAGCAGGCTAGCTGGGTTCTCAACTAGTGACGGACTCGGCAAGAGTTTTTTATATCTAGGAGGAAGTCGTAACGGTGAAACCGGACGATCATCCAAAACTCTTTTAGCTTCGTCTAAGAAGGGACAACGGTGGAGGGCATGGTCGCCTTCGCATAGTTTACAGGGAAATCTAGCTTTCCCTTTTTGCCCTGGGGCTTCACTTTCACTAGTTGACAATGTGCTTTCAACATGATCACCAGAGGTTGATGACACCGGATTGTGCAAACAAGGAGACCAGTCCCTTAGTATCCGAGGGATGCAAGGACAATCTCTATGAAAGTGGTCTCCTCTGCAAATGACACATGGCGATTTAGGCCTGGTCGGTGCTGTGTGTGGATTTTCATTAGATGACACTCGTTTTCCCCATTTGCCTTTGGCTCCTTCTTCTTTTTCTCTTTCTTCTTCTTTTCCTTGTTCTCCTTAGGAACTTGGCTTTTAGCTTTACCAGTCCCGTTAAGCGAAGAGGAAGGAGGAGAGGAAGAATTAGAGGAAGTAGAAGGCTGGTGGGTAACTCTGGACTCATCTAATTACTGATTCGATTGTTCAGGAATAGTGGTGTTATGAATGACATTGGTTGAGAAGAGCCATACTGGCAAGCCAATTGTCAGTCCTGGAAGCGAAAAATGTGGCCATATGGGGCGCACCAACATCTCCCCAAGAGGAGAAGGGACTAGGATTTCCACCAAGGGGAATTCCTTTGTTGGAAGGCTCCATTTTCTCAACCTAAAGATCAACGCAGGAAAAGGGTATGAATATTCCATTTAAAATAAATTTTAACACGCTTTGACACAACTTGTTTTTTCAGTTTTAAAGGGTCGAGAAAAAACGAAAGATGACTCTAGTCTCCTTCGATTTTTTATGAGCCTGAAGTGACAAGTGCTCAGATGGACCTTTTCCATTAAGGAGTCTGAAAAGGAATGAAAGGGACTACTCTGGAGGTCTAGGTAGAGGGAGTACCAAACCAATCGCAAAACTGCAGAATACTTTTTAGGGTACGACAGTCAATCTTCCCGAATGCTGTGTTCGGTGCATTGCGATCAGTAGGGCGGCCGACACGGCTTCCTATGGATAAAGGTTTTATGCCTATAGGGGTCTCCCAATATATACTCGATGGTACGTGGGAGCACAAGTCCGTACTGGCACTTATCGTCTCAAAGTGGAGGAATCACCCAACCATCAGTGAGGACAACAGTTACCAGGCTTTACGACGCCGGAATACGTCTCTAGCCTAGACCTCTAAATGTTGTGCGTTAAGTTACAAAGCGTTGTTAAGTTCATTGAATTTATTTTAGGTTGATCTTTCTTATGAAGTTTGCCTTTTGGGTTCACCACGAGATGTAGATGTAATTCCTAAAATGCAATCTAAAGATGATAAGCAAGCTTTTATCTCTTTTCAGCAATGAAAATCCTAGCTACAAGGGGAAAAGAAAGACACAATATTTTCTCAAAGAGCAAAGAGCACATTGTAAATGCACTTTTCCTAAATCAAGCCAAACAAACTGTTAATATGCAAATGCAGTTATGCATGTATTTGTTTTTCACTTTCTTAATAATGATGCCTAAAAAGAAAGTTGTTGTACAAATTTGAATTCGCTTTCAAGTGAAAAACACAAACAAGCTTCTTTTCGAAATCAAAAGGTAGAGATGATTACGACACTTTATTATTTTTAAGTAAACACTTGTTTCGACACTATAAATTCACAAATTCAAGCCAAAGGAAAAAGTAAAAGCGTAATTGATTGCCAACAGCAAATAAACTTTCTCCTAAGATCAAAATCGACACTTACGACAGATCTAAATCCAAGGACGACAGTATGACTAGTTTACTTTTGCAATGGGAAATTGTAAATGACGTAACAAACACATAAAAACAAATACAGTTTCTTTATACAACTGAGGCGGAATTAAGGCAAAGAAAAGGGGCTTTTAAACAGACACACACATTGATCACAGGCTGCAAAAATCAGAGGCAAAACCGGAAAAAGTGAGCAAAGAACCTCAGCTACACAGGGCTGAGCTGATCAACGCACCTGCTACAAAGAGAAACTGAATTGAAACGCAGGTAGCCCTCTTGGGAATTGCGCTGAAATGCAGAGTCTCTTCACAGAGCCTGCGCTGGAGCAGAAACGATATTTCTCTCCGGGTTCTGGGTCACGGTTTGCAGTTTAATCTATGGTTTTTGGCCGGGTAAAAGCAATCAGTAATGCACAATCAGAGGGTTGATTTACAAGAGGTTTAAGAGCTATCACAAAGGGTAATCAGATCATTTGTGAATCAACTGTTCAGATCATAAACAGATCCAGTGAATCGACTAGAGTAGCAGATGTCTACTTTGCATTTGTAAATGCCAAATGCAGTTCGATTCGCTACTCCTAAGTTTACGAGATGAACAACAATAGAAACACAAACAAACTAACTAGACACGATCCCCATTGGAGTCGCCATTTTGTTTTCGGGAAAAGTGTCTATTCAGAACGACCCTATCCCACTGGGTTGTGACAGAGACCTCAGAAACAAACAAGGAAAACTACTCTTGTATTCTCCTTTATGAACTATAAACGAAGATGAATAGGATGAACCAACCTGTGTCTTGCGCTAGTCCTTTGATCCAATCTCTCTTCTCTTTGACAGCTTCCAACTATCTGCTCCCTCACTTGCCCAGCGTCACCAAGTTCCTGCAAGTTCACAGAAGAAAGAAACTACACAAAGACATGGATTTATGTTCATAAAAAGCTTAGGATCAGATTTAAGCTAAACATACAAATATAACACACATCAATGATATACAAGCATGTAGGAGAAAATCAAATAGTTTTATTGATAAAACAAGAAGATCCAGGAGGAGTTACAACCGATGATTCCTGATCCAGCATCAACCTCCTAGCATAGAATCCCTTCTTCACCTCCAACAAAGCATAAATCACCCAATACTCTGATATCTATCTCAAAACCAACAACAATTCTCTGCAATGTACAAAATTCCAGCCTCCGGATCTCTTGGTGAGGGATCCATATATAGATGTATGCAAAGAGGATGAGTCAGCTCATGAATTGATTAGTGGCTTCTCTCTATCAGTTCTTGCTTCCACTTGGAGACTGAGAGCCTCTTACTCATCACTAGTCGAATTCAGTGAGGCAAGTGTCGTTGGAGAAGATTCTGGAAGCTTCCATTGTCTCTCCACCTCGTGGAATGACTCTGCCACTTGTCATTTCCCGCTCAACGCACCCTGGTAGTGCATTTAAGTGCGTTGCAACACACCTAGCCAGTGTACTTGGGTGCTTTTCAACGCAGCTAGCTAGTGGAGCATATGAAATGATCCTGATTTGACTAGTTCTGAGCAGTTTTTGGTGGAGAACTTCTGGGAGAGGTTGTAATTTCTTGACCTTGTTTCTTTAGGAGCTAGAACAACACTTTTTGGGACTTAGGATCCCCTGGTTTATGGAAATTTCATGCTTATAGCTGTAAGGCACAAAAATGTCTATAACACTACACCATCTCTAGCATCAAGGATAAGGGGGTGCGTGTAGCCACCCAACTCCTAGCGGGCAAAGTGATGAGAAAATTCCACATTGATGAGGTACCAGTGCCAGTGGTCGCATTGGTTGAACAATGCGCAGAGGGGGTCTAGTTCAACTGGGTCAAGTTCCTCTGCAAGGAGTTTTTGTTAAACTGTCGTGAATCCCAGGAGTAGGGTAAGACCTTCCACTACATGTGGTTGCTCCTATCCATCTTGCTGGTAGTAGGAGAATTGCTGAATGATAGTTAGTTCCCAAACATTGACTGAGACTTACAAGAGGCTGCGAAGTATGCTTTGCTCTAGGCCACAAAGGATGCAAAATGGATTCGCGATATAAAAATTTTCTAGGTGCTCATGGAGGCGAGCATTCGAATGTGGATCAACAAGAGGCTATGCCTGTCACCCATGGTGCAAAATAGTCTACAGAGTTTTGTAGACTTCAAGGCAGATATGTAGAACATATACATCAGGGCGCGGAAGGATCTAGTGAAGAAGTGGATGAAGCTACCATTCATAGCCACTGACGACGTGATCTTTATGGTATTGGAGACATGACCTCTCGAGTGGCGCACCCCAGATTTGGTAGAACTTGAAAAAGTGGTAGCAGAGAAAAAGAAAGATGATGCCAAGCTGTGCGTCATCCAACTGGTTGCAAGAAGGTGGAATGAAAAAGCAGCAACAGAGGTTAGAGCAGTCTGCGAAGTGGCACAGGAAGCCGTGGAGCATAATAAGGCCATAGAAGCAGCAATAGTAGTGTAGACAACAGAGGTTGCAATGGTATAGGCAGAGGAGGGCCAGGAAACATCCTCAGGGTAGGATGCAGAGGACACAGAAGTAGCAGATGGGAGTGTGGACCTAGGGACCGCATCCACATAGCTCAAACGGCTGCGCATCGCAGAGAGAACAGATCCAAGGAAGAAGGTCAAGGCCCCGAAGCTGGCCATTGACCTGATCACCTTAACTAAAGGTGATCACCATGACATCGGTGAGATGGTCTGCGATGTCACCAATGAAGCGCTCCAAGATTTTATGACAGAGAACTAGAGTATGTTGGGGGCCCTCAAGGTGTAGCTACAAGAATTACAGGTGCGAGCCTCTCAAGAAGGCAGCCTATCTACCCACTTCGCAGTAGGTACTTCAGCTGCAGAGTAGATGTTGCACATAAGGATGGATAACACAATAGTATTGCCAGAGGGAGCTTTAGTATCATCAGATGCGATGAACCGAATGACGGTTAGCATGATGAAAGGCCTTAGCCTTAATCTACCTGCCCTTCCCTGGGAAATGCTCTATCAGCTACAGGATGAAATAATAGCAAAGCGACGCGGTAGGGAGAACCGCGCGATCTAAGTTCTTAGTGAGAAGAAGATCATAATGGAGCAGCTCAACTTACAGCGTGACGAGTTGGTGTTGCAGAACTAAAGGTTGGTGCAGAGAGTAGATGATGCTTGCTGCTGCATCCCAAAGCTAGCTATCGCAACAGATATACAGGTGGAAGTGTGGATCCATAGTTTTGCCAATGGAGTTCTTGACGCAATAGAAGAGACAACAAGGGTGGAGCTGGAGCTGAATCTCCAGATCGTCGAGCTGCGGTTGAAGGTGCAACCTTCCACTCCCCTAGAAATCAAAGAACAGCGCGCTAGCGCTATTACAGCAGGGTTGGAAGAGATTGTAGGTGCAGTGCACGACTGTACCAACATGTTGGAACAAGTGCTTGAGGTCCTCATGATATTGCAAGAGGACCCAACATCCAGTGGCTAGAGACTAAGGCATGGGAACTCCAGCAAAAATATGACAACATCAAAGTCAATGTGCAAATAGTAGTACTTATTCAACAGCTTGCAAGAATGTAGTAAGCCAAGGTGCTAAAGGAGTAGGTGGACGTGGCGCACCATAAGGAAGTAGTTCTCAAAGTGCGCGTCCAGCCATGGATTGATGAAGCCTTCATAATCACGAGAGATATTGAAGGAAAGCTTGTGCAGATTCAGGGGATGCATGCACAGATGTGGCGTAGAACACCGGAAACAGAGGGCTCAGAAGCAAGAATGCAGCAGGTACAACAAGTAGCAAGTTAGTGCGTAGCAGACATCAGCGTCCTACAGGAACAGTTGGAGGGACTCCACACTAAGATCGCCGCATAGATAGAATGACTTGAGGGCAAGTGACGATGTTTGTGTTGGGAGCCTGTTAGGAATGGAATCCCCCCACAACATGGTTTGGGGTTCAAAGCCCAAGTTTTGAGTAACATCGTTGTAAAAGCTTCGCGAATTTTAGGCGCGGAGCACGAATTGTATGTTAGAGTCATAGGGTTGTCCACCCTAAGTTTTGAATGCAATGTCGGCCTACGCATGGTCCATGGACCATGAGATTGTATAAATAGAGTGAGGCTCTAATTTGTAAAGTAGTGGAGAAGAAGATGTTGAAAAATGGATGGAGTAAAAAAGATAGTGAGCATAGAGCAAGAGTCTAGTATCTTGGGTAGTAGTAGTAGGAAGAGGCTTTGTAGCTGAGTGTGTAGAGACCTAGTAATGTCTACAACTGAGTGCGTGGACCCCTGCAGCTCAGTGCATAGGGCAGAGCCGAGTCTATAAACAAGGAAGAAGAATAATAAAGAGAAGTTTTATCTGAATTTCGTGTATTCGTTCTTATGTTATTACATGTTTGATATCAAGTGCAATTATACTCTTTATTTACTTCACACTTTTGTATGAATGATAAATATTGTTAAATACAATGAAGGCATACAGATAAGCTGAATTAATCCACTAATATTGGGTTTCTAGTAAAGGGTTGGGTAATAACAGTATTCAGGCCCCGAGTAGGGTTGCACGAAGGATTCATCATCTGCTACAAGGTACTAATAAGTGTGCATAGCGACGTGCACACAGGGTCAAACTGCAGACCTTCAGAACCCATTAGACATCCTCAGGGTGTGGAAACCTGGTTGTAGCACCCTACCATACTACTTTGGGTGAGACCTTAGTTTGCACTCTGTGGACTATTGCCGAAAGGGCCAGTAGTACCAGGATTTTTTTGTCTAAATCATCTCCAAACCTGGGTTAGGCCCCAACAAGCCAACAAAGCAAAAGTAAAAACTACATATGATTGGAAAAGGTAACCAATCAGAGGAGGAATGACTTGATAACAAGGTTAAGGCTCTCCTAAGTCAAACTAAATCCCACCCCAACGGAGGAAAGACTTTCTTTTGAGTGCTTTGCTAAAGGGCGACACAACTGACTCTAGCTGCCATCAAAATATGGAAATAATGTCCCGTTCCCACTCTTTTTTTGGAATATATAATTTTTTGTCTTTTTCTTTTATATGAAGCTTGAAAAAGAATAAAAAAATTCTATAATACAGTGGAAATAATGAGTGTCGGAAAAAGCAAATGCTCTAGCTCCTGGGAGGGGAACATTCCTATGCTCAACGCAAGGTGGCGAAATGTTAGGTCCCTATAATACTTGTGATTCCCCCATTACCATTATCATTGTATCCATTATTTTTATTATTGTGCCCCTATTATCCCCATATTGTTGTTAGTGTTCCCCATAGAAACCCACTATTGTTATTGTTGTGCCCTTATGTTATTACTTTTATGTCGGCTTGATTATATTGTGACCTCTTAGACTCCTATATATAGAAGGGAGGTTTAGTCATTTGTATCATCCAAGAATTGTTCATTTGTGTAATGTAAAGGAGTTTCCCCCCTCGAAGAGGCTGAATTATAAGGTGTTGATCTATCTTTTCTATCTTTTTGTGAGCTGGTTTCATAACATTTGGTATCCGAGCTTTGGATTCTAGGGTTTTGCTGCTCCAAACAAGTCATCGTGGAATTTTCACTATAACTATTTTTCTGCGACGTATCAGAATCTAAAGGAAAAACCCATTTGAGCTGAAATCATTCTGAAATTCGGGTCCAAATTTTAGTACTTGTCTCACTATGTTTTCGGAGATATGATCTGAGGAATTTAGGGTTTTTGTAGGCTCCTGAATTACATTTGTAATAGGTGATCTAGGAAAATCATCATACCTTTTATTCTAAGCATCAGATTTAAATTTCGTAAGAATTTTCAGAAAGAGGACAGCCTGCAGATTTTTGTATATCAATTTGAGGTACTAAGGTTGAAACAATGACATGGCACTTCGTACAAGTTTTCTCTACTGAAGTAGTCTATAATCATGTCATCGTGGGAGATTTGGCATAACTCTTCCTTGGAGAATCCAATATTGATTAGACTTGCATAGTTAGAAAGAGGAATCAAAGGGCTACTGTAGGACACATTTTCAGATATTTGAGATCCACGGTTATAGAGATACAACAGATTCAATATTGAGCTCTTACAAAGTGAAAAAAAGGTGTGTAGTTTTTTTTTAAATTTTGCATAAGAATGGTTTGAGAAATTAGTTTGAAGGAATTCAAAGGGAATGGTGAAGAATTATTAGCATTAATTGATGCCTCAAAGAAAGAAAATGGAAACACCTAGTAAGAAACCTGAAAGCTCTAGCATGACTCGTGAAAAAGAGGAAGAAATGCAACATGATATATCAAAATTACAAGACCAAGTACACCAAATTTCAGTCTCACAAAAGGTAATTGAAGCCAATATGAATGGCATAGAAGCTAATATGGATGGTATGCAAGTTACGATGGATGGTGTGGAAGCTAAGGTGGATGGCATGGAAGCTAAGATGAATGGCATGGACACTAAGATGGAAGAATTTAATATAAATTTGAATAATTTGCTATAATAAATGGTTACTAATGGTGAAAGGGTAGTAAAGGAAACTCATGATGGGAACAAAAGAAATTTTAATCATGATTTCATAGATTCTAATGTTGTATTGAAGACCCACCATGTTCCAAAAATCGATATGAGAAAGTTTGATGGCAAGGATCCCAGAACATGGATACTATAAATGAAGCAATTTTTTGATCTCCATAATGTGCAAAACAAACAAAAGGTATGTATTGCAACTTTGTATTTGGAACCAAATCAATTTGTATGGTATCGGTGGCTTTGCTCTCGTAAACAAATTGTCACTTGGGTAATTTTTACGAGAGAAATGATAGCACATTATGAGGATACAAAAAGCAACACCTTTTTTAGCCAATTGATAAATCTGAAACAAAAGGATTCAATGATGGAGCACATTAAGGACTTCCAAAAATTGAACATAAGGGTAAAAGATGTTCCGAGGAGCATAAGATTGATGTGTTCATAGGGACTTTAAAGGATAATATCCAACATGAGGTTTGCCTTTGGGAACCTGATTCATTGGAGAATGAATTCAAGTTAGCAACAAAAATAGAAAGAAAAATTATGGCAACCAGCACTCACAACTATAAAAATGGAAGTGTTGTTGGCCCTAGCCTTGCACAACCTACAAGGTTGAAAACACAACAATTGGAACAAAAAAGAGAAAAACGGATTTTTTACAGTTGTGATAGAAAATACACTAAAGGTCATAAGTGTGGTGAGAAGAAATTATTCTACATAGATTGTGAAGAGGAAGAAGAAAAGGAACAAGAAATGTTAAAAGAAGAGGATATACTCCAGGAACAAACCCTAGATAAAGAAGAAATGAATCCGACCATATGTTGTAATGTATTGGTTGGAATTACCAGTCCTCAAACTATCAAGATAGAAGGACATATTAAGAAGAAAAAGGTAATAGTGTTGATTGATTCGGAAAGTACACATAATTTTATTCATTGTAAGATAGCTAAGGAATTGAATTGCATCCTATATCTAGCACCAAAGTGTCAAGTGATGGTTGCAAGTGGAGGAACCATAAATTTCTCTAGAAAGTGCCATAATATCAAGCTATCCATGGGAGAATATGTATTGAATATCCCAATGCTTCCCAGTCCAATGGGTGGTGTTGATGTTGTACTAGGAGTCCAATGACTACAATGCTTGGGTACAATAACTTTTAATTTTCAAGAACTTTTCATGAAATTTTCCACAGAAGGAAAGGAATTTGAATTGATGGCTATTGCAGGGAAATCGGGAAAGGTAATTAGCTCTAACTGTGTGACAAAGCTTCTAATGAAGGAACAATGAGGCGTAATTGCACAATTATGTTCACTAGAGGTTCCCACATTGAAATCATATATTTCTCCAGATCTCCAAAATGTCTTGGACAAGTATTCCAAGGTATTTGAGACTCCCAAAGGCCTCCCACCTATTTCTGATCATGATCATGCTATTCATTTGATTCCAGGAAGTATTCATCCAAATATCATGCTGTATAGATATCCCTATGCCCAAAAGAGTGAAATTGAATGTATGGTTGCAGAAATGCTAGATGATGGTATAATTCAACATAGTAAAATTTCTTTCTCTGGTCCAGTAGTATTGGTGCACAAGAAGGATGGTTCATGACGCATGTGTCTGGATTATAGGGAGCTCAACAAGCTCACTATTAAAGATAAATTTCCCATTCCTGTCATTGATGAATTATTGGATGAATTGCATGGATTAATTTACTTCACCAAGTTGGATCTTCGTTTAGGATATCATCAAATTAGAATGAAGACTAAATACATTCTGAAGACAACATTTAGAACTCAAGAGGCTCATTATGAATTTTTGGTCATGCCTTTTGGCCTTACCAATGCACCTTCTACATTTCAAGGTTTGATGAATTCCATTTTCAAACCCTTCCTTAGAAAATTTGTGTTAGTATTTTTTGATGATATACTAATCTACAACAAGTCTTGGAAGGATCATGTTCAACATGTTAACAGGGTGATCAAACTATTGGGCTGTGTTATATTCTTTCCATGACTAGCCGCTGTAGCTAACTAGGGTGTTAGATGGGGGGTGGAGCCCCCCCTTCGTTGAGGTGATTGCATAGCGAGAGGGTCACAGGGAGGGCGACAACCCCTCTATCCAAGGGGTTTGGGCAGACCTACCTATGGTTTTGTGCATGGTTTTTCACACATGATTTTCGGCGCAATGGTTACCGGTCCATGGTATTGGATGCTTCAGCATGTATAGATATGTATTGTAACATTGAAAGGAACATAATGAAAAATCAAGCTGCTAGTCCCAATTTTGGGATCTAGGGGAAAATCTCTATGTATATGTGTTTTATGTGTTATGCTCTCACATTGTTTATTTTCTATGTTTTAGAATTCATATGCAGGTAATTTTTGTACAGGGTTAAAACCTACATTTGGTATCAGACCTATTTTGGTTTCAAGGGGATGATTTTCTTGGTGAGGGGTTTCGCTCAGGCCTGTGGTAAACCCTGTTTAGTGGGAGACCTGCGGGATCGATTCTAGTGGTGAAAGAAGATGGCGAGTAATGGAAAGATAGAGATCGAGAAATTTAATGGTTAGATTTTTGAGTTATGGAAACTCAAGATGGAGGATCTGTTGGTGGATAAAGATCAGTGGATAGTGATAGATCCAGGTACTAAACCAATGGGAGTGTCCGATGAAGAATGGAAGAAGTTGGATCGAAAGGCTAAGAGCACAATACAATTGTGTGTCTCAGATTCAGTATTGTTGAATGTATCAGGGGAAGTTACGACTAAGGCTTTGTGGGACAAGTTAGGGACTTTGTACCAATCTAAGTCTCTGGTGAATAAACTGTTCTTATGGAAAAAATTGTATAACCTGAGGATGAAAGATGGTGACTCGGTTACAGAGAATCTAAACGCATTTAATATTGTGGTAAGTCAGTTATTATCTGTTGATATTAAAATTTTAGATGAAGATAAGTGCATCAGTTTGTTGTGTTCTCTACCAGATTCATGGGATAGTCTGGTTATTGCAATAGGTAGCAATGCAACTGCCTTGCAATTTGATGAAATAGTCTCATCCTTACTGACGGAGGAGATGAGATGGAAAAATATGGAGAGCTAGAATGGTGATACATTGTCTGTACAAGGACATTCCCATAAAAGAAACAAAAGTAAGTCATCGAGTGGGATATCTAAATCTAGAGGGATATCTAAATCTCCAGGAAAACTTGTAAAGGTGGTGTGCTGGAAATGCGGAAAGGAAGGGCACTACAAAAGGGACTATAAATCTAAAGCTCCTAACAAAGGAAATGGATCTCATGATGCTCCTTTTGCAGAGGAGAAAACCACCTCACATGAAGGTGGGGATGTGTACTTGGCTTCTTCAAGTACACATGTAGATCATGAGGCATGGTTGATTGACTCAAGTGCATCCTTTCACTTCACTCACCATAAAGAGTGCTTCTCTGAGTCTAAGAAATATGATGGTGGTGATGTCTTCTTAACAGATGATAGGAAGGTTAGAATCATTGGTCGCGGAAAAGTAAAGTTGAAGTTGCAAGGTGGAAGGGTTAGAACACTTCTAGGTGTTCTGCATATTCGTGCATTGGCCAGAAATCCGATTTCTATAAGCAAGCTAGATGATGTAGGTGTTAAAATAGTGTTAAAAAAAGATACCTGCAATATGGTTTGGAGAGCACTAGTATTGATGCAGGGAGTTCAGACTGGAACTCTGTACAAGCTGAAAGGTAGCACTATTGTTGATCGGTGCAACATTTCTGTGGTTCCTGAAAGTGGAGCAAAAAATCTAATGGTCTTTGGAGAAAATACCATGCTATGGCATAAAAGGCTTGGACATATTGGAGAGAAGGGCCTTTGAATACTTAATGGTAAAGGTATGGTAGAAGGTATGACTAATAGCTCTCTGGATTTTGATATCTGTGAAAATTGTGTATATGAGAAGTAGAATCAAGAGTTTCCCCTTTGGTGGCAAGAGGGAAAAATAGATATTAGAGCTTCTGCACATTGATGTGTTTGGACCTTTGAAGGTTCCATCACTGGGTAAGTCTATGTATTATGTATCATTTATAGATGACTTCTCAAGGAATACATGGATATATTTCCTCAAGAATAAATCTGAAGTCTTTGATAGGTTTAAAGAATTTAAGGCTCTAGTCGAAACCTAGACATAGAAGAAGATAAAGGTGCTAAGGGCAGATAACGGTGGAGAGTTTTGCAGCAGGGAATTTGAAGAATTTTGTAAGAAGTGTGGTATATCACGAGAGAAGACTACTCCATAAAAACTTGAGCAAAATGGAGTTGTAGAAAGAACGAACAAGATGTTGATGGAAAGGTCAAGAAGAATGCACAGTGGTGCCAGGTTAGGACGAGAATTCTGGGTAGAGGGGGTGGAGACAACATGTTACCTGGTCAAGAGATCACCTCCATCAACGTTGGAGGATAAGACTCCACAAGAGGTATGGATTGGTAAGAAACCCTCTCTTTCACATTTGAGGGTATTTGGATGTGATGCATATGTATATGTTCCAAAGGAGAAATGAACAAAGTTGGATAGTAAATTTGAAAGGTGCATATTTATTAGGAATAAGGATGGTTTAAAGGGTTATAAGCTTTGGAACCCAGTAACAAGGAAGGTTATGTACAACTGAGATGTGGTGTTCATAGAGGTGAAAGATGTTATTAAACATGAATTCCCATCAAAGGAACCTGAGAAGATAGAATTTGAGCTTAAGGAGGAAGAATCAGACTCTACAACAGAAGAGGAATCACAAGATGAAGAGCCACAAACTTCAAGTGTGAAAAGATCAGTTCAAGAAAGAAGGAAGCTAAAAAGGTATAGTCCATTTGCTTTCCATTCAAATGTTGCTTTATCTATTACTGATGAAGATCCCAGAATTGTGAAGGAAGTAGTAGATTCAGAGGATGGAAAACTCTGGAAAAAGGCCATGGTTGATGAAATGAAATCTTTGCACAAAAATGAGGCTTCAGATCTAGTGGAGTTTCTGGCTAGAAGGAAACCCATTGGCAGCAAATGGGTGTTCAAGAATAAAACAAATGCAAGAGGGAAAGGTGGAGAAATACAAAGCTAGGTTGGTAGCAAAAGGTTATTCCCAAGTACCGAAAATTGGTTTGTGGTGATATTTATCTATTTTTGCTGCTTTTGATTTTGAGGTATGTTACACAGTAATTTGTCACCATTGGTCACCGTCCCTGTTACCCCTTTCCCACACTTTAGAGGTCTCATTCCGGGACCTGTGAGCAGTGACATAACTTAAAAACACTTGCATTATGTTCCCCTAAGTATGGACTTCATGTGCCTTGAAGACATCTCCTGCAAAATATCCCTAAAATGTTCCCTTTTTCCATTAGCGCGGGTCCACAATGTACTACTCGCGCCAATGAAGGAAATCCTGAAAATAGGGCGCGCCAGTTGGCACTTTGTCTTAGAGTTACACCCGCGCCAACTGAGTTTGGAAAAGATTTTTAACAGACGCGCGCCCGGATGTTTCTTCCATTCAAATCATGAAGTTTTTGAGGATAATGCTAATCTCTTGGATGTCGAGATTCATCATCTATCCCTTACATCTATCCACAATGGCTTTTTGGGGATAATGCCAATCCATAATGGGTGTCTTGATTCATTGTATCTTCTTCCCCTCCTCCATCTATAAAAGCCTGTCCTCATGCATTTGACAAGCTAGTGATAGTGATAGTTTTTGAGTGATAGTAAGAGTTTTGGAGCATAGGGAGATTATACTGTCAGAAGTCTGAGCTTTGCATTCATAATCAAAGAGAGAGAAAGGCTTGTTGCAAGACATATGTAGCTGTTCGCCCAGCCAGAGGAGGGATTCAACGTCAGAACCTTGGTTGTAATTTTCTCTGTTGATTACCATTAATAAACGACTATCATTATGGTTCCGATCTTATTGTTCATTATGATAATGTTTGATCTATATCTTTTCTGACCGATATATGGTTGTATTTAGTGGATTTTATTCTTGTACTCGCTTCATTCTTTGCATGTGCAGGTATCCATTCGCGGAGATCGTGAGGATCGTGACCTGCTGGAGCAAGGGAATGGGAGTATCAACTCTTCCACGACACTAGTGTTGGACTTCACGTTGGTTCTCATAATCCACTTTCAATTTGAAACTAGGAACTTGCATGGTAGCGTTGATTGATTGTTGCTAGACCCATTTTGGGCTAGTGGGATCGCCTCTGTCTGCAGAGGGGATTTACCTCACCAAAAATTTGGCGACTCCACTGGGGAAGGTATTTGTTGTTTGATTTGTAAACTTTGGACGGAGCCTGAAGTACGGCCAGGTAGCCTTCAAAATGCTATTGCTTAGCATTAGAGAAGTAGATCAATGCCACTTCAGTCAATCTCCAGTTTGGTTTACGAACTAAACAACTTGGAGTTTGTCTTACCTCTTTGGTTTCTCTTGTTTTGATTGCTTGGATAAATTTCTGGGTTGATTCTTTGGTTGTCTCTTGCTTCTTGGTCTGTCTGGGTACTGCTGGCCTAGTCTTGGATTGCTTGTTTTCTATTTTAGCATAAAAAACTCAATTGGCGCTCTTTTTTGCATGACAGTCGCGCCATTAGCGCCGCTTGTCAATGTACAGCCCACGCCAATCCTCAATTGACGCTACTTTTAGCCTGAAAGTCGCACCAGCCCAGGGAACCTTTTAGAGTTTGCTTGTTTTGAGCCTTCCAAGCTTGGTTTTTGTGTTTGGATGCTTCCTCTCAATCACTTGAATGTGTTAGAGTCTTGTTTGATTGGTTTTTGGCCTTTACTCTTTGGGTGTTTGTTTCTTTCCATCGATTTCACATTTTAGCCCTAGGGCATCTAGTGGCTTTGTGCAATCGAGCCTTCCTTAGGAGCTTTGGTTTTCTGTTGGTCCAGTCAACTTTTTGGTTACTCTCTTGCACTTGTTTAGTGATTGTTAAGCTTCTTATTGCGTTATTCGAGTGATTCACTTCTTTTTCACTTGGATTCCGCTTGGCTTCGTTTTGGGCTTAGATCACATAGCTCATTGAGGTCTTTGTGATTTTTCTTGGTTTGAAAGATTGCCTTTGTGTTTCAAGGACTTGATTGTGTTTTCATTGAGTGAAATTTGTCATTTTTAATCTTTGTTATTATCTCTCAAAATTTGTTTAAGTGCATTATGCCATTAAAAAAAAACAAACGATCTTTTTGCATTGCATTAGTTAGCATTCTTCACTGTTATTAGCAATTAGTCACTTTTAAAAAAAAGAAAAGAAAAAGTTTCATTTATTACTATTAGCTGCATTAGAATCTTTGTTGAATGTTTGATGATCATTTTGTTTGTTTGAAAGATCTCAACTCTTCTGTAGTTAGCATTCATTGAATGGAATGATATATTTTGGCATATAGCTTGCATTTAAGAAATTGTGAGAGATCACATACAGTAGGACCTGAAAACTGAAACCTAATCAAAGATCAACTGTAAAA
The DNA here is from genome assembly GCA_031772625.1 of Pinus tabuliformis. Classification (NCBI taxonomy): domain Eukaryota; kingdom Viridiplantae; phylum Streptophyta; class Pinopsida; order Pinales; family Pinaceae; genus Pinus; species Pinus tabuliformis. Next base: position 300,858,106 of record CM062808.1, on the reverse strand, counting down.
TGAACTGAATGAATCTAAAAATGCATTGGAACTTAACGCATACATTCTAGAGGCCTAGGCTAGAGACGTGTTCCGGCGTCGTTAAACCTAGTCACTGTTGTTTCACATTATGGTTGGGTGATTCCTCCTTTTGTGACTCGATAGTGGTCTAGCACGGATTTTTGCTCCCACGTACCGTCGAGTATATGTGGAGACCCCACTAGGTTATCATCCTTTATCCACAGGAAGCCGTGTCTACCGCCTTACAAGCCGTAATGCACTGAACACAACATTCGGGAAGATTGACTGCCATACAGGAAGTCCTTGGTTTTCATCTGATTGCCAAGGTGTATAAGCAATTTTACGGATTGTTTGGTAAACCTTTTGCCTAGTTCTCCAGAGTAGTCACTTTTGACCCTTTTCGGACTCCCTAAAAGAAAAGGTTCACCTGAGCATTTGTCACTTCGGGCTCACTAAATATTCGAAGGAGACTAGAGTCATCTTTTTGTCCTTTTCTCGACTCTTAAAACATGAAAAGGTCAAGTTCAGTTCCTTTGCCTTAAAATTTATTTGGCCGCGATTCACATTTACCTGGTTAGATCTTGTTTACGTTAGCTTGAGTAGGCTTCTTTTTCGATGGCAACCGTTCCGGGGTTCACCAACCCAGCGATTCTCTCTGACGGAAACCCTGGTCATTTCGCTCATTTTGGGAATGTTGGTGCTCCTTACATGGAAACGTTGTCCCTCCCAGGGTTAACTTTTGGGTTGCTTGTTTGGTTGTTCCCAACCTCTTTGGTCCCTGCCGTCTCAACTTCTCGTCAATCAGTCCCTCCACCTAAACAAAATCATGTTGATTCTAAGGTGGACCTCTCCCCTTCTTCTCCTGTTTCTATGTCCTCATCTTCTACTTCGCCTGGTGAAAGTCTAGATTCGAGTAACCAGGTGACTAAGAAGAAGAAGAAGAAGACGAAGAAGAAGAAGTCTCCTAAGGGAGAGGCTAAAACTGCAGCTGGTCCCTCGAGTACACCTCCGATCGGGCCACCTTCTACTCCTCTGCAGAAAGTCAAATTTCCTTGTAGATTATGCAAGGATGACCATCTTCTGCGCGATTGTCTTGGCATTCCCAGGGTCTTATGAGTATGGTCTCATGATCCGGCCCGCCCCTCATTTTCCTCTAGAGCTCACGGCGATGCTACCTTATCAGCTGGAAATGGTAAGGGAAAAGGGAAGATTCAAATCCCCTGTAGACTTTGTGAAGGCAATCATCCCCTTCACCTTTGTCCGCTCATGGATAAAGCCTCTATTGTCTTGGAAAGTCTTACAACTCCTTCACCCCAACTTTCCGTTGGTTATCAACGTCTTTCTGCAACTGCAGATCATTCCCCTGTTGACAAAGAGATTGATTCAAATTCTTCTCGTGTCCAGGCCCCTCTTCCCGAACCTGCCTGTGCCAAGCCTGTTCCAGACCAACCATTGGTCGGAAAGAGTGTCGACTCGAGTTCACCATCCGTCGACAACTCTGTTTCGGAAGAGCATCATTCCCATGTTCTTCTCGTCTCCTCAGATTCTCCTGAGTTTGGAAATGACTCTCCTATCCCAGCTGCTCCCGAGAATCCTGCTTCGGTCCCTTTAGAGCAGCGGGGCAATCATACGATTCCCCCACCAAGTAGTTCAGTCGTTTCCTTCGACTGGAGTTGTTTGACCACCTCCCGCCTTCCATCCCATGTGCCTTTCTGGGTCACGGTACACGCTTATAATAGGGCAATACCTGGCACTATTTTGGATGAGGGTGCATCTGTCAGTCGTATGCCTGCCACTACTTGGCAAGCTTTGGGTTCCCCACAGCTTGTGCCAGTCGTGCCGAATCTGACGGCTTTTGATGGAGGAACTAGTCAACCATTAGGGATCCTTCCAAAGTTCCCTATTACTTTGGGAGGCAAAACCGTCTATATAGACATATCGGTTACCCAAGGTGCTTTAGATTTCAGTATTCTCCTTAGTCGTGACTATGTTTATGCTATGGGGACCCTTGTCTCTTCACTTTTCCGTGTGGTTTGCTTTCCACATGATGGAAGAATCGTGACTATAGATCAATTATTGTTCGTTCGTCCCCGGGTGCCTCCTGTGCAATCATCATCCCCTCCTGGTTTTCATCCACCAGTTGCATCTGCCCCACCACAGATCAACTACGTGGCCACTTATTCCGTGCCTGTATCCAGTGATGCCGCCATCGTGCATAGTGTCCTAGGGGCATTGGGTCCTGACTTCCGAGATGTTGGACTTCCACTCGGAGTGGCGCTCTTGGAAGCCCCGACTTCCTGTTCATTCTAATGAGGTCTGTCGGAGCATAGTTCGTTTTCCTATGTCAAGCTCCTTAAAAAATGAAACTAGGTCTGTCAGAGCATAGTTCGTTTTCCTATGTTAAGCTCCTTAAAAAATGAAACTAGGTCTGTCGGAGAATAGTTCGTTTTCCTATTTCAAGCTCCTTAAAAAATGAAACTAGGTCTGTCGGAGCATAGTTCGTTTTCCTATGTCAAGCTCCTTAAAAAATGAAACTAGGTCTATCGAAGCATAGTTCGTTTTCCTATGTCAAGCTCCTTAAAAAATGAAACTAGGTCTGGCGGAGCATAGTTCGTTTTCCTATGTCAAGCTCCTTAGAAAATGAAACTAGGTCTGGCCGAGCATAGTTCCTGATCTTGTGTCAAGCTCATTAAAAAATGAAATAAGGGTTATGGGGATAGTTCTTTTCCTAGGTCAACCTCATTAAAAAATGAAACATCTCCTACTTTCCAAATTGAGTCTTTTGATTAAGATCTCGTAAAATACAAGTCGAGTCTTTCCTAGATCTCGAGAGTGAACCTTCATTCCATCCACTTTGTTGAATGCAATGAAGCTTGGGGGCATGTACCTCGATTTGCGTTATTATGCTGGGGGCATGCGAACTTATAACAAGCATTATTTTTTGTTTCAAGCTTGTGTAAACATGAAACCAAATCTAAGCAGAGTTCTCCATGGTTCAAGCTTATGTAAAAATGAACCCATACCTGATTTACATCTCGTGATTGCCTTTTATCTGCTAAATTCCGTTAGATGAGCCTTGGTTGTTTCATTCCATCACCACCATCTCTTTGGCCGATCATATGCTTTCACTTGGTTCTTTATCCTTTCCTGAGGAACCGCAGCAATGAGTGGTTTTATTAGCCAACCTCTTGACCATTACATGTTTTGAGTAGTTCCACTATTGTCGGAAGCAGGTGCTACCCTTTATACCACTCGTTCCTCTAGGATGAGTCTCCTTTAAGCTCTTTTCAGACTCGTAAAAGATGAAAAGATTGCCGAGTACTTTTCCATTTTTGACTCGTTAAAGAGAATAAAAATGGAGGTCTACTTTCAGCTCTTTTCCGACCGTTTAAAGACGAAAAGATCGTCGAGTTATCCCTCTTGACTCGTTAAACATAAATAAGAGGCGGTTGTCTTTAAATTCTTTTCCGACTGTGTAAAAATGAAAAGATCGTCGGACCTTTATCGTTTCAGGTTCGTTAACGGTTTCGAAACGACGTGGTTTCGATCACTTTTTTACTTTTTCAGGTCGAAATCACTACTTATGAAAAGTACTCCTCGATCGTAATGGTCGGGCAGTTCTTTCGAGCATTGTTTTATACTTTTTCGGGCTCGAAAGACACAACTTTATGAAAAAGGACACCTTTGGAGTTTTCTTTTCCGCAGTCTTTTCGAACTCTCTAAACATGAAATGACGCCGAGTTTTTCCTTTGTCAGACTCGTTAAAACTTAATGACATTGGAGTCCGTCAAGATGACGTTACAAGCATATGCTATCCCCATCAAGATTGTAAATAAAAATAATTGGGGTACTCGCCAGAAATGGTAGGGGAAAATGGAACCATAATTATTGTCGTGTCGGAAGTATGTCCCTCTAGAACATGGCAGTTGTCTGATTTCGTGTCTGGGTGGGGATATCTCATCTCATTTTTCACTTGCCTCTGTGGATTTGGGTAATCCTGTTTGACCTCTCATCTGCTCATTGCCTCGTCACCATGACCTCTGATCCATTGATGTCAAATACTGCCAATTCGATTGTCGTGTCGCCGATATGTTTAAGAGAAGTTGACCTCTGCAGAGTAACAACCTCTTTCTGATAGCTCACACAATTTTGATCCACCACAATATTTTTTCTCTGTCTCATGTTGATGATGTGGGAAACACTATGGCCCACCTTCGATCAAGGTCACTTCCTGTCGATTTCAACTCATTATCCAGGAAGCTGATCTAGAGACTCCCTTCCGGTGCCTTGGACCCTGCATGCCTCAATGGCAGGTTCTTCGTGTTTGACGTGAGGTTTTCATCATTGGCCTCCGATCGAATGATTCTACGGGTGTTCGACGCCAGCTCACTAATTCGCACGCCGTAGATTGTACCTATAGTACCTTCAGGGCCATTTTCATTATTGGCAGTACCTCTCACGTCTGTTAACAGTTTTCATTATTGACTAATAATCAGACGATGTTCATGCATGTCCGACTTCAGCTCATGTATTCGCATGCTTGAACTTGTACTTTTGTTCGGGTCGAGATGGAGCACAAGACCCTGGATTTTGTCTGTTGGAATCCAGGCTGTGATTTTGTGGATTCTTGTTACATGACTCATTCACTGGATGGCTGCGACCATACCTGAGTCTATTCATCGATCCTAACCGGATTGCTACGCCCGTACCATGGATCTAGATTATTATGTACTCTGTTATGGATGGCTGCGACCATACCACATATATTATGTACTTGAGCTATCAGTTGTATCTCTCTATGCAGATTCTCCGGCGGCAGCTGCATGTGTTCTTGTAAAGCATTTCACCCCTCTCTCTCTCTCGGGCCTCATGCTTTAGGGGGCATCTGTTACACAGTAATTTGTCACCATTGGTCACCGTCCCTGTTACCCCCTTCCCGCACTTTGGAGGACTCATTCCGGGACCTATGAGCAGTGACATAACTTAAAAACACTTGCATTATGTTCCCCTAAGTATGGACTTCATGTGCCTTGAAGACATCTCCTGCAAAATATCCCTGAAAAGTGCCCTTTTTCCATTAGCGCGGGTCCACAATGTATTACCCGCGCCAATGAAGGAAATCCTCAAAAGAGGGCGCGCCAGTTGGCATTCTGTCTTAGAGTTACACCCGCGCCAACCGAGTTTGGAAAATATTTTTAACAAACGCGTGCCCGGATATTTCTTCCCTTCAAATCATGAAGTTTTTGAGGATAATGCTAATCTCTTGGATGTCGAGATTCATCATCTATCCCTTACATCTATCCACAATGGCTTTTTGGGGATAATGCCAATCCATAATGGGTGTCTTGATTCATTGTATCTTCTTCCCCTCCTCCATCTGTAAAAGCCTGTCCTCTTGCATTTGACAAGCTAGTGATGGTGCTAGTTTTTGAGTGACAGTAAGAGTTTTGGAGCATGGGGAGATTATACTGTCAGAAGTCTGAGCTTTGCATTCATAATCAAAGAGAGAGAAAGGCTTGTTGCAAGACATATGTTTCGCCCAGCCAGAGGAGGGATTCAACATCAGAACCTTGGTTGTACTTTTCTCTGTTGATTACCATTAATAAACAACTATCATTATGGTTCCATTCTTGCTGTTCATTATGATGATGCTTGAATTATATCTTCTCTGACCGATATATAATTGCATCTATTGGATTTTATGCTTGTATTCGTGTCGTTCTTTGCATGTGCAGGTGTCCATTCACGGAGATTGTGAGGATCGTGATCGGTCGAAGCAAAGGAACGGGAGTGTCAACTCTTCTACAACACTAGCTTTGGAATCCAAGTAGGGTCTCCATAATCCACCTTTAATTTGCAATTAGGAACTTGCGTGATAGCATTGTTTGATTGTTGCTAGACCCATTTTGGGCTTGTGGGATCGCCTCTGTCTGCAGAGGGGATTTACCTCTCCAACAAGGAGGAAAAACCGGATTGGTGCCCAAACGTGCTTGGGAAGTGCTCTTAACACTCATTCTCCTTGTTGTGATATTCTGCCGTGGAGAATATTACTTGGATGGTTGTTAACTAATGGGTATGCCCATACAAATCTTATATACCCAACGTATATATCACACTCGGATTCAATCTTGGGTGAGGCCGCTTATGCTATCTATTGACAAGAATTTTAATATATATTCCAAAAATGTATAACATAGAAATCAATCCATAATACGCGTATGGAAGGTAATTAATTTTTCAACTGTAAAAGTTAATTTTTATTTTAAGGAATAATATCCCCCTATTCTGTGTTTCAAAAATTGAACTTACACCATCATCTTATTTTTATGTATAAAATTTTAATTTTGGTGGCTTAATTCAATTTAATCACATGCATAAATTAATTCGAACTTCGTTCTTCGTATCAGGGTTTTTTAAAACCTCCATGATCCATTCGAATTAAAGATCGGTGTATGGACGGCTATGCTATGCTCTTGAGTTTTCAACCCTGGCACTTATAATTATCTAATTTTAGACCATATACACCCTCATTTACATTCTATAATATATCGGTCCATAGTTTATATATGGAAGGGTATTCTTTCTTTCCAATTTCTATATTTTCTTTTATCTTAAGAATAATATCTCATGTTCCATGTTTCGACAATCTACCTTACCTTATAGGTTTTAAACTCTTTCGTTGATCAACCTATGTATTTATGTTGTCCCTTCCTGTTACACTAAAAAATGTCACCTTGACTACTTACAGTTAGTATGGCTCAAATCAACAGTCATGCTACCCTCTTAGGCAAGTCTCATGCCTCTGTTATCCATCTCAAACTCAAAGAAGAGAGAAAGTCTTGTAAAAACTATGTTTATCTCTGGGGTCGCAGGTTCTCTCTAGCCTTACCTGCGGGGACGCTGACCATGTTCACAAAATCTGCGTCCATGGACGCTCTGTATGTTAAGGGACAGGTGCGTCCCTCTGTAAAAGGCAAAATGCGCGAGTTTTATCTTGAAAAAGTTACTTGTGGTTACTTCTAGAACATTCTAGAGGTCGGTTTGATGAAATGGATGCGCCTCCAGTTGGTTCATGTATCTCTATTAAGGGGGAACTTATCCCATCAATAAGGGAGCTATCCCACCCATAGAGGGGGATGATCCCATTGATAGTGGACCTGAATAACCTCTTTACAGCACTATAAATAAAGGCATTGAGCCAGAAGGAGAGGAGGTTGGAGCTATACATTTTCTTTGGGTAAATGCTGCAGGATTTAGGTCTTCCATTAGAGCCTTTGTGAGGAGAGATTGTCTTCACTTGATTCTACTTGGGAGAGGGTGAGCTTTGTCAAAGTAGAGGAAAACCCTTGATGGACCCTGGGAGGAACTTGCACAACACCAAGGCCAGGTTGTAAGAGTTTCTTTGTTTCGTTATTAATACAAACTGGTTTATTTTTCTCAATAGCTTGTGTTAATGAGTTATTTCATGTGTTCCTTGGTCTGCATGTTGAATATATGTTTTATTATATGAAATGCAAGTGCTTGGTAATTGTTTGATTGTTTGTGGTTGCAGGAATTGACTTGAAGGAGGAGCTCATCCGGATCGTCAAGAACGGACTTCAACAACAGCGTTTTGGAATAAGGTAAGCCTAAACACTTGTAGTTTTCATGTTGTAAAAGGTGTATTTAGAGAAAGATCACTCCATTTTGTCTTGTTTGTCATTAGAATGTCTTAGACTTCTAGGAAGGTCAGTCGTGTCCGCACCCTTGACAGATTCCGTGTGACAAATTGGCGACTCCGCTGGGGAATCCATTAATGAGAGAGTCTTTTCCTTTATATGAACTTTGCTTTGAGAAAATCATTTTTATTTTCTGGTTTTTGACTGTGAGAATTAGTATTTGGGTGGCTTAGCTTTAGATTTAGTTAGATTTGGTTTTTCTTCATTTTTCCAGAAGGACGCACCCTCTGAGTACTGCACAGTGCGTCTTTGGACGCGCTGTTGCCGTCTGCACAGAGCGGGGCCGCACCTGTGACAACGGGTTGCCTGCGTCTTCCTGTAAAACTTAAGAAAATTCCATTTTTGCTTTAAATTGCTTTTAGATTTTGTTTTTCCTTAGTGTTTTCTGCCCAGATCCTTTAGTACCCTGTCAAGAATTTTCACCTGAACTTGTTTTGTGAGCTTTGAGTGTTTTAGTGGTTTTCAACGAAGTTTAGACCTAGGGTTTGATTTTTGGAAAGGCTTTGTAGTGACTTTGATAGTAGAAAGTTGTCCAGCCTTAGATCTCTCTGGTTAGTCAACCTTCTTAGAAGTCGGGCCTGTCGTAAAGTCTCCTTTTGTGAGCAACTTGCCATTTGAGTTGTTTTGGGTCAAATTTCGAATTACTTGTTTATAAAGTATTGATTTCCATTTTACAAAAAGAACAAAAAGATTAGAGTTTTGTTTTGGCTAGTTTTTGATTCTGCAATAAGCTAGTCCTTGATTTGATTGTGATCAAGTAAAACACCTTAGAAATAATCATTGTTAGTTTTGGCCTCGTTAAGATTGCTTAGAGTAAATTTGCCTTTAGTTTGCTTATGAGTGCATTTTCATAGATTTTAAGAGTTGTTAAGATTGATTTTTGGTTATATTAGATTTATTTGCTTTATTAAAAGAAAAATACAAAAACATCTTCTTAAAAAGTCTTGTTTCAAGTAGCTTTTTGTTTTCAAAAGAAGAAAAGAGTTTTTTCGTGCATGTAAAGAGAGGTTATGTTTTTATGCTTGGAAAAGAAAAACGAATTGTTTCTTTGATTGTCTTCAATTAAGAAGTTGCTTTTATAAAGATTGCATTCTCTCAACTTTTTAGTTAAGCAATTCATCGAAAAAGTAAAGTAGTGGATAAATCATTCTAGGTGCATTTTGTAGTGGTTTCGAGTCGAGTCAACACACCACTAGTTTCACTTCCATCACCTTTTGACTTAAGAAACAACCTTAAAAGTAACGCTTAAATTAAAATCAATCTAGTAATCTTTATTTTTCTAGGGCTCTGAAGCACCAACATAGCTTAGGCTAGGGTCTTGGAGTAGGTGAGTACTTAACTCTCCAAGACTACAAAACCAAACAGATAGTCTATCTTGAGTAGAACAAATCCAATTGTTTCAGTTACATTCTGGGAAAGCTCCTCTTAAAGGAGAAGCACGAGCTCGTGTCCGAACCAGTGAGGGGATCATTCCTCCCTCGTTGGGAACGACGCCAGGCAGTACGTATTACAAACGGTAAACCTCGGATTAACCATTGTCGAGGAGCCAGGGGTCACTTATCGGTAAACCTTGGATTGTTGTCAAGGAGCCGGTAAGGGGATTGGAGCTTGCTACTCTGCCCTTGCGTGCTGTCGGAGTTTAGACTGTTCCCCCAGGTGTAATTGTTGTGATTGGTAACCTTAGTGGCCATAATATCTAGGATTCTACCCAAGGTGACGGTGGAGGGAAGGTCCCACTGTACCTGGAGCAGACGTCGGTTATACTCACTTGGATTTTCTGGGGGGTTCGCTTCACTTCGAGACGGTTAAAGTGGAGGAACTTGGTCCAGTCTATTCATTAAGCAGGTTGCCGGGGTAACTGTTCCACCCACCATTTCTGTACTGAATCCTGCGAGGTTGGGCCTAATCACCAACTAGCGCTTTTGGTCCGGAAGACTACTGTTTGTGTGTGGTTTGACGCTCTAGATTATTTAGGCGTGTGCTTCAAATTTGTTTGGTTCTTTAGAAGACTTTAGGTGGTTTGATTTGAAATTTTTTACTTTGTTTTCGTGTGTTGTAGTTAAAATCTTTAATTGTGGCGGAATTACCGAGAAGTCCCGTCGACTTGCGGGCCAGTCTCCTGAAGTTGTTTCTGTGGCCGAATTGTTGAGAAGATCCCGTAACTTAGGGGATCCCCTCCTCGAGACGACCCAGGTAATTTAGAAGGGTTAAAGGTCCTTGTAACTCCTCCTAGTGGCAGTAGAGTAGGATCACCTGAAGAAGGAGAATCTTCCTTGGTAGTCCATCCAGATTACCAAAGTTTAGAAACAGGTTACAATCCCGAAGCTGTTACAGTTTCCGAGCTTGCTGGTAGTTTTTCATCTGCCAGTGAAACAGGCGAAGAACCTGAAATTTCAGAACCTGTTACTCCAACTCCTAGTGTTCCTGATTCACCAAGAATAGAAAGAATTATCACCGAAAATCTTCCTGTTGGATTAATTGCTATAGAAGAACTTGTTCCAGAGGAAGAAATAGGCGTTTCTGATTCTGAAGATCTAATTACCCTTGATCTAAGGGAGCGTGAATCCATCTTTTACAGTCCTCCTAGAAGTGAATCTTGGTACCTTGCATTAACCAATTTTTTAGACAACTCAGTAGGTTTTTCTACACCTCGTACTCCGGTTCCACCTAGAGGAATTCATTCTCCTGTAAATATGTCTGGTCAGTCATCTGTGTTTTCACAAAGTCCTGAATCATTTTTACATGGCGGTCCTTCTGTTCCTACTGGGTATCAATCACTTTCTGGTACCTTTGCGGGAGCATCTCCTCAACCCATTGATCATGGGTTATTAGTTGGAAACAGTGGTAATGTACCATTGAGTATAGGTGAAGTTTATATGATGTCAGGTTCAACTCCCATTAACCAACCTCAAGGTGGCCAATTACCGCCTGGGGGGCAACCTTCGTTAATGCCTGGGGGGCAACCTCAAGGTACTTCATTCGTGACTGGGGGGCAACCTCAAGGGTATCAACCCCAAGGGTATCAACCCCAGCCTCAATATGTACCCCAAAGTCAACCTCAGTATCAATATCAACCTCAAGGATGGCAACCTCAAGGATGGCAACCCCAAGGGTATCAACCCCAAGGGTATCAACCTCAAGGATACCAACCTCAAGGTCAAGGTCAACCCCAGTATTCGTATTTACCTCAAGGTTATCAACCTACGGGTCAATACCCTGGTCAAGGTTATCAACCACCTCAAGGGCAATCATATGGGACTGCACCTTACAGTTATCAACCCTATCCTCAATACGGCTATGGATCTCAGTATCCTCAACCTGTTACGAGTCAATACCCTGGAATGTTAACATGGGATCCGTCACAGGGTCAACAGATGTCGCAACCAAGTATACAGTCGGTACCTCAAGCAGGACAACCTGCAGTTCCTGGTCCACCCCAGCAACCGCAACCTGTCCAGTCAAGTGTTCAGACCCCTGTAACTTCTGTAGTTACTCAGCCGCCAATTGCACCTGGTACTCCACCTCACACGGCTGCAGCAACTACCGCTTCATCTACCATGCTTACTTCTGGAGTATCGGCAGCTCCGGTTTCTACTGTCCCTGTAACCACTCCTCAGACATCTGTACCGTTGTCTGGACCCACGGTTCAAACCACAGTCCAGATGCCTGCAGGCCAACCTGGTACAAGTACGGTTGTTACTACTCAACCTCAATTTGTTCAACCTCCGTACCAGGGACAGTATCAACCTGGGCAAGCTGCCCAACAACCGGTTTACCAGTATCAACCGTATCCTGGGTACACTTATCAACCACCTCAGCAACCCCAGTACGGTCCGGTTAATCCTGGTTTTCCAGGAGGATATAATATCCCAAATGCGACTCCTGTTCCTAGTTATCCTGGATATCCTCCTCCTGGGGCTGGTATTGTGACTCAGAGTTTTAGAGATCCTAACCGGCAGTTACCGTTTATTGCGACTTTAGATTTACCCGACTTGACGCGCCTAACGAACGATCCAATTCAATATCTTCCGTTCTGGCCGCCAATGCCAAATAAGTTGCCCAGCGATATACCCAAGTTCGAAGGTAAGTCTGGAGAGGATCCGTCTAATCACGTGATGACTTACCACCTCTGGTGTGCATCAAATTCCATCTCAGATGATTCCATCCGCTTACGTCTTTTCCAGCGTACACTCATTGGTCTCGCAGCCAAGTGGTACATTGAGTTACCACGGGCCTCTTTTTACAACTTTAGCCAGTTAGCTACCTCGTTCTTAACTCATTTTCAGTTACCAGTCAGATACGATAATGGTACAGAATTATTAACTTCGCTAAAACAATCGACATCCACGTACATTTCTGATCACATCCATGAGTGGAGACGTCGAAGAAGATTAGTGAAAGTTTTTATCCCGGACCAAATCTTAGCTGAATGGTTTGTCAAATCATTATTACCAAGAATTACTGAAGATGTAGCTAAGGCCGGAGTAGTTACTGAGGAGCAAGTCATTGCTCAGGCACAATACCTTGACTTAGTTTACACTCAGTCGGGTACGTTACACGAGAAAATTCCGGATCTTCCAAAGTCAAACCAAATCGCTGCTGCTCCTTCGGGATCTCATGCCGCTGATGGTATGATCGGTATCGTGACTACGAAGAGTAAGAAGAAGTCTTCCAAGACCTCCAATACTCCAATTATCACTTTGCCTGATTCTCCGACAGGAGAGTCTTCTCCTCCTGAACTTACCGCCGACATTCACGCTGTAGAGTCATCTACGGCCAAATCCAAAAACGGTGGAAAGAAGAAAGGAAAGAAGAAGGCTAAAGCAGACAAGGCTCCAAAGGAGAAAACGGAAAAGTCGGAAACCAATGACGAAAAGCGCAAACCTCGATATCCTTGTCTTATTTGTGAAGAAGATCATTTTACGAGAGACTGCCCTCATCGGGCCGAGGTAGTGAAAATAGTCAAAGGTTCTCCCACTCCTGCTGTGTTAAAAAATCCATTTCCAGAGCAGGAGAATAAGATGATAGGTTCTTCTTCGAATGCCAGTGAAGAACCCATTTTGATGATGTCTCATGTCAGGATTGCGACTCGATCGCAAGATTATGGTAGTAAGGCTCCTGTTGATGGTAAGGAAGCAGAATCTTCTCACTCTAACCCATCAACCTCAGCTCCTGGTTCCGATCCACTACAGATCGAAAAACCTAACCCAGACTTAGTGATTAAGCCGCCCGCCAAGGGTGTACTTCGAAGGTCTGCTTTCAATCCACATGCGAGAGCAGCCCAGAATTACAACATTGTTGAAGACTTAGCTGTTTCACCTTCAGCAATGTCGGCACTCGAAGTGCTGCAATCATGTCCAGCGCAACGAAAATTGCTTTTGTCGGCTATTGGAGCTGTCGATGTTCAGGACCCGAACCTAATGATCTTTGATCTAGAAAGTAGTACACCGCGTCTCCCCCATCAAATGGCTTTCCAAATTCCAGTGATAGTCAAAAACAGGCCTATTCATCGGACTGTGATTGATGAGGGAGCTTCTACGTGTATTATGTCGATTCAATGTTGGAGATCGCTTGGTTCTCCTTCGTTGAACCAATCCCCCACCATCCTTAAGGCCTTTGATGGCCGTGGGTTCCGTCCGTTTGGTATTCTACAAGAATTGCCTATAGGGGTCGAAGGTAAAACCGTTAGTCTGGATGTGGAAGTGGTTGATGCCCCTCTAGACTACAACCTTCTTTTGGGTCGAAGTTGGTCATATGCTATGACAGCGGTCGTTTCATCGGTCTTCAGAGTCATTAAGTTTCCACATAACGGTAAGATCGTGACTATTGATCAGCTGACATACTTTTCATCCGACCCAACCTCTTCAGAAACTATCCAGCATGTTGGTAAAACGACAATCCCTTATAGGGACATTGGTGTAGGTTTAGTTAAGGATTCCGGTTTACTGGGAACTTTTCCTCTCCCTCCACTCAATGCAGACCCTTCGTTTGCAACAATTCATATGATCACGTCAGAAAACATTATTTATGATGATCCTTGGTATGTTCCCTCTGACTCTGAGCTAGACTCACTCGGTGATGTTATGCCGTTGAGTCCGTATGAGATTGCTTATGAAGCTCTTATGTCTTTTACCGACTTTCATTCAACCGACCAAATGAATGTGGTCAGTGAAGAGTCACTTTTCACCTCACCCTTAGAACGGATAACGTTTCCCGAAGAAGTGTCATCTGACGAACAACTTCGCGAAATCCTAAGTGTAGATGATCTACCATGGGAAGATCTCCATCACAGATCTTCGTTTTTACCTAAGGATGATGCATTTGAAAATGATTTTTCATCTATCTTTACCGCTGAATATGTCAAAGACGCTCAGGATCCAACGAAACATTCTGATTCAGAGCTGAATTTAGGGAATATTTCTCGTACTATTCCCATTGATATTTCAGTGAAGCCCGGAATCGAGGAGAACATTCATATAGGTGCCGCATGTACTGAAGAAGAAATCCAAACTTACAAGGCCCTATTCCAAGAATTCCGCGACGTGTTTGCCTGGTCTTACGAGGAAATGCCGGGAATTGATCCTGCCATTGTTGTTCATGAAATCAAAACCTACCCGGATGCTAAACCCATTCGGCAACGGTTGCGTCAGATTCACCCTCGAAAAGCGGCTGCGATTAAAGCAGAAGTCGAAAAGCTGTTGAAAGCAGGTTTCATTTATCCGATCCCGTTAACGGATTGGGTATCGAATATTGTTCCCGTCAATAAAAAACAAGGAACAATAAGAATCTGTATCGACTATAGGGATATCAATCGAGCTTGTCCAAAAGACAACTATCCTACGCCTTATATCGATCAAATTATTGATGATTGTGCCGGAAGTGAGATGTTTTCCTTCATGGATGGTTTCTCAGGCTATAATCAAATCAATATTCTACCTGCCGATCAACCAAAAACGGCATTCATTTGTCCATGGGGGACATTTGCTTATTGCAAATTACCTTTTGGACTTAAGAATGCCGGGCCACTTTTCAACGGGCGATGTCTTATGCATTTCATGACATCAAGCACATTGTGCAACCCTATCTCGATGATTTGCCTGCTCATTCTTTACAACGAGCTGATCACCTTGTCCACCTACGAGCAATCTTTATGAGGTGTAGGCATTATCGAATTCGGTTGAATCCCCACAAGTGTGTTTTCTGTATAGAAACAGGTCGATTGCTGGGATTTGTTGTTTCAAAAGCCGGCATTCGCGTCGATCCCTCGAAAGTCGAGGCTATCATCAAATTGCCTCCTCCTTCGAGTTTGCGCCAACTCCAAAGTTTGCAAGGGAAAGCGAACTTTTTACGCCGATTCATCCCAAACTACGCCGAGGTCACTAAAGGTTTTACACGGTTGTTGAAACAGAACGCACAATTCTTTTGGGACGAGATTGCCCAACAATCTTTTGATGCACTAAAACACGCGTTGACCCATGCACCGTTATTGCATCCTCCCAACTACAACCAGGACTACTTCTTATACCTCGCAGCTTCGCATTCCACCATTGGAATGGTGTTAGTTCAAGAAGATGAATTCAAAGCAGAGCATGTGATATATTATCTTAGTAGAACCTTAAATCCCACTGAGTTAAAATATTCGCATGTGGAGAAATTGGCCCTGGCAGCCGTTCAAGCTGTCCAGCGTTTTCGTCACTACATTCTTCTCCGCAAAACTACAGTTATTTCGGATTGCAACCCTATGATTTATATTTTGACAAAACAACTGCTAGGGGGCAAGTACTCTAAATGGATTGTTATCCTGCAAGAGTTCGACTTGGAGTTCGAGAAGTCCAAGTCTAAGAAATCTTTAGTTTTTGCGGAATTGATGTGTGATTTCCCGAGTGCTGACACAGAGACTGTGGCAGAGGAGTCCATTGCGGACGAATCTTTGTTTCTTATTAGCACTTTAGATCCGTGGTATGGGGATATAATCATCTATCTCCAAACCCAAACCTTTCGGCCTGAAGCTTCCAAGGAAGACCGTCGAAAAATTCGGTTTCGATCCCAGCAATACAGAATTATTGGAGATACACTTTATCGCCGGGGGGCAGACTTAGTTTTTCGACGTTGTTTAACTCACGAAGAGGCTGAGAGAGTTTTGAATGATTGTCACTCTGGAGCATGTGGCGGTCATATGTCTGGGTATGCCACAGCTCAGAAGGTGTTGCGCGCTGGCTATTTCTGGCCGTCTATGTTTAAAGATTGTATCCTTGCTGTCAGAACATGCCACAACTGTCAAGTGTTTGATCGAAAGATGCGCGCTCCACCTGCTCCTCTCCACCCTATAATTGCCGCTGGTCCATTCGCCAAATGGGGCATTGACTTTATTACTTGTAACCCTCACTCGGCCGGGGGGCATGCGTATATCATCCTCGCGGTTGATTATTTTACAAAATGGGCCGAGGCGATGCCTACATTCGACGCAAGCGGCAAGACAGCTGCAGTTTTCGTATTCAATCATATCATAACTAGGTTTGGTGTCCCACAAGCAATCATTACTGACCATGGGAGCCATTTTCGAAACGTCATGATGACTGAGCTTACAAGCCAGCTTGGTTTGCGCCACGATAGCTCTACTCCTTATTATCCGCAAGCCAACGGTTTGGTTGAGTCAATCAACAAAGTTCTAGTCATCATGATTCGACGGATCATTGGTATCCATCGAACGAATTGGCATAACATGTTATTTTCGGCGCTATGGGCATATCGAACTTCAGTGAAAAATTCAACAGGTTTCACCCCTTTCCAGCTAGTTTATGGCTTAGAAGCTGTGTTACCTATTGAATGCGAAATCCCATCACTTCAAATGGCTGTCGAATTACTTCCAGCTACTTCCGAAGAGGAGAAACGGTTATTATACTTGGCTAAATTAGATGAGACTCGACGTGACGCTACTTTAGCTATCGAGACTCACGCGAAACGAATGAAAGCTCAGTACGATAAAAATGTAACCCCTCGAAGTTTTTCGGAAGGAGACCTAGTACTATTATATGATCAAGCTAACGATAAGCTAGGTGCCGGAAAATTCGTTCCCATGTGGCATGGGCCCTACATTGTAAAGCGAAAGCTAGCAAAAGGGGCTTATGAGTTAGTTGATTTTGATGGGGACTCTTTGGGTAAACCCAGAAATGGACTTTACCTAAAGAGGTATTATGCTTAAAATGATGGGTATGGAGAAATTTTTAGATAGGTTAGATTTTCTTTCTAGCTAGCAAGTGTGTTAGTTTAGTCAGTGTGCTTAGCTTAGCAAGTGTGGTTTTTCGTCATTATTCTGGCTTATCTTGGTTTTACTCTTGATATTGTAGATGTCGACGCCTCTCCAAACATACATTGGATTTGCTGATGGTGCTTGTCGTAGTACACGGAATATCTCTTCCGCAGCTTGGGTTATCTATTCGCCCTCTGACGAGTTAGTTTCTATGCATGGGGTAAGCCTCGGTCAAACAACGAATAACATTGCAGAATACAGTGCAGTGGTTGAATTATTATCCGAATCTATTTCATTTGGAATTCGACGTTTGATAGTGAGGTTAGATTCTGAACTTGTTGTATTACAGCTTAATAGAGTTTATGCCATTAGAAATCCTGTGTTATTAAGGTTGTTTTTGAGAGTGCGTCTCTTGGAACGTGAATTTGATTACATTGAATATCAACATATTCCAAGGTCTTTGAATACATTAGCAGATGCAATTGCTTCTCGAATGTTGGACAGACATTTACGATAATCATGCAAGTAAATTTAAAAACATTTCATCACATATGTTAAACAAGATAAGCCGGTAATAGTGATATATATAGATAGAAGTGTGTCAAAAAATATATACATCGTCTTCGATCATAGGTTTAAAACACCTTATGATCGGCAAAATGATAGTACAAAAAGTCAAAAATGTCACATGTGACTACAAAAGTGACTAGTCAATCACTGGTGGTGCTCTCTGTACGACACCACTGCGCGGGCTACCTTACGCAAAAATCTCCTAAACGGTCCAGGGACCGCGACTACGAAGCGCTGAAGCCTGATAGGAATGTCGTCCATAGTAGTCTCAGGTATATCTGCCGTGAGACGCTCTAGATCATGCTCCAACTCAGCTAGTACTTCTGCTGTCGCATCCTGTGGGGCCGGTACCGGTGCAGCTGGATGTAGTCTATCATAAGGCCGGAGGTTGGCTGGACGCTGTGGACCAACATCTGCATTTTGAAAATTTACTATTAGTTTTGAGACGATATATATAAAAAATACAAAAAATACATAACTAGAAAACTTGTGAAAATAAAAAGTACCTCTGTCGTCCCATTGTTCTCCCTGTGGAAGAACCATGTCCGGATCACCTCTGAAATCCATTCCGGCATACGGAAAGTCCTGTATCACAAAAAGCTGGCCCTCTAACCAGTCAAAATAACTATCTGAGAATCGAACTACTGTCGCGCCCTCGTCAGGATGCCGGGCCATCACCGCAACCCATCGTATCAGCTTTGGCTGCTGAGGACCCAAGATATCAACAGTGAGTTGCTGAGGGATCAGCATTGGAATTCTCTCCAAGGCAAAGCTCACGACTATAGGCCCATATCCAAAAGTCTTTAGTCGTCCGTTCTTTGCCTTGGTCAGTTGGCTCTTCATATGAGCCGACACAGCTTCACACCAGTTGAAAATGGTGCCTTGGTAACAGTCAATTGCCATCCGCATTTGGGATCCGGAAGCAATGTGTAAAGCGGCCGCGCCGCAAATTCTGGTAACCGTGAACGCTATGACTTTGAGTTCCGGTAGAGTGATGTGTTTTATCTCTATGCCTTTTGAATGGTGAGCCCCAGGTGTGCACCAATCCTCGCGGAGACTATCAAGGGATTGGCCACCCGGCCTAGTCCCCGCAAGACTGAGTTGCTCACCTCTGTTTGGCAAGCCAGTGAGAAAGTATACATCCGAGGGCTCTATCTCGAGCTGGTGCCCTCCTATGTAAAAGCATTGTTCTTGTACGTTCCATCGCTCAACCAGCCATTCCAAGAATCTTACCTGGCCCCTCATGCCCGGTATGGTCCAATATTTGTATAATCCGCATGCTCTTAGGGCATCCAGGGAAGGTTGATGATTTATTGCAGCTTCATCTTCCTCTACATGCTCTCTTTCTCTCCAGTCTAACATGATTAATGCCCTGCATATCAAAAATAGCAATTAGAAATTAATTTGGGAATTTTTGGTGGTTTTTTGAGAGAGTTGGGGTTTTGAAATGCGCGTTTCTCGGAGGACGCACCCCGGCTTTGTAGCACAGGGCGCCCGGACGCAGCTGGCCTGAAGGCGGGCTGCGTCTTCCGACCGTTTTCCCGTATGAGAAAAAGTCGGGGGACGCAGGTCACCCGAAGGGCACCTGCGTCCGCCGAGAGGCGCATTCCAAAACCAAAACCCCCCCAAAAAATGAAACTAAAACCTAAAAATTGATTCTAAACGGATAGAAATGCAGAGTAGGATGTGTAAAATACCTGGATGAGACGGCGTTCGATTCCGACGGTCAGATTTTCCGCAGCGACCACGGGAAGTTTCTTGTCAAAAGCTCCTTTTTCAACCTCAACAGTGAAACGGTAAAAATGACATGGTAAAAGGTCTTTTTATAGGTTTTTTGGATGAATTAGTTCATTTTTTACCATGAAAAGATGTTTTTGAATGTATTTTTGCCTATTTTAAACAGGTATGAGTAATGTGTCGCTTTTGTGCAGGACAAAGGGATTTCGAGGGAAATTGTAATTTTTCACAAACAAAATTCAGAGTCATCTTTTAAGCCCTTTTCTGACTCCTAAAACATGAAAAGATCGCCGAGTGTTTCTTTTTCACTCGTTAAAACGGAATTAAAAGACGGTCCCCTTTTAGCTCTTTTCTGACCGCAAAATCAGGAAAAGATTGCCGGGTTTTTGTCGTTTCAAACTCGATAAGGAAATAAAACGACGTGTCCTTGATCGCTTTTTACTTTTCAGGTTAACGACACTATTATGAAAGTACTCCTTGGTCGCAAGATCAAGCGGTTCCCCCAGGTATTATTTTATACTTTTTCGGGCTTGAGGGACACAAATATACGAAAAAGTTCAACGTGGAGTCTCCTTTAGTTTTTTCAGACTCTCTAAAATTGAAAAACGCCGAGTTTCTCCTATACTGGGCTCGTTAAACTTTTACAGTAGAGGACCTGTTCAATTACAAACAGGAACGAACCACTCCTTCCTAGGGTTCGAATTTAAACTAGGTTGGACTCGTCCGAAGGATGAGCTTATAATCAAGCATATGTTATCCTCCTCAAGCTTGTTAAAAATAAAGAGGTACTTGCCAGAAATGGTGGGGGAAAAAAGAGAAGAATGAACCTATTTGTCACCTTTTGTCTCAGAAGAAACTTTATTACCACTCTTGAACACGACACTTTTCATTCACCTGGGTTGGGAAATCTTTTACCTCACAGTTGACCAAATCACTTTGAAAGTCTTTAACCGGGTTCCAGGGATTAACTTTGAGTTATTCGTCACCAAGCCATCTGTTGTGTCGTTATGTGTTCAAGAGGTCTGCAAGCAAAACTTTCATCTGCAAAATACTTGTCATCCATTTGACCATCCCTGAGTCAGTCCTTACAGCAACATTTCTTCAACTTGAACAATGATTTCGTGTTGCGGGCTTGCCTGCAACGGGTCGCTTTCTATCGACATCGACACATTATCTAGAAAGATGACTTAGGAATCGACAGTACCTTGAAGTCTGCATGCATCAATGGCAGGTTTCTCGCCTTTGACGTCAGTTTACATCATTGACTTTCGATCAGAGGATTCCGTGAAGTGTTCGACATCAAAACATCTATTCACATTTCACGGGTTGTGCTTGGTACTTTGAGAACCATTGACATTACTGGTGGTTTCTCTCACGCTTGTTAACAGTTTACATCATTGACTGGTAATCAAGTGGTTTCTACCATGTTCGACATCGAATCATTTAATCACATGGCTAGAATCGTACCAATTCGGGAAGTAGAAGTGAAGACCCTGGATCTAGTTTCTACCATCCAGGCTGCGAGGAGTTTTGTATTCATTATCTATGTAGACTAATCATAAACAGATGGCTGCGTCCATACTGTGTCTACAAAAGTCTATAAAAATGATGTACTGCAAGATCATTCCTGTATCAGAATAGTTAGTCCATTAGTTAAAGTTTTGA
This sequence comes from Pinus tabuliformis, assembly GCA_031772625.1. Classification (NCBI taxonomy): domain Eukaryota; kingdom Viridiplantae; phylum Streptophyta; class Pinopsida; order Pinales; family Pinaceae; genus Pinus; species Pinus tabuliformis. The sequence continues at coordinate 300,837,166 of CM062808.1, read as the reverse complement.
ATCTGAGTATGGGAATGCCTACCTCAGTGATGATATAATCTTATCCATGTATTTTGTGTTGAAAATTGCAGGTTCCAACCAGGCCATCCACAAGGCAATCCTTGAAATGATAAAGCGCTTCACCCTTCCTAGAATTACAAAACCCTATTCTATTCCAGGCTTCGCACTTTAGGGGGCAATCTGTTACACTAAAAAATGTCACCTTGACTACTTACAGTTAGTATGGCTCAAATCAACAGTCATGCTACCCTCTTAGGCAAGTCTCATGCCTCTGTTATCCATCTCAAACTCAAAGAAGAGAGAAAGTCTTGTAAAAACTATGTTTATCTCTGGGGTCGCAGGTTCTCTCTAGCCTTACCTGCGGGGACGCTGACCATGTTCACAAAATCTGCGTCCATGGACGCTCTGTATGTTAAGGGACAGGTGCGTCCCTCTGTAAAAGGCAAAATGCGCGAGTTTTATCTTGAAAAAGTTACTTGTGGTTACTTCTAGAACATTCTAGAGGTCGGTTTGATGAAATGGATGCGCCTCCAGTTGGTTCATGTATCTCTATTAAGGGGGAACTTATCCCATCAATAAGGGAGCTATCCCACCCATAGAGGGGGATGATCCCATTGATAGTGGACCTGAATAACCTCTTTACAGCACTATAAATAAAGGCATTGAGCCAGAAGGAGAGGAGGTTGGAGCTATACATTTTCTTTGGGTAAATGCTGCAGGATTTAGGTCTTCCATTAGAGCCTTTGTGAGGAGAGATTGTCTTCACTTGATTCTACTTGGGAGAGGGTGAGCTTTGTCAAAGTAGAGGAAAACCCTTGATGGACCCTGGGAGGAACTTGCACAACACCAAGGCCAGGTTGTAAGAGTTTCTTTGTTTCGTTATTAATACAAACTGGTTTATTTTTCTCAATAGCTTGTGTTAATGAGTTATTTCATGTGTTCCTTGGTCTGCATGTTGAATATATGTTTTATTATATGAAATGCAAGTGCTTGGTAATTGTTTGATTGTTTGTGGTTGCAGGAATTGACTTGAAGGAGGAGCTCATCCGGATCGTCAAGAACGGACTTCAACAACAGCGTTTTGGAATAAGGTAAGCCTAAACACTTGTAGTTTTCATGTTGTAAAAGGTGTATTTAGAGAAAGATCACTCCATTTTGTCTTGTTTGTCATTAGAATGTCTTAGACTTCTAGGAAGGTCAGTCGTGTCCGCACCCTTGACAGATTCCGTGTGACACTTCCTAACAAATTTGTTTTATGACAGACATCAATATTGCATGCAACAAGAACTCCATATGGGCTACCCCATTCTTTTCTCTAAACATTTTTAATATTTAGATTCAATTTTAAGGAGTCTAGATTTAACACTTATACCAGGACCCTTTAGAAAAGTTTTAGGTAGTGAGGCCAATTTTAGGCTAAAACTTGTCCATACCCTATGGAGGCATATTGTCCCACAGGCCGCAAGGTTTGAACTTGATTTCTCCGATACCATTTGTAATGAACCTCCTGAGCCTACCTAAGAATTTAGCCTCTAAGACCCATAAATTTAAAATTTTGGGTTCATTCACAGTTAAAGCTTTACCCCTCTTTGCAGATCTTGTCTTCTAAATTACCCCAGCCATATTACTATTAGGCCATAGTACAAATTTCTCATTAATTATTTTACTGGTTCTCTTATACGAAACCTTACATTCATTAACATATCTGATGTATGTGATCAACCATTAAACTTGCGATGGTAGGCGCCCTATCGAAATATCTAGGTAAACCTCTACCAGCACTAGTGGACATTAATTTCATGATCATTGTAGTGTACACTACGTTATTGACTAGAATTTCATTCCCATGCATACTAGTTAGACTTGCAACATAGATACTTAACCCATCAGTCATAAAATGGGAAACCTTATTTCCTCAATTCGTGAGTATGCGTAAGTAGATATCACTCTAGAGCATTATGATCATACCATATCACTGTAGTGAATGTAATACGATCAGTTAGAGAATCCATAGTCATCTCACATATTCATGCATAATCTCAGCATAAAGAATGTTAGTATATATATCACTGCCTGCCATGCTTCCGCTACTAACTCTATTCTTAGATGTAAAAGAGGTCATATGTCCAATACTGCCATCACTTTCATAGTAATACATTAGCACAGGGAATCTAATTATGTGTCAATCCATTTAATGTACTTCTACAAATAACTTCACAGTAGAAGGCCACATGCAAGTTGATCATGAGAAATCTAACGTTGTGACACTAGTAACAACAGCGAATTACCCTGATTCCACCCTTTCTCATATACATTAAAGGTCACATACATAAGACAACAATTATTTCCATACAGATAACACCTCGTATATACAACTGAGCTACATGGGTTAACCATTTCAACAGTAGGAAATAGAGATAATAGATCAACCATCAACATATCTTAGCTAAATGATTTAACTTCATAAAAAGTAAGGATTAATATAGAACCCATACTATTTAAGTGAATCTCATCAGAGTAGAGAGAAATACCATTAAGTCTATTAATACATAAGCCTATGTAATCCACGCGAAATTATCATGGCGAGGAAACTTAGGCAATCATCGCATAGAAAAACTCGAACAATAACATAAACTTATGAAACTATTCTCATAAACAAACTAGAACTACAACAGAGAGAGAGAGAGAGAGAGAGAGAGAGAGAGAGAGAGAGAGAGTAAGAGTCATCATACAAACATTCCACAAATCTGACACCAAAAAAAACCTCACTTGGAGGGAGGAGCACCACCACCCGGCCATGAATCACCACTGATTCCCCCCAAGCCGAAGATCTTGCCAAGGATCAATTGTCCTCAATTGATCAATGCATTGGGTATTTAGTACCCTCTTTCATGATTTAGTTACCATTAGCGGTGTCATGCTTTTGTGGATTTTTCTAATTTCCTAGGTCTTTTTTGAAAAATCTTGTATTTATCTCCCACGAGGCTTTTCCTCATAAAATCTTGTCTTTATCTCCTGCAAAGCTTTTATGTCCAATTGATCTTTATCTCCCATCAATACGATGGATCACCAATCCATGGAAGCTTATCTAGAATCACATATAGAAGATTTATCATGAAATATTCATCTCTATCCCATTCCTCAATGGGATTTCGCAAGCATCTCCTCTCTCTTGGTGCTCCCCCTCCAAGTGATTTATTTTATTAATTTATTTAATAACACATTTGTTTTTCATATTACATATCACCTAGCTTTCCTCAGCTTAGGTTTAGAATAGTTTAACCCACAAAGGAGGATATCAAACCTATCTTTCCTTAGCTTAGGTTTACAAGCATTTAACACAAAAGGGAGCATATCACACCTAGATTTAACTTAGCTTAGGTTTATAATAATTTAGTACACAAGGGAGGGGTGTTACACTCACCGCACCATAGCACCTCCAGGCAGCAAACCTCTAGCACCGTCATGCGCTCAACATCTCCACGCAACAAACTATAAATGGGAGCAGAAAACTGGCAAAAATACAGGAGTTACAAGTCTAAACTGGGACCTATTCTCTGATAACATGTCAAGCTAGGAGGTAGCTCAAAGCAAATTGTGATTTTGCATTAATATTGATCATAGATATGTACATGGAGGGAGAGACTCTTGGGTTTCATCTCCCGATGTCTTTTCATATTCCAATTCTCCTTATTTTATATTTACATTATTTTACATGGATTACCTTATCCCAAAGATTAGGTGTCAGCACATCTCATTTCTCATTATGTACTCAAATAAAATTTCAAAATTTTCATTAGCTACAAAAAAAATCATTGTAAATATTTAATACATCAAGAAACTTGATTTCATAAGTAATATTTCATGTATAATAAAATCAAGAACCCATAAAATTATCTACCAACACTAACCCAGCCAAAAAAAGAAACTAATAATATCATGTAATAAATTACTAATAATCTAGTGTCATAAGCAGAAGCCTATCAAGTTATCCTTCCTATGTGAACCTGGTCCATCCAGATGGTGGGAAATTAACGAGTGAGAACCTGGCGTTGCGAATGCTTAATGGATCGTTGAACTGAGCAATCGAAACTGGTAAATTCACGAGTGAGAGGGTGGAAGCGACGATAGGCCCGGAGGGACTCGACTGAGGTTACGAGGTCGAGGCCCGGAGGGACTCACTATTCATATGGTGAGGAGCTTGCTCTCTGGGGTAGGGGCCCTAATAACAGAGAGGGGGGGGGGAGAGATTCCTAAATTAATTCATTAGGTAATTCTTCAAGTTGGGAGCCACCAGCTACTTAGAAATAGGGGGATGTGAGTGGTGGGATTGCACAGCAGCAGACATGATAGCACCAGTGGTGTAAACATCTTCAAATGCCCTTCTTATTCAATATAATGTAACCTTTCGTCAGTTTGTGATGGGAGTAAATTGGATGAATTTGAATACAAAAGGTGGGTTGTTCCTGTTCGGAAATGATTCCACAACGTATATACGAGATGGCAATAGCTGGCCGAAAAGGAGACCTTGTACCAAGCGATCGATCGAGGATGGGTGAACTGGGAGGTGGAAAAGCAGAGAATCGGGAATGCGGTAGGAGGGAAAACACACTTTTGAAGCTATGCAGTCGGGGTGGGAGGGACGAAACGTTACATACGATGCACCAGAGGATCATACTACATTTCTAGCCAATAGACACTAACTGAATGCAATAGAGAAGCAAATGAAATGTTATATAATAGTTAACTCGAAAATATAATATCAATGAAACATTATATAATAGTTAACTAAAAAATATAATAACAACAAATATTGTATGTTTATTGTCCATATTTAAACAGTAAGCATGGTCTACATTGGAGTTGGGCTTCAAGATTTTTTATTTTAAAAAAAATGGGTGGACGTGATTTGTTTTCAAGATAATATTCTTGGTCTAATATATTATCCAAAGGATGATATGAAAAGTATGTGAAAGGGTTTTTAGTTTCAAATAATAAAAAAAAATCAAAGAATAACATATTTAATTTTAAAAACCTTGAGGAATTTTGATTCTTAAATAAATGAGTGACAAAATCTGATTTCAAGAGAATATTCTTTGTTTACTACAGCATCTAAGGAATGATATGAAAAGTATTCGAAACCGTTTTTAGTTTCAAATCAAAGAAAATCAAAGGATAACATATTTAATTTTAAAAACTTTGACAAATTTTGATTTTTAAGTAAATGAGTGAGAGGGTTTGATTTCAACCTTCCTCCAAGGATTTGATTTCAATCTTGGTTTAGAAGATTATGAACTATAATTTAGAATAACTCCGAGAAACATGATGAATTTAAGCAAATCAAAGTGCTTGGATGTGACATATAGCAATGCAAAACCACATGCAACATTTGACATCTCATTGTCTCGTTAGATGAAATAGTGAAATTTAAATGATTTTTTGTGTTTCTTTTATCATTCGATTTTTATGCAAATTTTAGGTTGCCCGTTTTTTAAAATGGTTAAATGCTCATTTTATTTCATCTCTTTTATATTTTGAATCCTCCTCCTCACTCTAATAAATTTTGTTTTCATTTTTTTAACATCGTTCAATTTCAGTGATTGGATCACAGGTAACCCTTACAAATGAAAGATAGTGGGGTATGCGAAAATGGTGTTATTTGACAATCGTCTTACATGCAAATATTGAAATTAGAGTGTAAAGTATAACTGCTCATTCTATTCTTGTGATCCTTGCAATAATTAATTAAAACATTTATTATGAGAATAAAGAATAAAATCTTTATTAAAAATAAAAAATTGATGCCTACTATATATATCAACCAAATTTATTAATATGAGTGTGCTAATAGTAGTATAAAAATGTTATACTCGTTAAGAAAGTTTCACATCTACTTTTAAATATACTCATGAAATAATGACACAACTTTTAAACATTTTGTTATTATCAATTAGTTAGTAAGATAACGTGAAGTGCAACTTTAATACATGATATCTTTTAAAAGAAATATGATATCTATATTTAGGATAACTACCTTATAAAAATATTAATTCAAAATTTGAAATTAATTTTAAATGTATATAAATACAAATAAATATTTGAAATTATTTTTATAAATATTTGATTATTTTAAACATCTTAATAAATTTTACTATATCTTATTTTTATCTGTTAAATAAATTTTATTTTAAAGCAATTATAGACATTAAAATTAATAACAAAGAAATACACTCACATTACTTATAACTTATTATATATGTGAAAATTTATTATATATTAATATAATAAATTTTATATAAATATATAATATTTTAAATTATTATTTAAAAAGAAAATAAGAAAATGAGATTTTATATACAATTAACTCATAAGTATTCTAATTTAAGGGGTGTTATTATCGCTTGTTCCTAAATTATGAAGAGTTTGAGAAGTTTCTAGATTAAACAAACAAAATATATAACAAGATTTCTAACTATAGAGATTCACTCTCACTTGTAAGTAGGCTTTGTTATGATAACATGGGCTGGCATAACCCATTTCATACGGCACTTATTCATATAACAATTATTTTAATTAATCAATTTAATTAAAATAGATTTTTAACTATAGAGATTTATTCTCACTTGTGAGTAGGCTTTGTTATGATAACATGGGTCATCAATACCACATGCCCACAAAATCATAACCCATTTCATATGACACTTATTCATAAAACATTTTTTAAAATTAATCAATTTAATTAAAATAATTGAAAGATGGTGACTATTTTGAAATAAATTTAATTTTTTAATTTGTAAATATTAAGAATATTATAAATATTTCTTAAACATTAAATCTTTATCATTCACTTAAATAGTTATGATCATTATAATAATTTATTTTTAGATGATTAAAAATTTATATTATCATAAATAATAGAAATTCAAATGATGATAGTAGGTTGGAAATTGATATAATTATATTAGAATAAAATAAAGAATCATTTTAATTTTAAATTAATTTGTATTTTTGAAAATATAAATTTATTTAAAATACAAAAATTGAATATATATATATATATATATATATATTTGGAATTTATTTTTTTGAATAATAAATATAGAGATAAGACAATTTTCATTAATTTTTTATATATAAAAAATTGATATTGAAATAATTTATTCAAAATAGATTCTGAAAAAATTATACATCTCTCCTAAAATATTTTAATATAAAAATGATTTATTATTATTATTATTTACTTTTTATTGATATAAAATTATTTTATTTAAGTAAATAATAATGACGTAAATTATAGTTTTATTTTTGAAAATAAATTATGTATATGATTGAAAATAGTCACCCAAATATTGAATTAGCGTATTGAATACCGTTTTAATAAAAATAAATATAGAATCATAGTACACATAAATTCTAATTATGAATATGTGCATTCTAAGAACATTTATTTCCAAAAATAAACCAAAAACTATTATTAAAAAGATATTATCAATAATAACTATCCATTTTTTAAATTACTACGAAGGAAATGTTAAATTTATATATTCATGAATATTCCATGTACAATCGAGCCCTTTGATCGAGATAAATTCTCAGGGTTTGATGGGTAGAGTTGGTTGAACTTCCATCATTACCTTTTGAGAGCGACCTCATTAGTAGCTTAAAACAAACCACTCCATTCTTTGTTTGGATTGATGTATAATGTTTGTTCAAAGGAGAAAAAATGAATAGAGGCCTCCATAAAGTTTTCAAAAATGGGTTGATCAATTCTCCTTCATAAATAGAGTTTTTGAATGCACTTGGAATGAGAAGGCCTTTTGGTGCTCAACTGAGTCTTAATTTTTATAACTCTGGTCATTTATTTATGGTGCTTTGGGTTAACCAATTTCACTTGATTCTCGAATGATTTAATTTTTTCCTTTATTGTATTCCTCTCTAGCATAAAATATACAAATGATATAAACCCAAGAATTTTAGCTGTTGTTGCATTGTTCAAGGGATCAACCAACTCCATGGCTTGATCTAGATTATAGCACGATCCCATTTATCAACCAATCAATAAAGTATGGAATAAATCTATCTAAGGAAGGGGAGATGGATTATTATGGAAAGGATCTCAAGGTAATATCTTTACCCCATGTATTGAGATTTGTTTGCACTGTTTTCTTTCTTAGCATGCATATCGTTATTTATTGTTTATGTTATCATGGTGGCTCCTAGGGTATTTGTTGTTGAGTCAATATATGTTGTTGGCTTGGGATCAACAAATGCTTACTTAAGCTATTGATTTAGGTAAGTAAATCATGCATACATGCCATTATAATAATTGATGAAAAAGAATCAAACACTTAGGTGGTTACTTCATAGCATAATATATTCATTGTAGGAAGTGAAGACAGAAAGAATAAAAATATTGTCTTATAATTGTGTTAGAACCGGTTTTACCTAAAAATTGTCTAGGTCTCATGCAAAACACAATACATTAAATTGGATTGAGATGTAGACCTCACCAATAGCTTGGAATTGGTTTTGCCTATAAATGGTCTAGCTCTCCATTCCCATGCTTCTAGTTTGAAATCATGGGAGTAGGTAGATCAAGATGAGAGAAAGGCATGCCAAGTAAAATGAAGGTGGAGAACCAAGGTCATTTCAAGTGGAGTGAAGAATAAACTACACTAAATGTAGTGAATAATTTCATTCAAACTTAGGTTATCCATATGTTATATGCATATTTAAACATTTTAATATTTAGAATTATTGTTACTTTAAAATTATTATAAATCTACTTTGTGATCTATAATAGAAATTTATATCTCCATTTACTAAGTTTTAAATCAGTTCATCTCATTTCTCAATATGTACTCAAATAAAATTTCAAAGTTTTCATTAGCTAAAAAAAATTGTTGTAAATATTTAATACATCATGAAACTTGATTTCATAAATAATATTTCATTTATAATAAAATCAAGAACCCATAAAATTATCTACCAAGGCTAACCTAACCAAAAAAACTACTAATAATATCATGTAATAAATTACTAATAATCTGGTGTCATAAACAACAGAGACTAACTAGTTGCAGTAGACAAGAAAACAAAGCATTATATAATAGTTAACTCGAAAATATAATAGCAATGAAACATTATATAATACTTAACTGAAAAATATAATAACAACAAATATTTTTTGTTTATTGTCCATTTTTACACAGTACGCATGGTCTATATTGGAGTTCAGCTTGAATAATTTTGAGTTTTAAATAAATGGGTGGACATGAATTTATTTCAATATAATATTCTTCGGTCTAATATATTATCCAAAGGATGATATGAAAAGTATGTGATAGGGTTTTCAGTTTTAAATCAAAGAAAATCAAAGAATAACATATTTAATTTTAAAAACTTTGAGGAATTTTTATTTTTAAATAAATTAGTGGACAAAATATGATTTCAAGATAATATTCGTTTTTTAATATACCATCTAAGGCATGATATGAAAAGCATGTGAAATGGTTTTTAATTTAAAATCAAAGAATAACATATTTAATTTAAAAAACTTTGAGGAATTTTTTATTTTTAAATAAATGAGTGAGAGGATTTGATTTCAGTCTCCGTCCAGTGAGTGGTTCATTGGGTTTTAAGGAAAGAATAACGAAGAAAGAATGTAGAATAGAATATTATTAACTATAAAGTAGAATAGCTTCGAGAAAATTGATGAATTTAAGAAAATCAAGGTTCCTAGATGTGACAGACACCGATGCAAAACACGTGCAGCATTTGACATCTCATTTGCTCATTACACGAAATAGTGAAATTTAAATGATTTTTTGTGTTTCTTTTGTCATTCGATTTTTATGCAAATTTTAGGGTGTCAACTTTTTAAATGGTTAAATGTTAACTTTCTTTCATCTATTTTATATTTTGAATCCCCCTCCTAACTCTAATAAATTTTGTTTTCATTATTTTGACATCATTCAATTTTAGTGAGTGGATCACAAGTAACCCTTACAGATGGAAGATAGTGGGATATGCCAAAACAGTGTTATTTGACAATTGTTTTACATGCAAATATTGAAATTATAGTGTAAAGTATTATTGCTCATTCTATTTTTATGATCCTTGCGATAATTAATTAAAATATTTATTATGATAATAAAGAATAAAATATTTATTAAAACAAAAATCACCTTGATCTAGCTTGCTGCACAGTCCCATTGATCAACCAATCAATAAAGTAGGGAATAAATCTATGTAGGGAAGGAGAGACAGATTATTAGGGAAAGGATCTCAAGGTAATATTTTTACCCACATATTGAGATTGTTTTTGCAATATTTGCTTTCTTAGCATGTGTATCACTATTTATTGCTTATGCTATCATGGTGGCTCTTTGGGTGGCTATTGTTGACTCAATATATCTTGTTGGATGGGACAAAAAATTCTTATTAAATCTATTGATTTAGGTAAGTAAATCATGCTTACATACCTTTCCAATAATTGATTAAAAAGAACTAAGCACATGGGTGGTTACTTCATAGCATAATATATTCAATGTAGGAAGTGAAACTAGAAAGAATAAAAATATTGTCTTAAAATTGTGTTAGAACCAATTTTACCTAGAAATTGTCTAGGTCTCATGCAAATCAAAATACATTAATAGGGATTCATATGTAGGCCTCACCAATATCTTGGTATTGGTATTACCTAGAAATGGTGTATCTCTCCATTCCCATGTTTCTAGTTTGAAATCATGGGAGTAGGTAGACAGAGATGAGAGAAATGCATGCCAAGTAAAATGAATGTGGAGAACTAAGGTCATTCCAAGTGGAGCGAAGAATAAAATACACTAAATGTAATGAATCATTTAATTCAAACTTAGGCTATCCATATGTTATCTGCATACTGAAACATTTTAATGTTTAGAATTAATGTTACTTTAAAATTAGTATAGATGTACTTTTTGATATATAATATAAATTTACATATATATTTGCTAAGTTTTAAATCACTTCATCTTGTCAAGCCAGGAAGTAACTCCTCAAAGCAAATTATGATTTTTCATTAAGACTGATCATAGATATATACATGGAGGGAAAGACTCTTAGGCTTCATCTCCAAATGTCTCTTCATATTCCAATTCCCCTTATATTCAATATACATTATTTTACATGGATTACCTAATCCCAAAGATTAGGTGTCAACATTCCCCCCCCCCTTAATCTGAAGCGATGTTGGTGAGTCCAAGCATTGTTATGAATCTTTCGAACTTTTCTCTTCCAAGAGCTTTGGTGAAGATGTCTACAATCTACCCATTTGTGCAACAATGGCATAGGGGAATTATCTTTGCCTTAACATGATGTCAAATCAGATGGTATGTTGTATTGATATGCTTTATTTGATCATGGAACTTTGGGCTTTGGCCAACTTTATTGCAGAAGTGTTGTCAATGATGAGAGGAGTTGAATGCACTTGCTTTTCCTACAAATATTGCAGAATTTTCCTCAGCCACACAATTTCCTTTGTTTCTTCAGCTACTGCCACATACTCTGCCTCAATTGTGGAATCTACTAGAACTTATTGTTTGTGTGACCTCTAGGAGATAGCTCTTGATCCAAGACTAATAGCATAACCTAAAGTAGATACCTTGGTTTCTTTATCTCCATCAAGGTTTGAATGAGAGTATAAAATCAAGTTGAAGTCATCGACCTGTGTATACTTAAGTCCAAAGCCTTGAGTTTCCTTCAAGTACTTTAGAAACCATTTCGCAGTAGATCAATGTCCCTCACAAGGCTTTTTCATAAACATGGAGAGAATTTCAACAACAAATGAAATGTCTGGTATGGTAGTAGTCAGGTAGTTGAGACTCCCTACAAGTTGTCTATACTTCGTTGCATCCTCAAATTATTTTCCTTCAGTGGATGTGAGCTTTTAGTTATTTTCTATTGGAGTATTCAAAGGATTTCACTCAGCCATGCCAAACTTGTTCAACATATCTCGAATGTACTTCTTCTGAGAGAGGAATACAACCTTCGGATGCTGAGTTACTTCAATACCAAGAGAGTAGTGAACATACACCAAGTCTGTCATTTCAAAACATTTCCTCAATTCCTTCCTTATGGATGCAATATAGCTCTCATTTTTACCTGTCATCAAAATATCATCTACATAGCATTTAATAGTCCAATGCACAGTCTCGTGTTTTGTTGCATGCAGACATGCAACCAGTGTCTGGAGAGTGAGGGAGCGGAATCAAGAGTCAAGTGGTATGGGAGAGTGGTATATGAGGGAGGTGGTTTGAAGGACCACAGTCACGCCATATCAAACAACACAACACAGTAATACCATTCTATGGTGTGATACCATTCAACGCAACACAATCACATTAACCATATCAATACCACTTTCCTTCAATGAAATAAAATGCAAGACAGTCACAACAACAAGTGGTCAATATAAGTAAATGTTGAGTTATAAAAACAAATTTAGAATGCAGACACAATCATTGAAAAATCAGCATACCGTTCATGCAGGAGAGGTTGCCTTTGGATTTAATGCACCTTTAATCAATTGTTCTCACCGTAACAAACCTCCTAAGCCTACCTAGGAATTTAGCCCCTAGGACGTATTAATTTAAAATTTTGGGTTCATTCACAGTTAAAGCTTTACCCCTCCTTGCAGATCTTGTCTTCTAAAATTGCTTCAGCCATATTACTATTAGGCCATAGTATAAATTTCTCATTAATTGTTTTTTTGGTTCTCTTATATGGAACCTCAGATTCATTAACATATCTAATGTATGTGATCGACCATTAAACTTTTTATGGTAGGCACCCTATCAAATATCTCAGTAAATATCTACCATCACTAGTGGAAATTAATTTCATGATCATTGTAGTGTACACTACATTATTGACCAGCCTTTCATTCCCATGCATACTAGTTACACATGCAACACAGATACTTAACCCATTAGTCATAAAATGGGAAACATTATTTCCTCAATTGGTGAGTATGCATAAGTAGATATCACTTTTAGAGCATTATGAGCATACCATATCTCTATAGTGAATGTAATATGATCAGTTAGAGAATCCATAGTCATCTCACATAATCTCAGCATAAACCATGTTAGTATATATATAATTCCTGCAATGCTTCCACTACTAACTCCACTATTAGATGTAAAAGAGGTCACATGTACAATATTACCATCACTTTCATAGTAATACAGTAGCACAAGTAATCTAATTATGTGTCAATCCATTTAATGTAATTCTACAGATAACTTCGCACTAGAAATCCAGATGCAAGTCAATCATGAGAAATCTAACATTGTGACACCAGTAACAATAGCTAATTACCCTTATTCCACCATTTCTAATATACATTAAAGGTCACATACACAAGACAACAATTATTTCCATATAGATAACACCTCATCTATACAATTGAGCTACATGGGTTAACCATTTCAACAATAGGAAATACAGATAAGCAATCAACGATCAACATATCTGAGCTAAATTATTTAACTTCATAACAAGTAAGCATTAATATAGAACCCATACCATGCAAGTGAATCTCATCAGAGTAGAGAGGAACACCATTAAGTCTATTAATACATAAGCCTATGTAATTCATGCTACATTCTCATGGCGAGGAAACTTAGGCAATCATCTCATAGAAAAACTGGAACAATAACAGAAAATTATGAAACTATTCTCATAAACAAACTAGAACTATAACAGAGAGAGAGAGAGAGAGAGAGAGAGAGTAGGAGTCATCATACAAACATTCCATGCATCTGAAGCCAACTAAAACCTCACTTGGAGAGAGGAGCACCACCTCCCAGCCATGAATCACCTTTCATTCCCCCTGAACCAAAGAGCTTGCCAAGGATAAATTGTCCTCAATTGATCAATGCACTGGGTATTTAATACCCACTTTCATGATTTATTTACCATTAGCGGTGTCCCTCTTTTATGGATTTTTCCCACTGCCTAGGTCATTTTTTGGAAACACTCGTATTTATCTCCCATGAGGCTTTTCCTCATAAAATCTTGCCTGTATCTCCCACAAAGCTTTTATGTCCGATGGATCTTTATCTCTGATCCATCTGATGGATCACCAATCCATCGAATCTTATCTAAAATCACATCTAGAATCTTTATCATGAAATATTCATCTCTATCCCATTCCTCAATGGGATTTGGAAAGCATCTCCTCTCTTTTGTTGCTCCACCGTCCAAGTGATTTTTTTATTAATTTATTTAATATCACATTTTCTTTTCATATTACATATCACGTAGCTTTCCTCAGCTTAGGTTTAGAATCACATGGGTGCAGAAACTTGGCTCCAGCATCCCCCCATACTGCTTCGGGTGAGACTTCAGTCCGCACTCCACGGATTGATGCTGAAAGGGCTAGTATTGTAGGGATTTCTTTGGCTAACTAATGCTAAACCAAGTTCAGGCCCCCTCAAGCCAACATTTAACCAATGAATCTATGCATACCTACACACAAGGTATGTTATACACATCAACGCACATTTCATTTTTCAACCTTGCAACATATGTAGTCATACGATCTCATATGTACTATTGTACATAGTCCATCTTTGGTACATCCTATAATACCATCCTCATGGTATCACCTAGATAACATAAAATTTATCCACATATTTTTCCACCTTTTAGGTATTAGGTGAGATTTTATTTAGCCATATAGCTATTGTACCATTCATTTAAAAACATAATATCAATTTTGCCTAAATTTCCTTTTATGCGCATCTAGTTTCTATCATGCATATATATGTATTTTACCTTCACCTCCGAAGCGCAATCTCCACATGCTCAAGCATGACTTGTTTGGAGAATTACATGAAAAATCAACCCAACAACATAACCTAAAATTGCAGGTAGAAAATTTCCTCAGAAATCATAAGGATTTAACTCTTCTATGCAATTCCAATGAGTAGTTATTTTCTTAACCCCATGCAAACTACTTTTTCCATGTAGAATTTCCAAGTCTTTCCAAAAGAGTTTTCACATCTATGTTGCACGTACCTCAACAATTCTAATTTGCAATATACAATTAAACCATTAATGAACTCATTCATTGTGCTTTATGAAGAATTACTCACAAAGCAAACATTTTTAGAAAACAAATTCTCCATTTTTTACACGCTTGACCATACCTACTTCATAAGTTTCTTTATCTAACCTTGATCTCATGCTCCAAAAAATATGAGATGTTCATGCACTTTCTTCTCACAGGCATGATCACCTTCCTACCCCATCCAAACATCCTCATATTGTATAATGTTGCAGCAGATAATCGACTACAACCAAAAATCTATTCATAATGGTGATGGAAATTTGCATATTTTAATTGCATCATTCTAAATCCAATCACATGCAACTCCGTAGAGAGAAACTATCGTCTTGTGAAGATCAGAGACTACTTTTTGCATCAAATTTGCATTTTTTGAATCAACAAACAATTTGCAAATTAAGCATACAATTTTGAAAAACAGAGAAGGGTGAATGCCTCCTAATTAATAACTGATTCCCGGAGACTATCACTTTGAGCATGGCACAAAGAACAACTTGTAGTTTTCTTATCAGTGCCTCGCCATTTGACTTAGGTACTGACTCCCTTACAATTTCTGGGGTTCTCTCTTCCTTGATGACCCTCCTCAACGAGCTCCTACTTCTGTTCAATTTCTCTTGACGAACCTTTTGTTTTTTTTTTTTTATCACAGCGCTGTTGTTTCCACAGTTTTCTTGGTCTAAATGTGAACCAATAAACACTTGTTGAGGAGTTCATTAAACTATGGAAAACTACTGTAGAGATTCCAATGATACCAATCTATTGTGAGAGATCTCAAGCTCGAAATCTCACTCGAAAGAATTAAGGTAGAAGGGGTGCAGTGGTATTTCATAGGGGCACAATGCCTTGATAGCCACGAAATTCTTAAATAAAAATCTCTTGATGAGCTTTACTCATTATCAACAAAACAATGCATTATATACATTTCAGAGAAAAGTTTTTCGTAATTTTAACTTTTAAATTTGTATAGAATAAGGGAATTTTAAGTCTCACATTGACTTAGAAAAAACACAACTCATATTTCATATAATATGGATATAAGAGAACATCGTAAGACATACGAATATGGATATCTTACGAGTATAGATATCTTATCTTGTAGAACAGTTTATATTATTTTCCTGAATGGTTTAATCTTCAATATTATTAAAGATTATTTTTTTCTATGAATTTTTCAGTCTATTTGATTATATATCCTCCAACCACTTCAAACATTTAACTTTCTGCTTATTTTCTTCTTGCCATTTTAGTTTGACGGTTTGCGAATCCACATCCATTATAAAACAGAAGTAGTGTTATGCCATTTTCAAATCCATTGTTGGTTAAGGGAACTTATAAATCAATCATTCAATCAGTCAAAGAGAAGGCTATCGATCGAAGCTCGAAGCCATCCACTGATTGGTGACAATAGACACCTTGCATGGTTGGTAGTTTGTGGATCCTTCGCGGTGATATGCATTCATTAACCAGTGAGTTACCACAAATTCAAAAACACAGTGTCGCGAGTTGATATCATCCTTATAATTTAGTTCATTCATATATTTCTATTTCCCCAGGTTTCACCTGAAACTTGTTGTTATCATAGCGCACCAACGAGTGAGAAAATAATTACGTTATTTCGGAACCATTGAATGGACATTATCATAAGAGGAAAATCTGTAATCAACCCTAATAGGGTGTCAAAAAATAAAATCAAAGCCCACAACTCACAATACAAAATAGAATCAAAAGTGTATGCAGTAATCTAAGAGGATTCACCAATAAGAAGACCTGGGGGAAAGCATTTTTTAGTTCAAACCCTATATTTTAAACAATGAAAGTACCTGTACTCATAGATACCATGGTAATGTTTCTCAAAACACATGTATTTTTCTCACGTATAATTTTCCACAACGGCTTGGATAGAATTCCACGAAAATTGCTTACGGAAACTGCTTTGGGAACCTCGTTTTCCCCTCCCTTGAAACAAAATACGATAGGACTGCATACACGCAATTGTTTTGAACCCGTGAAAAGGGTTGCGACTAATCCCAGAACAATGACACAAGCGTCGTTGTTGCGAGAGGAAAGATCCATTCCCTCTCCATGTTTTCCAACCAGAAATGCATCTGTATCGGGTTCTTTATTCTATTCTCCATTCCTTTTTTCCCTCAAGCAGTTAATCAGAGACTTTCGGTTAGACCAGAATAGGGGAATCGAATCAATTTCTTAGACCAAAAACATACTGTAAGCTTCAATCTGCATCTATAAAGCAGACTTTATAACCTCGATCAGTCTCTATAAGTTTATATGTTCACCTTATCCAGCTGACAAAATTTTTAAGTTTAAAATGCTCACAATTGATTATCCATCCGTAAGCAGAATGAAATGAATGAGATTTAACAATGACATTGCAGGAACAAAATAACCTCAAACATATAGTTGTCCGCTAATTATTTCAAAAGGGCATAACATTAATTACCTATCAGGATAGCTTTGGGCTTGTCAATAATGTGAACAGTGCCACAGGAGGAGGGGCGTTGGGATTCAAGAGTCTGCCGCAAGCACTTAGCAACTATGGATTTGTTGTTGCACAACTGTCAGTACCACAACACTATCGTCAACTTCGTGACCTCGACATCTCTCATACCAAGAGAAGACACGATGGTGGTTGCAACAATGAAACAACACTACAACCTTAGCTATCATTAGTTGAGTGCCATACTCATTCTTCCCTTCTCGTAAACTTATGATAAAATAGCAAGCATTACGTAAAGGCCCAAAAGAGTGTGTGCATATACAAGCTAATAGGTTCTGGGTTTATAACCACTGGAACAAGGAAACAATATTACTAATCAATGAATAACAGTCTAATCAGGGAAGACAATGCTCCCACTTTCTGTTATCCCTCCCTTATCGTTTGTTATAGCAACATTGTTGCTTTCAACATCTTTTTCTTAATTCATTATCACAATTGGGAAACCTACAGTTTTTTTTTTCCATTTCTTTCTTAAACAAAATTAGAATAATACAAAAAAATAGAATGAAATCCATCGTTCTTATGTCTGCATGGCTTTATGGTTGCTTTTATCCATAATTCATGGTTTTAGAATCACCCAAACTAGTGTGCACAATATTTAAGAAACCTTCTACTCTCAACCAAAAACAAGAAACATTGTTTTATCCCTTTAAACTTGTGATATACATTCATAAGGCAGTGTTCTAAATGGAAAGATAGCATTACTATATTCATGAGTAAAGACAAAATCGACTTCTTCTTTTTTGGGGGGTCGAATATTTTCTTACCTCTCCGAATTATTAGACGAGATCAAGCTCTACTGGATGTTTCCCATCATCTGGTGCAGCTACAGATAAGCACTGGTCCAATATCCACCACAAGTTCCCTTCAACTATTGGCATATCCATGCCATGCAATCTAGGATTCTATGATTAGGACCATTATTTGAAGCTTGAGCCGTAAAGTTTGGATGAAGACCATGTCATCCTTATTACACATGCAATTGTATAGTAACTCTATCCACATGTAATTTTCTGTAGTGTAGTGGAAAACAACATCAACATAGATTTTTTTATTTTTTGTTTTTTGTTCACACACTATCCTTGGCATTGATGATTAATTCAGCAACGTATTCCGATTCGGACTCCATTGCCCGTTGACAATCCCCCGTGTAGGACTAGAGGATCGACTTCACTCCAACCCATTCTCCATCCTTTCGCGTGACTTGTAGCCCTCCAACATCTTCCTAGCTAGCACCGTCAGAGCCACTTCATTTTAGTGGTGACCCATCCCCAAAGCCAGCTCCGGCGCAGGGCATGGCGAATCATGATTTAACCTCAGATGATAAACGGGACCCTCACTTGGTATGGAAACAAATCATCGTCCAACCACCAGACACTACAATGCTCTGGAGAGAGGAGGAAAAATCGGATCGGTGCCCAAATGTGCTTGGGAAGTGCTCTTAACACTCATTTTCCTTGTTGTGATATTCTGCCGCGGAGAATATTACTTGGATGGTTGTTAACTAATGGGTATGCCCATACAAATCTTATATACCCAACGTATATATCACACTCGGATTCAATCTTGGGTGAGGCCGCTTATGCTATCTATTGACAAGAATTTTAATATATATTCCAAAAATGTATAACATAGAAATCAATCCATAATACGCGTATGGAAGGTAATTAATTTTTCAACTATAAAACTTAATTTTTATTTTAAGGAATAATATCCACCTTTTCTGTGTTTCAAAAATTGAATTTACACCATCATCTTATTTTTATGTATAAAATTTTAATTTTGGTGGCTTAACTCAATTTAATCACCATGCATAAATTAATTCGAACTTCGTTCTTCGTATCATGGTTTTTTAAAACCTCCATGATCCATTCGAATTAAAGATCGGTGTATGGACGGCTATGCTATGCTCTTGAGTTTTCAGCCCTGGCACTTATAATTATCTAATTTTAGACCATATACACCCTCATTTACATTCTATAATATATCGGTCCATAATTTATATATGGAAGGGCATTGTTTCTTTCCAATTTCTATATTTTCTTTTATCTTAAGAATAATATCTCATGTTCCATGTTTCGAAAATCTACCTTACCTTATAGGTTTTAAACTCTTTAGTTGATCAACCTATGTATTTATGTTGTCCCTTCCTAACAAATTCGTTTTATGACAGACATAAATATTGCATGCAACAAGAACTCCATATGGGCTTCCCCATTCTTTTCTCTAAACATTTTTAATATTTAGATTCAATTTTAAAGAGTCTAGATTTAACACTTATATCAAGACCCTTTAGAAGAGTTTTAGGTAGTGAGGCCAATTTTAGGCAAAAACTTGTTCATACCCTATGGAGGCATATTGGCCCACAGGCCGCAAGGTTTGAACTTGATTTCTCCGATACCATTTGTAATGAGAGCCTACCTGGGAATTTAGCCTCTAGGACCCATAAATTTAAAATTTTGGGTTCCTTCACGAATCACAGTTAAAGCTTTACCCCTCTTTGTAGATCTTGTCTTCTAAAATTACCCCAACCATAGTACTATTAAGCCATAGTACAAATTTCTCATTAATTATTTTGCTGGTTCTCTTATATGGAACCTTACATTCATTAACATATCTGATGTATGTGATCAACCATTAAACTTGTGATGGTAGCCACCCTATCGAAATATCTTGGTAAACCTCTACCAGGACTAGTGGACATTAATTTCATGATCATTTTAGTGTACACTACGTTATTGACTAGAATTTCATTCCCATGCATACTAGTTAGACTTGCAACACAGATACTTAACCCATCAGTCATAAAATAGGAAACCTTATTTCCTCAATTCGTGAATATGCGTAAGTGGATATCACTTTACAGCATTATGATCATACCATATCACTGTAGTGAATGTAATACGACCAGTTAGAGAATCCATAGTCATCTCACATATTCATGCATAATCTCAGCATAAACCATGTTAGTATATATATCACTGCCTGCCATGCTTCCGCTACTAACTCTATTATTGGATGTAAAAGAGGTCATATGTCCAATACTGACATGACTTTCATAGTAATACATTAGCACAGGGAATCTAATTATGTGTCAATCCATTTAATGTACTTCTACAAATAACTTCACACTACAAGGCCACATGCAAGTCGATCATGAGAAATGTAACGTTGTGACACTAGTAACAATAGCTAATTACCCTGATTCCACCCTTTCTCATATACATTAAAGGTCACATACATAAGACAACAATTATTTCCATACAAATAACACCTCGTATATACAACTGAGCTACATGGGTTAACCATTTCAACAGTAGGAAATAGAGATAATAGATCAACCATCAACATATCTTAGCTAAATGATTTAACTTCATAACAAGTAAGGATTAATATAGAACCCATACTATTTAAGTGAATCTCATCAGAGTAGAGAGAAACACCATTAAGTCTATTAATACATAAGCCTATGTAATTCACGTGACATTATCATGGTGAGGAAACTTAGGCAATCATCGCATAGAAAAACTCGAACAATAACATAAACTTATGAAACTATTCTGAAAAACAAGCTGGAACTACAACAGAGAGAGAGAGAGAGAGAGTAAGAGTCATCATACAAACATTCCACACATCTGACACCAACAAAAACCTCACTTGGATGGAGGAGCACCACCACCTAGCGATGAATCACCACTGATTACCCCCAAGCCGAAGATCTTGCCAAGGATCAATTGTCCTCAATTGATCAATGCACTGGGTATTTAATACCCTCTTTCATGATTTAGTTACCATTAGAGGTGTCACGCTTTTGTGGATTTTTCTAATTTCCTAGGTCTTTTTTGAAAAATCTTGTATTTATCTCCCACGAGGCTTTTCCTCATAAAATATTGTCTTTATCTCCTGCAAAGCTTTTATGTCCAATGGATCTTTATCTCTCATCCATCCGATGGATCACTAATCCATGGAAGCTTATCTAGAATCACATATAGAAGCTTTATCATGAAAGATTCATCTCTATCCCATTCCTCAATGAGATTTCGCAAGCATCTCCTCTCTCTTGGTGCTCCCCCTCCAAGTGATTTATTTTATTAATTTATTTAATAACACATTTTTTTTTCATATTACATATCACCTAGCTTTCCTCAGCTTAGGTTTAAAATAGTTTAACCCACAAAGGAGGAAATCAAACCTATCTTTCCTTAGCTTAGGTTTACAAGCATTTAACACACAAGGGAGGATATCACACCTAGATTTAATTTAGCTTAGGTTTATAATAATTTAGTACACAAGGGAGGGGTGTTACATTCACCGCACCACAACACCTCGAGGCAGCAAACCTCTAGCACCGTCATGCGCTCAACATCTCCACGCGACAAACTATAAATGGGAGCAGAAAACTAGCAAAAATACAGGAGTTACAAGTCTAAACTGGGACCTATTCTCTGATACCATGTCAGGCTAGGAGGTAGCTCAAAGAAAATTGTGATTTTGCATTAATATCTCATTATGTACTCAAATAAAATTTCAAATTTTTCATTAGCTACAAAAAAAATCATTATAAATATTCAATACATCAAGAAACTTGATTTCATAAATAATATTTCATGTATAATAAAATCAAGAACCCATAAAATTATCTACCAACACTAACCCAACCAAAAAAAGAAACTAATAATATCATGTAATAAATTACTAATAATCTAGTGTCATAAACAGAAGCCTATCAAGTTATCCTTCCTATGTGAACCTGGTCCATCCAGATGGTGGGAAATTAATGAGTGAGAACCTGGCGTTGCGAATGCTTAATGGATGATTGAACTAAGCAATCGAAACTGGTAAATTCACGAGTGAGAGGGTGGAAGTGACGATAGGCCCAGAGGGACTCGATTGAGGTTACGAGGTCGAGGCCCGGAGGGACTCACTATTCATATGGTGAGGAGCTTGCTCTCTGGGGGAGGGGCCCCAATAACAGAGAGGGGGGAGATTCCTAAATTAATTCATTAGATAATTATTCAAGTTGGGAGCCACCAGCTACTTAGAAATAGGGGGATGTGAGTGGTGGGACTGCACAGCAGCAGACGTGATAGCACCAGTGGTGTAAACGTCTTCAAATGCCCTTCTTATTCAATATAACGTAACCTTTCGTCAATTTGTGACGGGAGTAAATTGAACGAATCTGAATACAAAAGGTGGTCTCGTTCGGAAACGATTTCACAACGTATATACGAGATGCCGATAGCTGGCCGAAAAAGAACCTTGTACCAACCGATCGATCAAGGATGGGTGAACTCGGAGGTGGAAAAGCAGAGAATCGGGGATGCGGTAGGAGGGAAAACACGCTTTTGAAGCTATGCAGTCGGGGTGGGAGGGACGAAACGTTACATACGATGCACAATAGGATCATACTACATTTATAGCCAATAGACACTAACTAGATGCAATAGAGAAGCAAATGAAATGTTATATAATAGTTAACTCGAAAATATAATAGCAATGAAACATTATATAATAGTTAACTAAAAAATATTATAACAACAAATATTGTATGTTTATTGTCCATATTTAGACAGTAAGCATGGTCTATATTGGAGTTGGGCTTCAAGATTTTTTATTTTTAAATAAATGGGTGGACGTGATTTGTTTTCAAGATAATATTCTTGGTCTAATATATTATCCAAACGATGATTTGAAAGGTATGTGAAAGGGTTTTTAGTTTCAAATCAAAAAAAAAAAATCAAAGAATAACATATTTAATTTTAAAAACCTTGAGGAATTTTGATTCTTAAATAAATGAGTGGACAAAATTTGATTTCAAGAGAATATTCTTTGTTTAATACACCATCTAAGGCATGATATGAAAAGTATGCAAAACCGTTTTTAGTTTCAAATCAAAGAAAATCAAAGGATAACATATTTAATTTTAAAAACTTTGACAAATTTTGATTTTTAAGTAAATGAGTGAGAGGGTTTGATTTCAACCTTCCTCCAAGGATTTGATTTCAATCTTGGTTTAGAAGATTATGAGCTATAATTTAGAATAACTCCAAGAAACATGATGAATTTAAGCAAATCAAAGTGATTGGATGTGACATATAGCATGAAAAACCACATGCAACATTTGACATCTCATTGTCTCGTTAGATGAAATAGTGAAATTTAGATGATTCTTTGTGATTCTTTTATCATTCCATTTTTATGCAAATTTTAGGTTTCGAATTTTTTAAAATGGTTAAATGCTCATTTTATTTCATCATTTTTATATTTTGAATCCTCCTCCTCACTGTAATAAATTTTGATTTCATTATTTTAACATCGTTCAATTTCAGTGATTGGATCACAAGTAACCCTTACAAATGAAAGATAGTGGGGTATGCGAAAATGGTGTTATTTGACAATCGTTTTACATGAAAATATTGAAATTAGAGTTTAAAGTATAACTGCTCATTCTATTCTTGTGATCCTTGCATAAAATCTTTATTAAAAATAAAAAATTGATGCCTACTATATATATCAACCAAATTTATTAATATGAGCGTGTTAATAGTAGTATAAAAATGTTATACTCGTTAAGAAAGTTTCACATCTACTTTTAAATATACTCATGAAATAATGACACAACTTTTAAACATTTTGTTATTATCAACTAGTTAGTAAGATAACGTGAAGTGCAACTTTAATACATGACATCTTTTAAAAGAAATATGATATCTATATTTAGAATAACTACCTTATAAAAATATTAATTCAAAATTCGAAATTAATTTTAAATATATATAAATACAAATAAATATTTGAAATTATTTTTATAAATATTTAATTATTTTAAACATTTTAATAAATTTTAATATATCTTATTTTTATCTGTTAAATAAATTTTATTTTAAAGCAATTATAGACATTAAAATTAATAACAAAGAAATACACTCGCATTACTTATAACTTATTATATATGTGAAAATTTATTATATATTAATACAATAAATTTTATATAAATATATAATATTTTAAATTATTATTTAAAAAGAAAATAAGAAAATGAGATTTTATATACAATTAGCTCATAAGTATTCTAATTTAAGGGGTGTTATTATCGTTGTGTTCCTAAATTATGAAGAGTTTGAGAAGTTTCTAGATTAAATAAACAAAATATATAACAAGATTTCTAACTATAGAGATTCACTCTCACTTGTAAGTAGGCTTTGTTATGATAACATGGGCTAGCATAACCCATTTCATACATCACTTATTCATATAACATTTATTTTAATTAATCAATTTAATTAAAATAGATTTTTAACTATAGAGATTTATTCTCACTTGTGAGTAGGCTTTGTTATGATAACATGTGTCATCAATACCGCATGCCCACAAAATCATAACCCATTTCATATGACACTTATTCATAAAACATTTTTTAAAAATAATCAATTTAATTAAAATAATTGAAAGATGGTGACTATTTTGAAATAAATTTAAATTTTTAATTTGTAAATAATATTAAGAATATTATAAATATTTCTTAAAGATTAAATCTTTATCATTCACTTAAATAGTTATGATCATTATAATAATTTATTTTTAGATGATTAGAAATTTATATTATTATAAATAATAGAAATTCAAATAATGATAGTAGATTGGAAATTGATATAATTATATTAGAATAAAATAAAGAGTTATTTTAATTTTAGATTAATTTGTATTTTTGAAAATATAAATTTATTTAAAATACAAAAATTGAAAAAAAATATATATATTTTTAGTAATTTATTTTTTTGAATAATAAATATAGAGATAAGAAAATTTTCATTAATTTTTTATATATAAAAAATTGACATTGAAATAATTTATTCCAAATAGATTTTGAAAAAAATTATACATCTCTCCTAAAATATTTTAATATAAAAATGATTTATTATTATTATTATTTACTTTTTATTGATATAAAATTATTTTATTTAAGTAAATAATAATGATGTAAATTATAGTTTTATTTTTGAAAATAAATTATGTATATGATTGAAAATAGTCGCCCAAGTATTCAGTTGGCCTATTAAATAGCCGTTTTAATAAAAATAAATATAGAATTATAATACACATAAATTCTAATTATGAATATGTGGATTCTAAGAACATTTATTTCCAAAAATAAACCAAAAACTATTATTAAAAAGTTATTATCAATAATAACTATCCATTTTTTAAATTACTACGAAGGAAATGTTAAATTTATATATTCACGAATATTCCATGTCACATACTACCTTCGCTCGATCGGGCCGTTTGATCTTCCAACGGTACAATCTCGGAGTCAAACCTGAAGTCCACATGAGTTTCTTTATAATACAACCATCGAATGCAACAAAAGGCAGAAAGGAGGGATTACTAAGAGCTTTGGTGAAGATGTCTACAATCTACCCATTTGTGCAATAATGGCATAGGGGAATTATCTTGGCCTTAACATGATGTCAAATCAGATGGTATGTTGTATTGTTAAGCTTTACTTGATCATGGAACTTTGGGCTTTGGCCAACTTTATTGCAGAAGTGTTGTCAATGATGAGAGGAGTTGAATGCACTTGCTTTTCCTACAAATATTGCAGAATTTTCCTGAGCCACACAATTTCCTTTGTTGCTTCAGTTGCTGCCACATACTGTACCTCAATTGTGGAATCTACTAGAACTTCTTGTTTGTGTGACCTCCAGGAGATAGCTCTTGATCCAAGACTAATAGCATAACCTAAAGTAGATACCTTGGTTTCTTTATCTCCATCAAGGTTTGAATCAGAGTATCCAATCAAGTTGAAGTCATCGACCCGTGTATACTTAAGTCCAAAGCCTTGAGTTCCCTTCAAGTACTTTAGAAACCATTTCGCAGTAGATCAATGTCCCTCACAAGGTTTTTTCATAGACATGGAGAGGATTTCAACAACAAATGAAATGTCTGGTATGGTAGTAGTCAGGTAGTTGAGACTTCCTACAAGTTGTCTATACTTCGTTGCATCCTCAAATTATTTTCCTTCAGTGGATGTGAGCTTTTAGTTATGTTCCATTGGAGTATTCAAAGTATTTCACTCAGCCATGCCAAACTTGTTCAACATATCTCCAATGTACTTCTTATGAGAGAGGAATACAACCTTCGGATGCTGAGTTACTTCAATACCAAGAGAGTAGTGAACATACACCAAGTCTGTCATTTCAAAACATTTCCCCAATTCCTTCCTTATGGATGCAATATAGCTCTCATTTTTACCTGTCATCAAAATATCATCTACATAGCATTTAATAGTCCAATGCACAGTCTCGTGTTTTGTTGCATGCAGACATGCAACCAGTGTCTGGAGAGTGAGGGAGCGGAATCAAGAGTCAAGTGGTATGGGAGAATGGTATATGAGGGAGGTGGTTTGAAGGACCACAGTCACGCCATATCAAACAACACAACACAGTAATACCATTCTATGGTGTGATACCATTCAATGCAACACAATCAAATTAACTATATCAATACCACTTTCCTTCAATGAAATAAAACGCAACACAGTCACGACAACAAGTGGTAAATATAAGTAAATGTTGATTTACAAAACACAATTTAGAATGCAGACACAATCATTGAAAAATCGGCATACCATTCACGCAGGAGAGGTTGCCTTTGGATTTAATGCACCTTTATTCAATTGTTCTCACTGTAACAAACCTCCTAAGCCTACCTAGGAATTTAGCCCCTAGGACGCATTAATTTAAAATTTTGGGTTCATTCACAGTTAGAGCTTTACCCCTCCTTGCAGATCTTGTCTTCTAAAATTGCTTCAGCCATATTACTATTAGGCCATAGTATAAATTTCTCATTAATTGTTTTGTTGGTTCTCTTATGGAACCCTATCAAATATCTCAGTGAATATCTACCAGCACTAGTGGAAATTAATTTCATGATCATTGTACTGTACACTACATTATTGATCAGCCTTTCATTCCCATGCATACTAGTTACACTTGCAACACAGATACTTAACCCATTAGTCATAAAATGGGAAACATTATTTCCTCAATTGGTGAGTATGCATAAGTAGATATCACTTTAGAGCATTATGAGCATACCATATCTCTGTAGTGAATGTAATATGATCAGTTAGAGAATCCATAGTCATCTCACATATTCATACATAATCTCAGCATAAACCATGTTAGTATATATATAATTGCATGCAATGCTTCCACTACTAACTCTACTATTACATGTAAAAGAGGTCATATGTACAATATTGCCATCACTTTCATAGTAATACAGTAGCACGAGTAATCTAATTATGTGTCAATCCATTTAATGTAATTCTACAGATAACTTCGCACTAGAAATCCACATGCAAGTCAATCATGAGAAATCTAACATTGTGACACCAGTAACAATAGCTAATTACCCTTATTCCACCATTTCTAATATACATTAAATGTCACATACACAAGACAACAATTATTTCCATATAGATAACACCTCATCTATACAATTGAGCTACATGGGTTAACCATTTCAACAGTAGGAAATATAGATAAGCAATCAACGATCAACATATCTGAGCTAAATTATTTAACTTCATAACAAGTAAGCATTAATATAGAACCCATACCATGCAAGTGAATCTCATCAGAGTAGAGAGGAACACCATTAAGTCTATTAATACATAAGCCTATGTAATTCATGTGACATTCTCATGGCGAGGAAACTTAGGCAATCATCTCATAGAAAAACTGGAACAATAACAGAAACTTATGAAACTATTCTCATAAACAAACTAGAACTATAACAGAGAGAGAGAGAGAGAGAGAGAGTAAGAGTAATCATACAAACATTCCATGCATCTGAAGCCAACTAAAACCTCACTTGGAGAGAGGAGCACCACCTCCCAGCCATGAATCACCTTTGATTCCCCCTGAGCCGAAGATCTTGCTAAGGATTAATTGTCCTCAATTGATCAATGCACTGGGTATTTAATACCCACTTTCATGATTTATTTACCATTAGCGGCGTCCCTCTTCTATGGATTTTTCCAACTGCCTAGGTCATTTTTTGGAAACACTCGTATTTATCTCCCACGAGGCTTTTCCTCATAAAATCTTGCCTTTATCTCCCACAAAGCTTTTATGTCCGATGGATCTTTATCTCCCATCCATCTGATGGATCACCAATCCATCGAATCTTATCAAGAATCACATCTAGAATCTTTATCATGAAATATTCATCTCTATCCCATTCCTCAATGGGATTTGGCAAGCATCTCCTCTCTTTCGTTGCACCACCGTCCAAGTGATTTTTTTATTAATTTATTTAATATCACATTTTCTTTTCATATTACATATCGCGTAGCTATCCTCAGCTTAGGTTTAGAATATTTTAACCCACAAAGGAGGGTATCAAACCTAGATTTCCTCAGCTTAGGTTTACAAACATTAACACATAAGGGAGAATATCACACCTATCTTTAACTTAGCTTAGGTTTACAATAATTTAGTACACAAGGGAGGGGTGTTAGATACTCCCCCGCTTAAATTTTACACCATCCTTGGTGTATCACTGCATCATGTCCTCGTTCACAGGTAGCTGGTTTCTGACTCAACAGCTCTCATGGCTCTGCCATCTGATGAAATTTTTTTGATGTACATTGATCACAAGGAGTGATCCCAACACCTCTCCTTCCATAGCTACATTAGTCTCAAGGAGTGCTCTCCTTTCATAGCTACCTGTAAAATTTTTTTCAAACCATTTGTGAGAATTTATAGATGAAAAAGTTTAACTATGATAAATATCATAATCTGCTACTTAATATTATTAAAGAAGCTTTTGCTTATCATTTATTTTATTTGAAGGATGTGTGTTCTCTAAATGCATTCTTTCAAGGCTTTGTGTTCTTTTCGAACACCAACTTCTTGTAGTCTCCCTGCATACAATACATTAGTTAGCATATTTTCCACAATAATATCCCTGCAAGGTCATAACAGATTAGTTAACATAACAATATATATTCATTGTAATTGTATGTATGCCAAACTACGATTAACCATAGTTACTTATACCAAACTTAATTTCCTTCTTTTGGGTAATCTCCAAGTTTGTTTACCTAGCCAGACATATATTGTTGGGCGCAGGATCCCCCAAGGGCAATTTTGGGGCTAAGAGCCCATATTTTGGTCCAATTTTGTAATAGAAATGTAAAGACTCCGCATTTTGTGGGAGTGGAGCGCATAGATGTTAAAGAGTCATAGGGTTTCCCGCCCTTATTTTCATAATGTAATGTCGGTTGTAAGAAATGTACCCATGATCCGCGGCCAATGGATTGTATCAATAGAGCTAAGCTCTAAGTAGTTAGAGGTAGGGAATCATGGATTAAGATCGAAGATGTATGACAGATAGGTCTAAAATAGAAGCCTAAATTTTGGGTCGTAGCGTAGGTAGAGGCTCTACAGCTGAGTGCGCAGAGGCCTAGAAGTCTGCAGCTGAGTGTGCGGACCCCTGCCGCTAAGTACGCAGGGTGAGTCGAGTCTGTAATTATCTGGAATTATCAATAAAGAATAGTATTCTATCATTTTTGCGTCTTTATTTCCTGTTTATGCATTTGATATATTGGGTATGAATTTCACTTCTAATTCTTACACGATGCATGAATGTGTATAATTGTATTGGTTAAGTGAACGCAACTAAGAACATCTATTTACGTAAAGCTAACTAAGATCTGTTAATAAAATAAGTAAGTTACTTAGCCTAGTTTTGGAGATATAGCATATCACGGCCCTAGCAGCGCGAAAGGACTTCCGGCCCTGGTTGGGGCTGTGCGAAAGCTGATTGTAGCATTTTGAAAAGGTACTGAAGGGTAGAGCAGAGGGATAAGCAACCTACATGAAGGCAGGTATAGTTGGAACAAACCAACATCATAACCATCTCAAGGGTGTGGAAACTTGGTTCCAGCATGCCCTCATACTACTTCGGGTGAGACTTCAGTCTGCGCTCCGTGGGCTGATGTCGAAAGCGCCGGTAGTGTAGGGATTTTTTTGGCTAACTAATGTTGAATCTCGTTCAGGCCCCCTCAAGCCAACAAATGGTTCTGTTGCCAGAAGTAGAAGGCCGCCGCAAGTTTCAACAACCACAGATTGAGAACCCTAATATAACCACGCCGGTGAAAAATAAACAGGTGAACATTGGTAAGGAGGCAGAACCAAAATTTGCGAAAATCGGGGACTACTGGGACAACGTGATTGTGGATAAGGTCGTTGAGTTACTCTTGGAATATCAGCACTTATTCCTGACCAAGTTTACAGATCTGAAAGGAATAATCGGAGATCTAGGAGTAATGAAGATCACATTAAAGCCCGACACGAAGCCAGTTAAGAAGAGGCCTTGCCAATTAAATCCGAAATACAAGGGAAAGTTTTGTTTAGAACTAGACAAAATGCTCGTAGTAGGCATCATTGACCCTGTGGAAGAATATGATTGTGTAAGTCCGATGGTGGTGCAAGAGAAGAAGCAGAAGGATGAGATAAGGATATGCGTGGATCTCAGAAAATTGAATGACGCTTGTGTGCATGATCCCTTCTTAACTCCATTCATGGATGAAGTGTTGGACAATATAGGTGGTCAGGAAGCATATTCTTTCACAGATGGGTTCTCGGGTTACCATCAGATCAAAATCGTGCCAGAGGATAGGAGCAAGACAACCTTCATGACTGACTGTGATTGCTTTCAATATACTATCATGCCGTTTGGATTAAAGAATGTGCATGTTATCCTTTCACGTGTGGTTGTTGCAGTGTTCAAGGAATATATTCACAAGTTCCTAGAGGTCTATTTCGATGACTGGACTGTACTTAGGCTGGTTAAGCGCCATGTAGCGAGCTTGTGCTTGATGCTGGATACCTGTCGAAGATACCAAATCGCGCTCAACCTCAAGAAGTATCTATTTCTATTTCCTTTTGGGAACCTATTGGGGCATATAGTTTGCAGACAAGGGTTGATGGTAGACCCCGTGAAGATCACAGTGATTCTCAACTTAGAAGGGCTGAGGAGTGTGAAAAAGCTACACGCTACTCTTCGTCACAGGGGATATTACTGAAATTTTATCAAGGGCAATGCCCAAATCACTACACCGATGGAAAAAAATGTAGAAGAAGGATGTCACGTTCTACTAGAATGATGACTGTAGAAAGATATTGGATATATTGAAAGAAAAGATGGTTACTACGCTGATTCTTGTCTTCCCGAACTGGAATAAAGAGTTTCATGTACATGTCGACACGTCGTGGATAGCGCTGGTTTAAGTACTAACACAGGATGGTGGAGAAGGCTTAGATCACCCTATCGCATTTGTAAGTCACAGATTATCCAATGCAGAGAAGAATTATTCCACCACTGAGCTTGAGGGGACAGCTATGATATATTCGCTCTAGTAGTATCGACACTACTTGCTAGGAGGCCACTTTAAGATGTATACAGATCACTCTGCGCTAAAGTACCTGGTCAATAAGCCTGTGTTAGGGGCACGAATTTGTAGATGGCTGTTATTGTTCTAGTAGTATGATTTTGAAGTTGTTGTAAAGCCTGGACGATTGAATGCGGGACTAGATCACATGTCATGCATCAAGACAGGGGAAGAACCTACTAGTTTGGAGGAAGCCTTACCTGATGCGCAGCTCTTTGCTGTGTGCATTGCGGATGGACATTTAGAGGATATAGTACACTTTATAACAAGTGGAACTCCGTCGAAAGGATACTCTGTCCAGCAAAAGAAGGAATTAGTGGTGCGTGTGGCAGATTTCTTTGTCATTACTGGGCATCTATACAAGATGGGGAATGATGAGATATCGCGAAGGTATGTACCTGAGTTTGAACAAAGCAGCATCCTCGTGGATGCTCATGGGGGTGCCACAGGAGGACATTAGGCAGGAAGAGCAACCGCGCAGAAGATTCTACGCGCAGGGTTGTCGTGGCCAACCCTTCGTCAGGATTCAAAAGCATATTGTAAGGCATGTGATGTATGTTAATGAACAGGCCAACCATGACGGAGGGATGAAATTCCTTTGAATCCACAAATGACACTGCAACCTTTCAAAAAGTGGGAAATAGATTTTGTAGGACCTATTAAACCTCAAGGAAAGATAGACGCGAGGTATATTATCACTGTGACGAAATATTTGACTCATTGGCTAGAAGCGCAGTCGGTGAATGATTGCATGAGCCTGACTGCCACAAAGTTTCTATTTGAACATGTACTGACCTAATTTGGAAGTCCAAGGATCTTGATGAGTGATCGTGGTACGCACTTTCTGAATGAGATGATCAGCGCACTAACGGAGGAATTTCAAGTTTATCATAAAAAGAGCACACCTTATCACCCACAGGCTAACAGAATAGTGGAAGCATTCAACTAAGTGCTTGAAAATGCACTAACTAAGGTATGCAATGCTCAGTGAAGTAATTGGGACCTGGGCATACCTGCAGTGTTATGCGATTATTGGACAACATGCAAGAAGCTAGTGGGACAAACACCTTTTAGGCTTGTCCATGGAGTGGAAGTCGTAATGCCTATGGAATACATCGTGCCTAGTTTTCACATAGCTGCGCTCACAGGTATGACTGATCACGGAACCCTAGAAGAGAGGCTCACAGCTGGATGAGCTCGAAGAAGAACAATTTTTGGTAGGATTTCACCAACAGTTCCAAAGGCAGCGTGAAAATGCATGGCACGACTGACACATCAAGTTGCGTACATTCAAGGAAAACGATCTGGTTTTCTTGTATGATTGTAAGTTTGATAAATTCCCTGGAAAGTTCAAGATGCAATGGTTAGGGTCGTATATTATTAAGGAGATTACTGACGGAGGTGCGGTACATCTGATCAAGTTAAATGGAGAACCCTTCCCAGGAAAGGTGAATGGCAGTCACTTGAAGCCATACACCGGCGATCCGGCAATGTGACTATATGAAAGTGGCATAGTCTTAGCGCTCCATGTAGGTGAAAGGAGGTGCAAGACTATAAATTACACTGCCCGGGAGCTGCGCGATGTCAGGACTGTGCGAAGCAGTGAAGTGCCATAGGGTCCGCGATAGCACGAAGACAGCTGCGCTAGCACGCAGGTCTATCAGAAAGTGACCGTTAAAGTCACTATTCATGATTGGATGGTTGGTTTTAGGCCAAATGGAGCGAGTGGTAGGCATTTAAGGCAAAATTTATGGGTTAGATTCTTGAAAAATTCTCGCCAATCTAGCATTAATCGGTCGAATGTGGGGGGAACGGTTGAATTCAAATTCAAAAGACCCTATAAATTACAAGTGGTTGTCTAGCAAAAAGCACTTGGTAATTTGATGATTGAGTTGTTGTGCACTAAAGTATTCATGAACCGAAACTTATTCGAGACTCTGAAAGTGAATTCGTTGTTTGAGTAACTACCAGATACACTGAAAGAATTTTGAAATAGAGTTATGTGAGCACCCAAAAAATCCATGGACATAGGAGTAGTGATAGCCGAGGAATCCGCGTAGGAAATTGCGGAAGTAGAAGCGCTAGAGAGCGCTGCAGCGATAGTTGAGGTCCCTAAATCACCTAGAACGCTGAGACCTAAGAAGGATAAGCATGCTATGATCCTGATGTGCATCTCGCCTAGAAGTCCATAGAGGACCAAAATCACATTACAGGAAAAGTGGAAGGACATCAATCTAGAGGATGAAGAGGAAGAATAATTTGAAGAAATCCTGGTAGATGAGGAGGATGTAGAGATGGAAGTTGAAACCCACGGCACGGACCCTATTACCTGGTTACCTGAATATGTTCCTTCGCGCAAGGGTAAAGCCAAGGTGATGAAGGATATAGATGAGAGCAAGAGCTCTCTACAAACTCTACTACTCCCATATGATATTATTTTTGAGGGACCGCACATGGGATAGGTTCCTGTGTTGAAATTTTAAGATTGGGACCTCGCGAACCACTAGAAGTTCCCACATTTAGAGACTGAGAAGCTAATGCACCAGAGGATCAACGCGACTATTGGAACAATTCAATTGGAGCCGCGGACATGGCTCAGAGGTGTAGAGAAAGCCGAGTTGCTTAACTTGCTCTGGGTGCCACATTATCATCGCGCCCTAGTGATCGTCTTCATCATCAGGTAGTTGCTCTGCTTGGTGCATGATGGGTGCTTATGGTTGGAGGAGACCATCGCTATCACAAACCATCTAATTCACTGGATTACATGGATACCTTACTCAGGAGAGGATCAAGCCAACATTTCAGAGGGAAAAGGTGGTGAGTTGGCCCTCGCAGAAGTAATGAAGAAGAAGTTCAAACTAGAGAAGAAGAAGCGAGGGTATGCCATCTCCAGCATTAACAACCCTACAATCAAGGTTGGGATAGAAATATTCGTAGGGAAGGTGATGTGGAAGTGCCACGCAGATGAGGTGCCCGCACCAGTGGTTTCACTAGAGGCCCATGCGCAGAAGGATTCCAGTTCAACTCGGCGAACAATCTATGCTGTGAGTTCCTCGCGAACTGTCATGAGGCACAGGAGCAGGAAAAAACGTTCATTATGCGTGGATCCTGTTATCAATTTTATTGGTGGCATGGGAGTTGCCCGAAGATAGTCAGTTCCCTTCGGCTGTGCCAGAAATTCCAGAGGCAGTGAAGTACGCTTCACTGTGGGTGACCAAGGACACGCAGGGTATCAGAGAAAGTAATATTTTCTAGGTGCTAATGGAGATGAATATCCAGATGGCGATCAATCACAAGTCGCAGTTATCACCCACAGACTATGCTAGTTTATAGAGCTTTGCAGAGTTCAAAGCAGATTTCCACCATGTCTTCATCAGGGCACGAAAGGACCCTACAAATACGTGGAATGATTTACCATACCTATCGACTGAAGATGTGATATTCACAGTCCTTGAGTCCTGGAAGAAAAGCACATGAAAGAGGAAGTAGCGGCCAAGGCCCAAGTAGCGCACAACGTAGGTAGAGGCTCTGCAGCTCAGTGTGTAGAGGCCTAGAAGTCTGCAACTAAGTGCACAAACCCCTGCACCTGAGTGCGCAGGGCGAGTCGAGTCTATAATTATTATGAATTATCAATATAGAAGAGTATCCTATCATTTTCGTGAATTTGTTTCCTTTTTATGCATCTGATATATTGGGTATGAATTTCACTTCTAATGGTTATATGATGTGCGAATGTGTATAATTGTATTGGTTAAGTGAATGCAAGTAAGAACATCTATTTATGCAAAGCTAATTAAGATCTGTTAATAAGATAAGTAAGGTACTTAGCCTAGTTTTGGAGATATCACAGATCGTTTCCCTAGCAACGCGAAAGTACTTCCGCCCCTGGTTGGGGCTGCATGAAAGCTGATTGTAGCATTTCACAAAGGTACTAAAGGGTAGAGAAGAGGGATAAGCAACCTGTGCGAAGGCAAGTATAGTTGGAACAAACCAACATCACAACCATCTCAAGGGTGCGAAACTTGGTTCCAGCATCCCCCCATACTGCCTCGGGTGAGACTTCAGTCTGCACTCCATGGATTGATGCTGAAAAGGCTAGCAGTGTAGGGATTTCTTTGGCTAACTAACGCTAAACCCGGTTTAGGCCCCCTCAAGCCAACATTTAACCAATGAATCTATGCATGCCTGCACACAAGGTATGTTATACACGTCAACGCACATTTCATTTTTCAACCTTGCAGCATATGTAGTCATACGATCTCAGATGTACTATTGTACATAGTCCATCTTTGGTACATCCTATAATACCATCCTCATGGTATCACCTGGATAACATAAAATTTATCCACATATTTTTCCACCTTTTAGGTATTAGGTGAGATTTTATTTAGCCATACAGCTATTGTACCATTCATTTAAAAACATAATATCAATTTTGCCTAAATTTCCTTTTATGTGCATCCAGTTTCTATCATGCATATATATGTATTTTACCTTCACCTCCGAAGCGCAGTCTCCACATGCTCAAGCATGGATTGTTTGGAGAATTACATCAAATGTGAACCCAATAACACAACCTAAAAATGCAGGTAGAAAATTTCCTCAGAAATCATAACGATTTAACTCTTCTATACAAGTCCAATGAGTAGTTATTTTCTTAACCGCATGCAAACTACTTTTTCCATGTAGAATTTCCAAGTCTTGCCAAAGAGTTTTGACATTTATGTTGCACGTACCTCAACAATTCTAATTTGAAATATACAATTAAACCATTAATGAACTCATTCATTGTGCTTTATTCAAAATTACTCACAAAGCAAACATTTTTAGAAAACAAATTCTTCATGTTTTACATGCTTGACCATACCTACTTCATAGGTTTCTTTATCTAACCTTGATCTCATGCTCCAAAAAATATGAGATTTTCATGCACTTTCTTCTCACAGGCATGATCACCTTCCTACCCCATCCAAACATCCTCATATTGTATAATGTTGCAGCAGATAATCCACTACGACCAAAAATCTCTTCATAATGGTGATGGAAATTTGCATATTTTAATTGCATCATTCTAAATCCAATCACATGCAACTCCGTAGAGAGAAACTATCGTCTTGTGAAGATCAGAGACTACTTTTTGCATCAAATTTGCATTTTTTGAATCAACAAACAATTTGCAAATTAAGCATACAATTTTGAAAAACAGAGAAGGGCGAATGCCTCCTAATTAATAATTGATTCTCGGATACTATCACTTTGAGCACGTTACAAAGAAAAACTTGTAGTTTTCTTATCAGTGCCTCGCCATTTGACTTAGGTACTGAATCCCTTACAATTTCTGGGGTTCTCTCTTCCTTGATGACCCTCCTCAATGAGCTCCTACTGCTGCTCAATTTTTCTTGACAAACCTTTTGTTTTTTTTTTATCACAGAGTTGTCGTTTCCACAGTTTTCTTGGTCTAAATGTGAACCAATAAACATTTGTTGAGGAGTTCATTAAACTATGGAAAACTACTGTAGAGATTCCAATGATACCAATCTATTGTGAGAGATCTCAAGCTCGAAATCTCACTGGAAAGAATTAAGGTAGAAGGGGAACAGTGGTATTTCACAGGGGCTCAATGCCTTGATAGCCACGAAATTCTGAAATCAATATCTCTTGATGAGTTTTACTCATTATCAACAAAACAACGCATTATATACATTTCAGAGAAAAGTTTGTCGTAATTTTAACTTTTAAATTTGTATAAAATAAGGGAATTTTAAGTCTCACATTTACTTAGAAAAAACACAACTCATATTTCATATAATATGGATATAAGAGAACATTGTAAGACATACGAATATGGATATCTTACGAGTATAGATATCTTATCTTGTAGAACAGTTTATATTATTTTCCTGAATGGTTTAATATTTAATATTATTAAAGATTATTTTTTTCTATGAATTTTTCAGTCTATTTGATTATATATCCTCCAGCCACTTCAAACATTTAACTTTCTGCTTATTTTCTTCTTGCCATTTTAGTTTGACAGTTTGTGAACCCACAAACATTATAAAACAGAAGTAATGCTATGCCATTTTCAAATCCATTGTTGGTTAAGGGAACTTATAAATCAATCATTCAATCAGTCAAAGAGAAGGCTATTGATCGAAGCTCGAAGCCATCCATTGATTGGTGACAATAGACACCTTGCATGGTTGGTAGTTTGTGGATCCTTCGCGGTGATATGCATCCATTAACCAGTGAGTTACCACAAATTCAAAAACACAGTGTCGCGAGTTGACATCATCCTTATAATATAGTTCATTCATATATTTCTATTTCCCCAGGTTTCACCTGAAACTTGTTGCTATCATAGCGCACCAACGAGTGAGAAAATAATTACGTTATTTCAAAACCATTGAATGGACATTATCATAAGAGGAAAATCTATAATCAACCCTAATAGGGTGTCAAAAAATAAAATCAAAGCGCACAACTCACAATACAAAATAGAAGCAAAAGTGTATACAGTAATCTAAGAGGATTCACCAATAAGAAGACCTGGGGAAAGCATTTTTTTAGTTCAAATCCTATATTTTAAATAATTAAAGTACCTGTACTAATATATACCGTGGTAATGATTATCAAAAACATGTATTTTTATCACGTATAAAACAATTTTCCACAACAACTTGGACAAAATTCCACGGAAATTGCTTACAGAAACTGCTTTGGGAACCTCATTTTCCCCTCCCTTGAAACAAAATACGATAGGACTGCATACACGCAATTGTTTTGAACCCGTGAAAAGGGTTGCGACTAATCCCAGAACAATGACACAAGCATCGTTGTTGGGAGAGGAAAGATCCATTCCCTCTCCATGTTCTCCAACCAGAAATTCATCTGTACCGGGTTCTTTATTCTATTCTCCATTCCTTTTTTCCCTCAAGTAGTTAATCGGAGACATTCGGTTAGACCGGAATAGGGGAATTGAATCAATTACTGAGATAAGTCTCTATAAGTTTATATGTTCACCTTATCGAGCTGACAAAATTTTTAAGTTTAAAATGCTCACAATTGATTATCCATGCGTAAGCAGAACGAAATGCATGAGATTTAACAATGACATTGCAGGAACACAATAACCTCAAACAGATAGTTGTCTGCTAATTATTTCAAAATGGCATAACGTTAATTACCTATCAGGATAGCTTTGGGCTTGTTAATAATGTGAACAGTGCCACAGGAGGAGGGGCGTTGGGATTCAAGAGTCTGCTGCAAGCACTTAGCAACTATGGATTTGTTATTGCATAGCTGTCAGTACCACAACACTATTGTCAACTTCGTGACCTCGACATCTCTCATACCAAGAGCAGGCACGATGGTGGTTGCAACAATGAAACAACACTACAACCTTAGCTATCATTAGTCGAGTGCCATACTCGTTCTTCCCTTCTCGTAAACTTATGATAAAATAGCAAGCATTACGTAAAGGCCCAAAACAGAGAGTGCATATACAAGCTATTAGGTTCTGGCTTTATAACCACTGGAACAAGGAAACAATATTACTAATCAATGAATAACAGTCTAACCAGGGAAGAAAATGCTCCCACTTTCTGTTATCCCTCCCTTATCGTTTGTTATAGCAACGTTGTTGCTTTCAACATCTTTTTCTTAATTCATTATCACAATTAGGAAACCTACAGTTTTTTTTTTCCATTCCTTTCTTAAACAAAATTAGAATAATACAAAGAAATAGAATGAAATCCATCATTCTTACGTCTGCATGGATTTATGGTTGCTTTTATCCATAATTCATGGTTTTAGAATCACCCAAACTAGTGTGCA
Organism: Pinus tabuliformis; assembly: GCA_031772625.1. Classification (NCBI taxonomy): domain Eukaryota; kingdom Viridiplantae; phylum Streptophyta; class Pinopsida; order Pinales; family Pinaceae; genus Pinus; species Pinus tabuliformis. The sequence continues at coordinate 300,797,236 of CM062808.1, read as the reverse complement.
CAATATTTAAGAAACCTTCTACTCTCAACCAAAAACAAGAAACGTTATTTTATCCCTTTAAACTTGTGATGTACATTCATAAGGCAGTGTTCTAAATGGAAAGAATGTGAATCTTATCCAATATTTTTGCTTTTTACCAGCAGTTTAATGGATAGCGTTACTATATTCATGAGCACAGACAAAATCGACTTCTTATTTTTTGGGGGGTCGAATATTTTCTTACCTCTCCGAATTATTAGACGAGATCAAGCTCCCCTGGATGTTTCCCATCATCTGGTGCAGCTACAGATAAGCACTGGTCCAATATCAACCACAAGTGCACTTCAACTATTGGCATATCCATGCCATGCAATCTAGGATTATATGATTAGGACCATTATTTGAAGCTTGAGCTGTAAAGTTTGGATGAAGACCATGTCATCCTTATTACACACGCAGTTGTATAGTAACTCTATCCACATGTAATTTTCTGTAGTGTAGTGGAAAACAACATCAGCAGAGATTTTTTTTATTTTTTATTTTTTGTTCACACACTATCCTTGGCATTGATGATTAATTCAGCAACGTATTCCGATTCGGACTCCATTCCCCGTTGACAATCCCCCGTGTAGGACTGGAGGATCGACTTCACTCCAACCCATTCTCCATCCTTTCGCCTGACTTGTAGCCCTCCAACATCTTCCTAGCTAGCACCGTCAGAGCCGCTTCATTTTAGTGGCGACCCATCCCCAAAGCCAGCTCCGGCGCAGGGCATGGCGAATCATGATTTAAACTCAGATGATAAACGGGACCCTCACTTGGTATGGAAACAAATCATCGTCCAACCACCAGACACTGCAATGCTTTAGAGAGAGGAGGAAAAACCAGATCGGTGCCCAAATGTGCTTGGGAAGTGCTCTTAAAACTCATTCTCCTTGTTGTGATATTCTGTCGCAGAGAATATTACTTGGATGCTTGTTAACTAATGGGTATGCCCATACAAATCTTATATACCCAACGTATATATCACACTCGGATTCAATCTTGGGTGAGGCCACTTATGCTATCTATTGACAAGAATTTTAATATATATTCCAAAAATGTATAACATAGAAATCAATCCATAATACGCGTATGGAAGGTAATTAATTTTTCAACTGTAAAAGTTAATTTTTATTTTAAGGAATAATATCCCCCTGTTCTGTGTTTCAAAAATTGAACTTACACCATCATCCTATTTTTATGTATAAAATTTTAATTTTGGTGGCTTGACTCAATTTAATCACCATGCATAAATTAATTCGAACTTCGTTCTTCGTATCATGGTTTTTTAAAACCTCCATGATCCATTCGAATGAAAGATCGGTGTATGGATGGTTATGCTATGCTCTTGAGGTTTCAACCCTGGCACTTATAATTATCTAATTTTAGACCATATACACCCTCATTTACATTCTATAATATACCGGTCCATAATTTATATATGGAAGGGTATTGTTTCTTTCCAATTTCTATATTTTCTTTTATCTTAAGAATAATATCTCATGTTCCATGTTTCGAAAATCTACCTTACCTTATAGGTTTTAAACTCTTTAGTTGATCAACCTATGTATTTATGTTGTCCCTTCCTAACAAATTCGTTTTATGACAGACATAAATATTGCATGCAACAAGAACTCCATATGGGCTTCCCCATTCTTTTCTCTAAACATTTTTAATATTTAGATTCAATTTTAAAGAGTCTAGATTTAACACTTATACCAGGACCCTTTAGAATAGTTTTAGGTAGTGAGGCCAATTTTAGGCTAAAACTTGTCCATACCTATGGAGGGATATTGGCCCACAGGCTGCAAGGTTTGAACTTGATTTCTCCGATACCATTTGTAATGAACCTCCTGAGCCTACCTAGGAATTTAGCCTCTAGGACACATAAATTTAAAATTTTGGGTTTATTCAGAGTTAAAGCTTTACCCCTCTTTGCAGATCTTGTCTTCTAAAATTACCCCAGCCATATTAATATTAGGCCATAGTACAAATTTCTCATTAATTATTTTACTGGTTCTCTTATATGGAACCTTACATTCATTAACATATTTGATGTATGTGATCAACCATTAAACTTGCGATGGTAGGCACCCTATCGAAATATCTGGGTAAACCTCTACCAACACTAGTGGACATTAATTTCATGACCATTGTAGTGTACACTACGTTATTGACTAGAATTCCATTCCCATGCATACTAGTTAGACTTGCAACACAGATACTTAACCCATCAGTCATAAAATGGGAAACCTTATTTCCTCAATTCGTGAGTATGCGTAAGTGGATATCACTTTAGAGCATTATGATCAATACATATCACTCTAGTGAATGTAATACGATCAGTTAGAGAATCCATAGTCATCTCACATATTCATGCATAATCTCACCATAAACCATGTTAGTATATATATCACTGCCTGCCATGCTTCCGCTACTAACTCTATTCTTAGATGTAAAAGAGGTCATATGTCCAATACTAACATCACTTTCATAGTAATACATTAGCACAGGGAATCTAATTATGTGTCAATCCAGTTAATGTACTTCTACAAATAACTTCACACTAGAAAGCCACATGCAAGTCGATCATGAGAAATCTAACGTTGTGACACTAGTATCAAAAGCTAATTACCCTGATTCCCCATTTCTCATATACATTAAAGGTCACATACATAAGACAACAATTATTTCCATACAGATAACACCTCATATAAACAACTGAGCTACATGGGTTAACTATTTCAACAGTAGGAAATAGAGATAATAGATCAACCATCAACATATCTTAGCTAAATGATTTAACTTCATAACAAGTAAGGATTAATATAGAACCCATACTATTTAAGTGAATCTCATTAGAGTAGAGAGAAACACCATTAAGATTATTAATACATAAGTCTATGTAATTCACGCGACATTATCATGGCGAGGAAACTTAGGCAATCATCGCATAGAAAAACTCGAACAATAACATAAAATTATGAAACTATTGTCATAAACAAACTGGAACTACAACAGAGAGAGAGAGAGAGAGTAAGAGTCATCATACAAACATTCCACACATCTGACACCAAAAAAAACCTCACTTGGAGGGAGGAGCACCACCACCCAGCCATGAATCACCACTGATTCCCCCAAGCCGAAGATCTTTCCAAGGATCAATTGTCCTCAATTGATCAATGCACTGGGTATTTAATACCCTCTTTCATGATTTAGTTACCATTAGCAATGTCATGCTTTTGTGGATTTTTTTAATTTCCTAGGTCTTTTTTGAAAAATCTTGTATTTATCTCCCACGAGGCTTTTCCTCATAAAATCTTGTCTTTATCTCCTGCAAAGCTTTTATGTCCAATGGATCCTTATCTCCCATCCATCCGATGGATCACCAATCCATGGAAGCTTATCTAGAATCACATATAGAAGCTTTATCATGAAAGATTCATCTCTATCCCATTCCTCAATGGGATTTCGCAAGCATCTCCTCTCTCTTGGTGCTCCCCCTCCAAGTGATTTATTTTATTAATTTATTTAATAACACATTTTTTTTTCATATTACATATCACCTAGCTTTCCTCAGCTTAGGTTTAGAATAGTTTAACCCACAAAGGAGGATATCAAACCTATCTTTCCTTAGCTTAGGTTTACAAGAATTTAACACACAAGGGAGGATATCACACCTAGATTTAACTTATCTTAGGTTTATAATAATTTAGTACGCAAGGGAGGGGTGTTACACTCACCGCACCACAACACCTCCAGGCAGCAAACTTCTAGCACCGTCATGCGCTCAAAATCTCCACGCAGCAAACTATAAATGGGAGAAGAAAACTAGCAAAAATACAGGAGTTACAAGTCTAAACTGGGACCTATTCTCTGATACCATGTCAGGCTAGGAGGTAGCTCAAAGAAAATTGTGATTTTGCATTAATATTGATCAAAGATATTTACATGGAGGGAGAGACTCTTGGGTTTCATCTCCCGGTGTCTTTTCATATTCCAATTCTCCTTATTTTATATTTACATTATTTTACATGGATTACCTAATCCCAAAGATTAGGTGTCAGCACATCTCATTTCTCATTATGTACTCAAATAAAATTTCAAATTTAACATTAGCAACAAAAAAAATCATTGTAAATATTTAATACATCAAGAAACTTGATTTCATAAATAATATTTCATGTATAATAAAATCAAGAACCCATAAAATTATCTACCAACACTAACCCAACCAAAAAAAGAAACTAATAATATAATGTAATAAATTACTAATAATCTAGTGTCATAAACAAAAGCCTATCAGGTTATCCTTCCTATGTGAACCTGGTCCATCCAGATGGTGGGAAATTAACGAGTGAGAACCTGGCATTGCGAATGCTTAATGGATCGTTGAACTGAGCAATCGAAACTGGTAAATTCACGAGTGAGAGGGTGGAAGCGACGATAGACCCGGAGGGACTCGACTAAGGTTATGAGGTCGACGCTCGGAGGGACTCACTATTCATATGGCGAGGAGCTTGCTCTCTAGGGGAGGGGCCCCAATAACAGAGAGGGGGGAGATTCCTAAATTAATTCATTAGATAATTCTTCAAGTTGGGAGCCACCAACTACTTAGAAATAGGGGGATGTGAGTGGTGGGACTGCACAACAGCAGCCGTGATAGTAGCAGTGGTGTAAACGTCTTCAAATGCCCTTCTTATTCAATATAACATAACCTTTCGTCAATTTGTGACGGGAGTAAATTGAACGAATCTGAATAAAAAAGGTGGGTTGTTCCTGTTCGGAAACGGTTCCACAACGTATATACGAGATGCCGATAGCTGGCCGAAAAATATCCCCATTACCAACTGATCAATCAAGGATGGGTGAACTGAGAGGTGGAAAAGCAGAGAATCGGGCATGTGGTAGGAGGGAAAACACGCTTTTGAAGTTATGCAGTTAGGGTTTTTTATAACCTCCATGATCCATTTGAATTAAAGATCAGTTTATGGAAGGCTATGCTATGCTCTTGAGATTTCAACCCTGGCACTTATAATTATCTAATTTTAGACCATATACACCCTCATTTACATTCTATAATATATCGGTCCATAATTTATATATGGAAGGGTATTGTTTCTTTCCAATTTCTATATTTTCTTTTATCTTAAGAATAATATCTCATGTTCCATGTTTCGAAAATCTACCTTACCTTATAGGTTTTAAACTCTTTAGTTGTTCAACCTATGTATTTATGTTGTCCCTTCCTAACAAATTCGTTTTATCACAGACATAAATATTGCATGCAACAAGAACTCCATATGGGCTTCCCCATTCTTTTCTCTAAACATTTTTAGTATTTAGATTCAATTTTAAAGAGTCTAGATTTAACACTTATACTAGGACCCTTTAGAAGAGTTTTAGGTAGTGAGGCCAATTTTAGGCTAAAACTTGTCCATAGCCTATGGAGGCATACTAGCCAACAGGCCACAAGGTTTGAACTTGATTTCTCCGATACCATTTGTAATGAACCTCCTCAGCCTACCTAGGAATTTAGCCTCTAGGACCCATAAATTTAAAATTTTGGGTTCATTCACAGTTAAAGCTTTACCCCTCTTTACAGATCTTGTCTTCTAAAATTACCTCGACCATATTACTGTTAGGCCATAGTACAAATTTCTCATTAATTATTTTACTGGCTCTCTTACACGGAACCTTACATTCATTAACATATCTGATGTATGTGATCAACCATTAAACTTGTGATGGTAGGCACCCTATCGAAATATCTGGGTAAACCTCTACCAACACTAGTGGACATTAATTTCATGATCATTGTAGTGTACACTACGTTATTGACTAGAATTTCATTCCCATGCATACTAGTTAGACTTGCAACACATATACTTAACCCATTAGTCATAAAATGGGAAACCTTATTTCCTCAATTCATTAGTATGCATAAGTAGATATCACTTTAGAGCATTATGATCATACCATATCACTGTAGTGAATGTAATACGATCAATTAGAGAATCCATAGTCAACTCACATATTCATGCATAATCTCGGCATAAACCATGTTAGTATATATATAATGCCTGCAATGCTTCCGCTACTAACTCTATTCTTAGATGTAAAAGAGGTCATATGTCCAATACTACCATCACTTTCATAGTAATACATTAGAACAGGGAATCTAATTATGTGTCAATTCATTTAATGTACTTCTACAAATAACTTCACACTAGAAGGCCACATGCAAGTCGATCATGAGAAATCTAGCGTTGTGACACTAGTAACAATAGCTAATTACCCTGATTCCACCCTTTCTCGTATACATTAAAGGTAACATACATAAGACAAAAATTATTTCCATACAGATAACACCTCGTATATACAACTGAGCTACATGGGTTAACCATTTCAACAGTAGGAAATAGAGATAATAGATCAACCATCAACATATCTTAGCTAAATGATTTAACTTCATAACAAGTAAGGATTAATATAGAACCCATACTATTTAAGTGAATCTCATCAGAGTAGAGAGGAACACCATTAAGTCTCTTAATACATAAGCCTATGTAATTCACGCGACATTATCACGGCGAGGAAACTTACGCAATCATCGCATAGAAAAACTCGAACAAGAACATAAAATAATGAAACTATTCTCATAAACAAACTGGAACTACAACAGAGAGAGAGAGAGCGAGAGAGAGAGAGAGAGAGAGAGAGAGAGAGAGAGAGAGAGAGAGAGAGAGAGAGAGTCATCATACAAACATTCCACACATCTGACACCAACAAAAACCTCACTTGGAGGGAGGAGCACCACCACCCAACCATGAATCACCACTGATTCCCCCCAAGCCGAAGATCTTGCCAAGGATCAATTGTCCCCAATTGATCAATGCACTGGGTATTTAATAACCTCTTTCATGATTTAGTTACCATTAGCGGTGTCATGCTTTTGTGGATTTTTCTAATTTCCTAGGTCTTTTTTGAAAAATCTTGTATTTATCTCCCACTAGGCTTTTCCTCATAAAATCTTGTCTTTACCTCCTGCAAAGCTTTTATGTCCAATGGATCTTTATCTCCCATCCATCCGATGGATCACCAATCCATGGAAGCTTATCTAGAAGCTTTATCATGAAAGATTCATCTCTATCCCATTCCTCAATGGGATTTCGCAAGCATCTCCTCTCTCTTGGTGCTCCCCCTCCAAGTGATTTATTTTATTAATTTATTTAATAACACATTTGTTTTTCATATTGCATATCACCTAGCTTTCCTCGGGTTAGGTTTAGAATAGTTTAACCCACAAAGGAGGATATCAAACCTATCTTTCCTTAGCTTAGGTTTACAAGCATTTAACACACAAGGGAGGATATCACACCTAGATTTAACTTAGCTTAGGTTTATACTAATTTAGTACACAAGGGAGGGGTGTGACACTCACCGCACCACAACACCTCCAAGTAGCAAACCTCTAGCACCGTCATGCGCCTAACATCTCCGTGCAGAAAACTATAAATTGGAGTAGAAAACTGGCAAAATACAGGAGTTACAAGTCTAAACTGGGATCTATTCTCTGATACCATGTCAGGCTAGGAGGTAGCTCAAAGCAAATTGTGATTTTTGCATTAATATTGATCATAGATATGTACATGGAGGGAGAGACTCTTGGGTTTCATCTCCCGGTGTCTTTTCATATTCCAATTCTCCTTATTTTATATTTACATTATTTTACATGGATTACCTAATCCCAAAGATTAGGTGTTAGCACATCTCATTTCTCATTATGTACTCAAATAAAATTTCAAATTTTTCATTAGCTACAAAAAAAATCATTGTAAGTATTTAATACATCAAGAAACGTGATTTCATAAATAATATTTCATGTATAATAAAATCAAGAACCCATAAAATTATCTACCAACACTAACCCAGCCAAAAAAAGAAACTAATAATATCAAGTAATAAATTACTCATAATCTAGTGTCATAAACAACAAAGACTAACTAGATGCAATAGAGAAGCAAATGAAGTTATATAATAGTTAACTGGAAAATATAATAGCAATGAAACATTATATAATAGTTAACTAAAAAATATAATAACAACAAATATTGTATGTTTAGTGTCCATATTTAAACAGTAAGCATGGTCTATATTGGAGTTGGGCTTCAAGATTTTTTATTTTTAAATAAATTGGTGGATGTGATTTGTTTTCAAGATAATATTCTTGGTCTAATATATTATCCAAAGGATGATATCAAAAGTATGTGAAAGGGTTTTTAGTTTCAAATCAAAAAAAAAAAATCAAAGAATAACATATTTAATTTTAAAAACCTTGAGGAATTTTGATTCTTAAATAAATGAGTAGACAAAATTTGATTTCAAGAGAATATTCTTTGTTTAATACACCATCTAAGGCATGATATGAAAAGTATGTGAAACCATTTTTAGTTTCAAATCAAAGAAAATAAAAGGATAACATATTTAATTTTAAAAACTTTGACAAATTTTGATTTTTAAGTAAATGAGTGAGAGGGTTTGATTTCAACCTTCCTCCAAGGATTTGATTTCAATCTTGGTTTAGAAGATTATGAACTATAATTTAGAATAACTCCGAGAAACATGATGAATTTAAGCGAATCAAAGTGCTTGGATGTGACATATAGCAATGCAAAACCACATGCAACATTTGACATCTCATTGTCTCGTTAGATGAAATAGTGAAATTTAGATGATTTTTTGTGTTCCTTTTATCATTCCATTTTTATGCGAATTTTAGGTTGCCAATTTTTTAAAATGGTTAAATGCTCATTTTATTTCATCTCTTTTATATTTTGAATCCTCCTCCTCACTCTAATAAATTTTGTTTTCATTATTTTGACATCGTTCAATTTCAGTGATTGGATCACAAGTAACTCTTACAAATGAAAGATAGTGAGGTATGCGAAAATGGTGTTATTTGACAATCTTTTTACATGCAAATACTGAAATTAGAGTGTAAATTATAACTGCTCATTCTATTCTTGTGATCCTTGCAATAATTAATTAAAACATTTATTATGAGAATACAGAATAAAATCTTTATTAAAAATAAAAAATCGATGCCTATTGTATATATCAACCAAATTTATTAATATGAGTGTGTTCATAGTAGTATAAAAATGTTATACTTGTTAAGAAAGTTTCACATCTACTTTTAAAATATACTCATGAAATAATGACACAACTTTTAAACATTTTGTTATTATCAATTAGTTAGTAAGATAACGTGAAGTGCAACTTTAATACATGACATCTTTTAAAAGAAATATGATATCTATATTTAGAATAACTACCTTATAAAAATATTAATTCAAAATTCGAAATTAATTTTAAATGTATATAAATACAAATAAATATTTGAAATTATTTTTATAAATATTTAATTATTTTAAACATCTTAATAAATTTTAGTATATCTTATTTTTATCTGTTAAATAAATTTTATTTTAAAGCAATTATAGACATTAAAATTAATAACAAAGAAATACACTGGCATGACTTATAACTTATTATATATGTGAAAATTTATTATATATTAATATAATAAATTTTATATATGAAAATTTATTATATATTGATATAATAAATTTTATATAAATATATAATATTTTAAATTATTATTTAAAAAGAAAATAAGAAAATGAGATTTTATATACAATTAGCTCATAAGTATTGTAATTTAAGGGGTGTTATTATCGTTGTGTTCCTAAACTATGAAGAGTTTGAGAAGTTTCTAGATTAAACAAACAAAATATATAACAAGATTTCTAACTATGGAGATTCACTCTCACTTGTAAGTAGGCTTTGTTATGATAACATGGGCTGGCATAACCCATTTCATACGACACTTATTCATATAACTTTTATTTTAATTAATCAATTTAATTAAAATAGATTTTTAACTATAGAGATTTATTCTCACTTGTGAGCAGGTTTTGTTATGATAACGTGGGTCATCAATACCATAAAGACACGAGGGCCTGGTTAAACTATTGGGAGATCAACGAAAATGATGCTTTGCAAAACATAAATAACATTAAAGATATTGTTACTTCTAAGTTCAAAGAAAAAATGTGGTGTGAGAAAGACTTAGCGGCTAAAAGAAAATTAAGTTATTATAAGAAGGTCATCAACCCCACCCTAGAAGATCAAAAGTATCTCTCTATTTTAACTAGCTCAAAGAAGAAAATTAATATAGCAAAGATTAAAACGAATTCTCATGAGCTCCATAGTGAAACAGGTCGTTGGGCAGATCCTAAAACGCCATGGACGGAAAGGATCTGCCATATATGTGAGAATAGGAACATCGAGGATGAAAACCACTTCCTCTTAGAATGCCCCGCCTATAACCACATTAGATATCAGTTTCACAATCTTTGTTACAATACTGACCTTCCTAGCCTCTTACAATGTCAAAATTATAGTGAGCTCGGGAGGCTTCTCTCCAAGCTTTTTGGGCATAGGAATAAAATCTTAAATCAAAATAGATAATCTGTTTCTTTAGGTCTGGTAGACCATTATTTAGTCTCAGCGGACGTTAACCACCACCATCATCATCACCACATGCCCACAAAATCATAACCCATTTCATATGACACTTATTCGTAAAACATTTTTTAAAATTAATCAATTTAATTAAAATAATTGAAAGATGGTGACTATTTTGAAATAAATTTAAATTTTTAATTTGCAAATAATATTAAGAATATTATAAATATTTCTTAAAGATTAAATCTTTATCATTCACTTAAATAGTTATGATCATTATAATAATTTATTTTTAGATAATTAGAAATTTATATTATTATAAATAATAGAAATTCAAATCATGATAGTAGATTGGAAATTGATATAATTATATTAGAATAAAATAAAGAGTTATTTTAATTTAAGATTAATTTGTATTTTTGAAAATATAAATTTATTTAAAATACAAAAATTGAAAAAAAATATGTATATATTTTTAGGAATTTATTTTTTTAATAATAAATATAGAGATAAGAAAAATTTCATTAATTTTTTATATATAAAAAATTGATATTGAAATAATTTATTCAAAATAGATTCTGAAAAAATTATGCATCTCCCTTAAAATATTTTAATATAAAAATGATTTATTATTATTATTATTTACTTTTTATTAATATAAAATTATTTTATTTAAGTAAATAGTAATGATGTAAATTATAGTTTTATTTTTGAAAATAAATTATGTATATTATTGAAAATAGTCACCCAAGTATTGAGTTAGCCTATTGAATAGCCGTTTTAATAAAAATAAATATAGAATTATAGTACACATAAATTCTAATTATGAATATGTGCATTCTAGGAACATGGAAATAAACCAAAAACTATTATTAAAATGATATTATCAATAATAACTATTCATTTTTTAAATCACTATGAAAGAAATGTTAAATTTATATATTCACGAATATTCCATGTCACATACTACCTTCGCTCGATCGGGCCGTTTGATCTTCCAACAGTACAATCTCGGAGTCAAACCTGAAGTCCACATGAGTTTCTTTATAATACAACCATGGTCTACAACAAAAGGCAGAAAGGAGGGATTACTAACTCGATCTCCGAGGTCGAGGGTTCTGGAAATCGTGCATTCATTACGTACAACCATCGTCTGGAACAAAAGGCAGAAAGGAAGGATTACTAACTCGATCTCCAAGGTCGAGGGTTCTGGAAATCGTGCATGCATTACGGAACACAAAATTAAATATACCTCACCACTCTGCCAGGTAAATTCACTCTCTGTTTGCTCACGTTTCGTTCATTCATTCGTTATAGGGGATATATTCATTGTATATTTCCTTAATAAATATCCAAAAGCGGGTTTTAATGCAAAATATATCAATGATTATATATTTGCAGTCTTGCAATCGATTAGAGACTTCTACAAATCTTGCATTAAAGAACAGAAAAATAAAGACACCTCACCATTTGTGCTAGGTAAATTCACTCTCCCATGTTTCATTCCTTCTAGAGTGTATATTCATTGTATATATTTTTAATCAATACCAAAATTTTGGTATATTATTAATTAATACCAAAAACGCTCGTTTAAAGCAGACAGTAAGGATTATGAACTCGATCTCTAAGCTCGAACAGAGAAATAAATAAATATATCTCACCACTCAGCAAGGTAACTTTACGATCTGCTTGTTCATGTTTCATTAGTTACAGGTGATATATTCATTGTATATATCATTTATCAATATACATACAGAATTGGGATTAATTGAAAATATATGAATGATTATATTTCAATCGTCTTAGATTTCAGAAGATTTCATGCATGGTGTTCTTCTGTAATTTCAATCAGCGTGGTCTCTAAATATACATTCACATCATGGCGGAAGCTTACACACAGCTGGAGCTTAACATCATCTCGGCTCAAGATCTCAAGGAGATGCATCTTTTTGGCATGAAGGAGATGCAGACCTACTGTGTTGTCTAGATCAATTTTGAGAAAAAAGTGGCATAACAAATTAACAGAACAGGTGGCGCAAACCCTACCTGGAACGACAAGGTCATTTTCAGAGTGTAAGAGCGTTTGCTGCGCAGTGAAACCTCTGCTGTGATGGTGGAGATATACTGCGTGGGTGGTCTCAGGGACAAGCTTGTAGGCACTGTGAGGGTCTTCCTTTCCACTTTCCTCAAGGACTACGGGAGCCCAGATTCCAGCGGGATGAGCTTCTCGGCACAGCAGGTCCGTCGTACTTCTAGACGCGCCCCTCAGGGCATTATCAACCTTGGCATCATGATTCTTGATGGAGTGGATCTTCACAGAATGAACAGATTCAACCCTGCAACTGATGGGGCTGTGGATTTCAAAGATTTGACGAGGAATCCTGTCCAACCTAGGCCGTCATTTCTTAAAAAATTAGTGTCCATTAAAACTAATAATGTTTTTTATGCCCGAGAACAGCAAGCTCGCTGTCAAGGCTTCAAAAATCTCGCAGGCAAGGAAGAGGGCAGAGATCAAGAAAAGCAGAAAGATGTTGATGAGATGGTTGAGAAAAAGGAGAAGAAGAAGCCTGTTGGCTGCTATCCTATTCTCAAGGCTCCAAAATTGAAAAGGAATAAGGTTGGATTGAGGAATGGGTCTGCGAAAATTCATGTCAGTTCATCTGACAGTAACCTCTGTGCCAAGGGTGATCAAGATCCTGCTCTGGTTAATCAGGATGAGATGGTTGATAAAATGGAGAAGAAGAAACATGTTGGCTTCTATCAGATTCTCATGGCTCCAAAATTGAAAAGGAATAAGGTTGGATTGAGGAATGGGGCTGCAAAATTTCATCGCAGTCCATCAGACACTAACCTGTCTGCCAACGAAAATCAAGATCCTGCTCCGGTTAATCGAGATCCAAATTATAATTTGTATTATCATCAATAATATTATTGTTCAAGAATACATTGGTTTTATGTTATTATTTTTACCGACATATACTATTTTCTATCTTAGCATGCATACGTATTTCTGTCGATTGCTTATCATGGTGGTAGTCGTTACTGAGTTAATATAATAGAATCTGTTGGCTTTGAATTTTTGGATTAATGAATGTTTAGTGAAACTATTGATTTCCACCAATGCCATTATGGAAATGATCCTCTCCTCAATTCGGCCACGTATCGCTGATAGAACAACTCACAGATGGTGTCTCCCTTTTTTTCTTAGCCGCTCTTTGGTTTGTATCGCTGATAGGACAACTCACACATGGTGTCTCCTTTTTTTTCTTAGACCAACACGATAGGAATTTAATGTGAGCATACTTTAAACTGGCAAAAGAAGCATAAGCAACTTCCATATTTCTTGCTCTATCCCTTCCTTGACAAGTATGACACTCAACCCATGTTGATGCAAAAACTCGACCCTTCTAGCTGCCATAATCATTTTGACTCTAATCTCTTGACATTACAACTCTTGTACACTCTTCTACTTCCTCCAACCTTCTAGAATCTCCCCGTAACAATAATGTTGAAGTTGGTAAAAAAAATTGCGCGGTGCCATCCAAAATTAATAAAATCGAAAATTAGAAAAGGCCAGTCCGTCAAGACAACAAATTTTTCTAGGTATTCCATTTCCACTTCTGGTATCTTTTGGAAAGTTAGCAAATGCTCATGTGAATATAAGCAATAAACTTGCTGAATTGGGTCCTCTCTTGGGCAAAAGTCACTTGCAAATCCTGAAGGCAGAGCACTCCAGGTAACCAAAATCTGAAATATTTGAGGACGTTAAATCCTGTAGGTTGAGCAACAGAGTTGGTCAACATCCTTGTCTCAATCAATAATTTCTGAGTTGGCCAACATCCTTGTCTTTATCAATAATTTCTCATCTGAATGAATACACACAATTCAATTCAGTGGTCACCCTTGCTAGTCTCGAATGCTTCTATCACATTTCAACTCATCGTGATGCCAATTCAACTCATCGTTATTACTCTTTGGCATGGATATTATTCATGCCACCTTGAAAATTTAGAAAGCTTATATTTTTTAAAAATTACAACAGCATCATCAACATTTAATCCTTTCTATAATAGATATGATGCCTATATGTTTTAATAACTACAACAGAATTATCAATTATTAATCCTTCTATAATACAATAGATACTAAAGATTTTTATTGTTGCTTTTTTAATATATAAAAGGATATGAAGTTTATACGTTTTAATCACTGCAACCGAATCATAAAGATTTAATTATCTTTTCTATAATAGATACTAAGGTTTTTATTGTTAATTTTTTAATATATAAAAAGTTGATAGGGAAATAATTTATTCAAAGTAAATGTTTAAAAAATTACACATTTCTATGTTAATAAATTTCAATGTAAAAATATTAATATATTTCAATTTCATTGTAAAAAATATTATTAATGAATTAAGCTTGTTATTTTTTATTATAAAATTATTTTACTTTGTTAAATATTAAAACATTCTATTTATGGAAATATATTTTTATAATCAATAGCTGATGATCATGAAAATGAAGTGATCTGAGAGGAAATCGGAGGCAATTTACATGTGCTTGAAGAAAGGACATACATAGGCACCTAGAGGTTATAGTTGTAGCAATGGGAATGCACCCCGTTGCGTGAGTACAAGACTAGCGTAATCATCGATTCCTCCAAGCACGCGCCCACACACACACACAAATATATATATAGTATGTAGGAATCAACGATTGATTTGGTCTTATACTGACATGACAGTCGATTCCAACTACTGCCATTGTACATCATGTAGAATTTTCAGTGTTGGGTTCGGAGCAATTTCCTCGATACAAGAAGTTGGATCAAAAGGCTAAGAGCACAATACAATTGTGTATCTCAGATTCAGTATTGTTGAATGTATCAGGGGAAGTTACGACTAAGGCTTTGTGGGACAAGTTAGGGACTTTGTACCAATCTAAGTCTCTAGTGAATAAACTGTTCCTATGGAAAAAATTGTATAACCTGAGGATGAAAGATGGTGACTCGGTTACAGAGAATCTAAACGCATTTAATATTGTGGTAAGTCAGTTATTATCTATTGATATTAAAATTTTAGATGAAGATAAGTGCATTAGTTTGTTGTGTTCTCTACCAGATTCATGGGACAGTCTGGTTATTGCAATAGGTAACAATGCAACTGCCTTGCAATTTGATGAAATAGTCTCATCCTTACTGACGGAGGAGATGAGATGGAAAAATATGGAGAGCCAGAATGGTGATACATTGTCTGTACAAGGACATTCCCATAAAAGAAACAAAAGTAAGTCATCGAGTGGGATATCTAAATCCAGAGGGATATCTAAATCTCCAGGAAAACTTGTAAAGGTGGTGTGCTGGAAATGCGGAAAGGAAGGGCACTACAAAAGGGACTATAAATCTAAAGCTCCTAACAAAGGAAAGGGATTTGATGATGCTCCTTTTGCAGAGGAGAAGACCACCTCACATGAAGGTGGGGATGTGTACTTGGCTTCTTCAAGTACACATGTAGATCATGAGGTATGGTTGATTGACTCAAGTGCATCCTTTCACTTCACTCACCATAAAGAGTGCTTCTATGAGTCTAAGAAATACGATGGTGGTGATGTATTCTTAACAGATGATAGGAAGGTTAGAATCATTGGTCGCGGAAAAGTAAAGTTGAAGTTGCAAGGTGGAAGGGTTAGAACACTTCTAGGTGTTCTGCATATTCATGCATTGGCCAGAAATCTGATTTCTGTAAGCAAGCTAGATGATGCAGGTGTTAAAATAGTGTTCAAAAAAGATACCTGCAATATGGTTTGGGGAGCACTAGTATTGATGCAGGGAGTTCAGACTGGAACTCTCTACAAGCTAAAAGGTAGCACTGTTGTTGATCGGTGCAACAGTTCTGTGGTTCCTGAAAGTGGAGCAGAAAATCTAATGGTCTTTGGAGAAATACCATGCTATGGCATAAAAGGCTTGGACATATTGGAGAGAAGGGCCTTTGAATACTTAATGGTAAAGGTATGGTAGAAGGTATGACTAATAGCTCTCTGGATTTTGATATCTGTGAAAATTGTGTATATGAGAAGTAGAATCAAGAGTTTCCCCTTTGGTGGCAAGAGGGCAAAATAGATATTAGAGCTTGTGCACATTGATGTGTTTGGACCTGTGAAGGCTCCACCACTGGGTAAGTCTATTTATTATGTATCATTTATAGATGACTTCTCAAGGAATACATGGATATATTTCCTCAAGAATAAATCTGAAGTCTTTGATAGGTTTAAAGAATTTAAGGCTCTAGTGGAAACCTAGACATAGAAAAAGATAAAGGTGCTAAGGGCAGATAACGGTGGAGAGTTTTGCAGCAGGTAATTTGAAGAATTTTATAAGAAGTGTGGTATATCACGACAGAAGACTACTCCATAAAAACTTGAGCAAAATGGAGTTGTAGAAAGAATGAACAAGATGTTGATGGAAAGGTCAAGAAGAATGCACAGTGGTGCCAGGTTAGGACGAGAATTCTGGGTAGAGGGGGTGGAGACAACATGTTACCTAGTCAAGAGAACACCTCCATCAACGTTGGAGGATAAGACTCCACAAGAGGTATGGACTGGTAAGAAACCCTCTCTTTCACATTTGAGGGTATTTGGATGTGATGCATATGTATATGTTCCAAAGGAGAAATGAACAAAGTTGGATAGTAAATCTGAAAAGTGCATATTTATTAGGAATAAGGATGGTTTAAAGGGTTATAAGCTTTGGAACCCAGTAACAAGGAAGGTTATGTACAGCTGAGATGTGTTGTTCATAGAAGTGAAATATGTTATTAAACATGAATTCCCATCAAAGGAACCTGAGAAGATAGAATTTGAGCTTAAGGAGGAAGAATCAGACTCTATAACAGAAGATGAATCACAAGATGAAGAGCCACAAACTCCAGGTGTGAAAAGATCAGTTCAAGAAAGAAGGAAGCCAAAAAGGTATAGTCCATTTTCTTTCCATTCAAATTTTTCTTTATCTATTACCGATGAAGATCCCAGAACTGTGAAGGAAGTAGTAGATTCAGAGGATGGAAAACTCTGGAAAAAGGCCATGGTTCATGAAATGAAATCTTTGCACAAAAATGAGGCTTCGGATCTAGTGGAGTTTCTGGCTGGAAGGAAACCCATTGGCAGCAAATGGGTGTTCAAGAATAAAACAAATGCAAGAGGGAAAGGTGGAGAAATACAAAGCTAGGTTGGTAGCAAAAGGTTATTCGCAAGTACCGAAAATTGGTTTGTGGTGATATTTATCTATTTTTGCTGCTTTTGATTTTGAGGTATGTTACACAGTAATTTGTCACCATTGGTCACCGTCCCTGTTACCCCTTTCCCGCACTTTAGAGGACTCATTCCGGGACCTGTGAGCGGTACATAACTTAAAAACACTTGCATTATGTTCCCCTAAGTATGGACTTCATGTGCCCAGAAGACATCTCCTGCAAAATATCCCTGAAAAGTTCCCTTTTTCCATTAGTGCGAGTCCACAATGTACTGCCCGCGCCAATGAAGGAAATCCTCAAAAGAGGGCGCGCCAGTTGGCACTCTGTCTTAGAGTTACACCCGCGCCAACCGAGTTTGGAAAATATTTTTAACAAACGCGTGCCCGGATGTTTTTTCCCTTCAAATCATGAAGTTTTTGAGGATAATGCTAATCTCTTGGATGTCGAGATTCATCATCTATCCCTTACATCTATCCACAATGGCTTTTTGGGGATAATGCCAATCCATAATGGGTGTCTTGATTCATTGTATCTTCTTCCCCTCCTCCATCTATAAAAGTCTGTCCTCATGCATTTGACAAGCTAGTGATAGTGCTAGTTTTTGAGTGATAGTAAGAGTTTTGGAGCATAGGGAGATTATACTGTCAGAAGTCTGAGCTTTGCATTCATAATCAAAGAGAGAGAAAGGCTTGTTGCAAGACATATGTAGCTGTTCACCCAGCCAGAGGAGGGATTCAACGTCAGAACCTTGGTTGTACTTTTCTCTGTTGATTACCATTAATAAACGACTATCATTATGGTTCCGATCTTATTGTTCATTATGATAATGTTTGATCTATATCTTTTCTGACTGATATATGGTTGTATTTAGTGGATTTTATGCTTGTATTCACTTCGTTCTTTGCTTGATCGTGAGGATCGTGACCTACTGGAGCAAGGGAATGGGAGTATCAACTCTTCCACGACACTAGCGTTGGACTTCAGGTTGGTTCTCATAATCCACTTTCAATTTGCAACTAGGAACTTGCATGGTAGCGTTGATTGATTGTTGCTAGACCCATTTTGGGCTAGTGGGATCGCCTTTGTCCGCAGAGGGGATTTACCTCACCAACAATTTGGCAACTCCACTGGGGAAGCTATTTGTTGTTTGATTTGTAAACTTTGGACGGAGCCTGAAGTACGGTCAGGTAGCCTTCGAAACGCTATTGCTTTGCATTAGCGAAGTAGATCAACGCCACTTCAGTCAATCTCCGGTTTGGTTTACGAACTAAACAACTTGGAGTTTGTCTTGCCTCTTTAGTTTCTCTTGTTTTGATTGCTTGGATAGCTTTCTGGGTTGATTCTTTGGTTGTCTCTTGCTTCTTGGTCTATCTGGGTACTGCTGGCCTAGTCTTGGATTGCTTGTTTTTTATTTTAGCATAGCAAACTCAATTGGTGCTCTTTTTTGCATGACATTCACGCCATTGGCGCCGCTTGTCAATGTACAGCCCGTGCCAATCCTCAATTGGCGCTACTTTTAGCCTGAAAGTCGCACCAGCCTAGGGAACCTTTTAGAGTTTGCTTGTTTTGAGCCTTCCAAGCTTGGTTTTTGTGTCTGGATGCTTCCTCTCAATCACTTGAATGTGTTAGAGTCTTGTTTGATTGGTTTTTGGCCTTTACCCTTTGGGTGTTTGTTTCTTTCCATCGATTTCACATTTTAGCCCTAGGGCATCTAGTGGCTTTGTGCAATCGAGCCTTCCTTAGGAGTTTTGGTTTTCTGTTGGTCCAGTCATCTTTTTGGTTACTCTCTTGCACTTGTTTAGTGATTGTTAAGCTTTTTATTGCGTTATTCGAGTGATTCACTTCTTTTTCACTTGGATTCCACTTGGCTTCGTTTTGGGCTTAGATCACATAGCTCATTGAGGTCTTTGTGATTTTTCTTGGTTTGAAAGATTGCCTTGGTGTTTCAAGGACTTGATTGTGTTTTCATTGAGTGAAATTTGTCTTTTTTACTCTTTGTTATTATCTCTCAAAATTTGTTTAAGTGCATTATGCCATTAAAAAAAAACAAACGATCTTTTTGCATTGCATTAGTTAGCATTCTTCACTGTTATTAGAAATTAGTCACTTTTAAAAAAAGGAAAAGAAAAATTTTCATTTATTGCTATTAGCTGCATTAGAATCTTTGTTGAATGTTTGATGATCATTTTGTTTGTTTGAAAGATCTCAACTCTTCTGTAGTTAGCATTCATTGAATGGAATGATATATTTTGGCATATAGCTTGCATTTAAGAAATTTTGATAGATCACATACGGTAGGACCTAAAAACTGAAACCTAATCAAAGATCAACTGTAAAAGAACTGAATGAATCTAAAAATGCATTGGAACTTAACGCATATATTCTAGAGGTCTAGGCTAGAGACGTGTTCCGACGTTGTTAAACCTAGTCACTGTTGTTTCACATTATGGTTGGATGATTCCTCCTTTTGTGACTCGATAGTGGTCTAGCACGGATCTTTGCTCCCACGTACCGTCGAGTATATGTGGAGACCCCACTAGGTTATCATCCTTTATCCACAGGAAGCCGTGTCTGCCGCCTTACAAGCCGTAATGCACTGAACACAACAATCGGGAAGATTGACTGCCGTACGGGACGTCCTTGGTTTTCATCTGATTGCCAAGGTGTATAAGCAGTTTTACGGATTGTTTGGTAAACCTTTTGCCTAGTTCTCCAGAGTAGTCACTTTTGACCCTTTTTGGACTCCCTAAAAGAAAAGGTTCACCTGAGCATTTGTCACTTCGGGCTCACTAAATATTCGAAGGAGACTAGAGTCATCTTTTTGTCCTTTTCTCAACTCTTAAAACATGAAAAGGTCAAGTTCATTTCCTTTGTCTTAAAATTTATTCAGCCGCGATTCACATTTACCCGGTTAGATCTTGTTTGCGTTAGCTTGAGTAGGCTTCTTTTTCGATGGCAACCTTTCCGGGGTTCACCAACCCAGGGATCCCCTCTGACGGAAACCCTGGTCACTTCGCTCCTTTTGGGAATGTTGGTGCTCCTTACATGGCAACGTTTTCCCTCCCAGGGCTAACTGTTGGGTTGCCTGTTTGGTTGTTCCCAACCTCTTTGGTCCCTACCATCTCAACTTCTCGTCAATCAGTCCCTCCACCTAAACAACATCATGTTGATTCTAAGGTGGAACTCTTCCCTTCTTCGCCTGTTTCTACGTCCTCATCTTCTACTTCGCCTGGTGAAAGTCTAGATTCGAGTAACCAGGTGACTAAGAAGAAGAAGAAGAAGACGAAGAAGAAGAAGTCTCCTAAGGGAGAGGCTAAAACTACAGCTGGTCCCTTGAGTACACCTCCGATCGGGCCACCTTCTGCTCCTCTGCGGAAAGTCAAATTTCCTTGTAGATTATGCAAGGATGACCATCTTCTACGCGATTGTCCTGGCATTCCCAAGGTCTTAGAAGTATGGTCTCACGATTCGGCCCGCCCCTCATCGTCCTCTGGAGCTCACGGCAATGCTACCTTATCAGCTGGAAATGGTAAGGGAAAAGGGAATATTCGAATCCCCTGTAGACTTTGTGAAGGCAATCATCCCCTTCACCTTTGTCCGCTCATGGATAAAGCCTCTGTTGTCTTGGAAAGTCTTACAACTCCTTCACCCCAACTTCCCGTTGGTTATCAACGTCTCTCTGCAACTGCAGATCATTCCCCTGTTGACAAAGAGATTGATTCAAATTCTTCTCGTGTCCAGGCCCCTCTTCCCGAACCTGGCTGTGCCAAGCCTGTTCCAGACCAACCATTGGTCGGAAAGAGTGTCGACTCGAGTTCACCATCCGTCGACAACTCTGTTTCGGAAGAGCATCATTCCCATGTTCTTCTCGTCTCCTCAGATTCTCCTGAGTTCGGAAATGACTCTCCTATCCCAGCTGCTCCCGAGAGTCTTGCTTCGGTCCCTTTAGAGCAGTGGGGCAATCATACGATTCCCCCACCAAGTAGTTCAGTCGTTTCCTTCGACTGGAGTCATTTGACCACCTCCTGCCTTCCATCCCATGTGCCTTTCTGGGTCACGGTACACGCCTATAATAGGGCAATACCTGGCACTATTTTGAATGAGGGTGCATCTGTCAGTCTTATGCCTGCCACTACTTGGCAGGCTTTGGGTTCCCCACAGCTTGTGCCAGTCGCGCCGAATCTGACGGCTTTTGACAGAGGAACTAGTCAACCATTAGGGATCCTTCCAAAGTTCCCTATTACTTTGGGAGGCAAAACCATCTATATAGACGTATCGATTACCCGAGGTGCTTTAGATTTCAGTATTCTCCTTGGTCGTGACCATGTTTATGCCATGGGGGCCCTTGTCTCTTCACTTTTCCGTGTGGTTTGCTTTCCACACGATGGAAGAATCGTGACTATAGATCAATTATTGTTCGTTTGTCCCCAGGTGCCTCCTGCGCAGTCAACATCCCCTCCTGGTTTTCATCCACCAGTTGCATCTGCCCCACCACAGGTCAACTACGTGGCCACTTATTCCGTGCCTGTATCCTGTGATGCCGCCGTCGTGCATAGTGTCCTGGGGGCATTGGGTCCTGACTTCCAAGATGTTAGACTTCCACCCAGAGTGGCGCTCTTGGAAGCCCCGACTTCCTGTTCATTCTAATGAGGTCTGTCGGAGCATAGTTCGTTTTCCTATGTCAAGCTCCTTAAAAAATGAAACTAGGTCTGTCGGAGCATAGTTTGTTTTCCTATGTCAAGCTCCTTAAAAAGTGAAACTAGGTTTGTCGGAGCATAGTTCATTTTCCTATGTCAAGCTCCTTAAAAAATGAAACTAGGTCTGTCAGAGCATAGTTCGTTTTCCTATGTCAATCTCCTTAAAAAATGAAACTAGGTCTATCAGAGCATAGTTCGTTTTCCTATATCAAGCTCCTTAAAAAATGAAACTAGGTCTGGCGGAGCATAGTTCGTTTTCCTATGTGAAGCTCCTTAAAAAATGAAACTAGGTCTCGCCGAGCATAGTTCCTGATCTTGTTTCAAGCTCATTAAAAAATGAAATAAGGGTTATGAGGATAGTTCTTTTCCTAGGTCTACCTCATTAAAAAATGAAACATCTCCTCCTTTCCAAATCGAGTCTTTTGATTAAGATCTCGTAAAATACAAGTCAAGTCTTTCCTAGATCTCGAGAGTGAACCTTCATTCCATCCACTTTGATGAATGCAATGAAGCTTGGGGGCATGTACCTCGATTTGCGTTATTATGTTGGGGGCATGCGAACTTATAACAAGCATAGTTTTTTCGTTTCAAGCTTGTGTAAACATGAAACCGAATCTAAGCAGAGTTCTCCATGGTCAAGCTTATGTAAAAATGAACCCATACCTAATTTACATCTCGTGATTGCCTTTTATCTGCTAAATTCTGTTAGATGAGCCTTGGTTGTTTCATTCCATCGCCACCATCTCTTTGGCCGATAATATGCTTTCACTTGGTTCTTTATCATTTCTTGGGGAACCGCAGCAATGATTGGTTTTATTAGCCAACCTCTTAACCATTACATGTTTTGAGTAGTTCCACTATTGTCAGAACCAGGTGCTACCCTTTATACCACTCGTTCCTCTAGGACGAGTCTCCTTTAAGCTCTTTTCAGACTCGTAAAAGATGAAAAGATTGCCGAGTACTTTTCCCTTTTTGACTCGTTAAAGAGAATAAAAATGGAGGTCTACTTTCAAATCTTTTCCGACCGTTTAAAGACGAAAATATCGCCGAGTTATCCCTCTTGACTCGTTAAACATAAATAAGAGGCGGTCGTCTTTAAACTCTTTTCCGACTGTGTAAAAACAAAAAGATCGTCGAACCTTTGTCGTTTCAGGTTCATTAACGGTTTCGAAATGACATGGTTTCGATCGCTTTTTTACTTTTTCAGGTCGAAATCACTACTTACGAAAAGTACTCCTCGATCGTAATGGTCGGGCGGTTCTTTTGAGCATTGTTTTATACTTTTTCGGGCTCGAAAGACACAACTTTACAAAAAAGGACACCTTTGGAGTTTTCTTTTCTACAGTCTTTTCAAACTCTCTAAACATGAAAAGACGCCGAGTTTTTCCTTTGTCAGACTCGTTAAAACTTAATGACATTGGAGTCCGTCAAGATGACGTTACAAGCATATGCTATCCCCATCAAGCTTGTAAATAAAAATAATTGGGGTACTCGCCAGAAATGGTGGGGGAAAATGGAACCATAATTATTGTCGTGTCGGCAGTATGTCGCTCTTGAACATGGCACTTGTCTGCTTTCGTGTCTGGGTGGGGATATCTCATCTCATTTTTCACTTACCTCCGTGGATTTGGGTAATCCTGTTTGACCTCTCATCTTCTCATTGCCTCGTCACCATGACCTCTGATCCATTGATGTCAAATACTGCCAATTCCACTGTCGTGCCGCCGATATGTTCAAGATAAGTTGAGCTCTGCAGAGTAACAACCTCTTTCTGATAGCTCACACAATTTTGATCCACCAAAATATTTTTTCTCTGTCTCGTGTCGATGATGTGGGAAACACTATGGCCCACCTTCGATCAAGGTCACTTCCTGTCGACTTCAACTCATTATCCAGGAAGCTGATCTAGAGACTCCCTTCCGGTGCCTTGGAGGCTGCATGCCTCAATGGCAGGTTCTTCGTGTTCAAAGTGAGGTTTTCATCATTGGCCTCTGATCAAATGATTCTATGGGTGTTCGACGCCAGCTCACTAATTCGCACGCCGTAGATTGTACCTGTAGTACCTTGAGGGCGATTGTCATTATTGGTGGTACCTCTCGCGTCTGTTAACAGTTTTCATTATTGACTGGTAATCAGACGATGTTCATGCATGTTCGACTTAAGCTCATGTATTCGCATGCTTGAACTTGTACTTTTGTTCGGGTCGAGATGGAGTGCAAGACCCTGGATTTTTTCTGTTGGAATCCAGGCTGTGATTTGTGGATTCTTGTTACATGACTCATTCACTGGATGGCTGCGACCATACCTGAGTCTATTCATCGATCCTAACCGGATGGCTGCGCCCATACCATGGATCTAGATTATTATGTACTATGTTATGGATGGCTGCGACCATACCACATATATTATGTAATTGAGCTATCAGTTGTATCTCTCTATGCAGATTCTCCGACGGTAGCTGCATGTGTTCTTGTAAAGCATTTCACCCCTCTCTCTCTCTCGGGCCTCATGCTTTAGGGGGCATCTGTTACACAGTAATTTGTCACCATTGGTCACCGTCCCTGTTACCCCTTTCTTGCACTTTGGAGGACTCATTCCGGGACCTGTGAGCAGTGACATAACTTAAAAACACTTGCATTATGTTCCCCTAAGTATGGACTTCATGTGCCTTGGAGACATCTCCTGCAAAATATCCCTGAAAAGTGCCCTTTTTCCGTTAGCGCGGGTCCACAATGTACTACCCGCGCCAATGAAGGAAATCCTCAAAAGAGGGCGCGCCAGTTGGTGCTCTGTCTTAGAGTTACACCTGCGCCAACCGAGTTTGGAAAATATTTTTAACAAACGCACGCCCAGATGTTTTTTCCCTTCAAATCATGAAGTTTTTTAGGATAATGCTAATCTCTTGGATGTCGAGATTCATCATCTATCCCTTACATCTATCCACAATGGCTTTTTGGGGATAATGCCAATCCATAATGGGTGTCTTGATTCATTGTATCTTCTTCCCCATCTCCATCTATAAAAGCCTATCCTCATGCATTTGACAAGCTAGTGATAGTGCTAGTTTTTTAGTGATAGTAAGAGTTTTGGAGCATAGGGAGATTATACTGTCAGAAGTCTGAGCTTTGCATTCATAATCAAAGAGAGAGAAAGTCTTGTTGCAAGACATATGTAGCTGTTCGCCCAGCCAGAGGAGGGATTCAACATCAGAACCTTGGTTGTACTTTTCTCTGTTGATTACCATTAATAAACGACTATCATTATGGTTCCATTCTTGCTGTCCATTATGATGATGCTTGAATTATATCTTTTCTGACCGATATATAATTTCATCTATTGGATTTTATGCTTGTATTCGTGTCATTCTTTGCATGTGCAGGTGTCCATTCATGAAGATCATGAGGATCGTGATCGGCCGAAGCAAAGGAACGGAGTGTCAACTCTTCTACAACACTAGCGTTGGAATCCAAGTAGGGTGTCCATAATCCACCTTTAATTTGCAATTAGGAACTTGCATGATAGCATTGTTTGATTGTTGCTAGACCCATTTTGGGCTAGTGGGATCACCTCTGTCCGCAGAGGGGATTTACCTCTCCAACAAGGAGGAAAAACCGGATCGGTGCCCAAACGTGCTTGGGAAGTGCTCTTAACACTCATTCTCCTTGTTGTGATATTCTGCCGCGGAGAATATTATTTGGATTGTTGTTAACTAATGGGTATGCCCATACAAATCTTATAAACCCAACGTATATATCACACTCGGATTCAATCTTGGGTGAGGCCACTTATGCTATCTATTGACAAGAATTTTAATATATATTCCAAAAATGTATAACATAGAAATCAATACATAATACGCGTATGGAAGGTAATTAATTTTTCAACTGTAAAAGTTGATTTTTATTTTAAGGAATAATATCCCCCTGTTCTGTGTTTCAAAAATTGAACTTACACCATCATCTTATTTTTATGTATAAAATTTTAATTTTGGTGGCTTAACTCAATTTAATCACATGCATAAATTAATTCGAACTTCATTCTTCGTATCAAGGTTTTTTAAAACCTCGATGATCCATTCGAATTAAAGATCGGTGTA
The DNA here is from genome assembly GCA_031772625.1 of Pinus tabuliformis. Classification (NCBI taxonomy): domain Eukaryota; kingdom Viridiplantae; phylum Streptophyta; class Pinopsida; order Pinales; family Pinaceae; genus Pinus; species Pinus tabuliformis. The sequence goes on along the minus strand of CM062808.1, from coordinate 300,770,640 downwards.
TGGACGGCTATGCTATGCTCTTGAGTTTTCAACCCCGGCACTTATAATTATCTAATTTTAGACCATATACACCCTCATTTACATTCTATAATATATCGGTCCATAGCTTATATATGGAAGGGTATTGTTTCTTTCCAATTTCTATATTTTCTTTTATCTTAAGAATAATATCTCATGTTCCATGTTTCGACAATCTACCTTAGCTTATAGGTTTTAAACTCTTTCGTTGATAAACCTATGTATTTTTTGTTGTCCCTTCCTAACAAATTAGTTTTATGACAGAGATAAATATTGCATGCAACAAGAACTCCATATGGGCTTCCCCATTCTTTTCTCTAAACATTTTTAATATTTAGATTCAATTTTAAGGAGTCTAGATTTAACACTTATACCAGGACCCTTTAGAAGAGTTTTAGGTAGTGAGGCCAATTTTAGGCTAAAACTTGTCCATACCCTATGGAGGCATATTGGCCCATAGGCCGCAAGGTTTGAACTTGATTTCTTCGATACCATTTGTAATGAACCCCCTGAGCCTACCTAGGAATTTAGCCTCTAGGACCCATAAATTTAAAATTTTGGGTTCATTCACAGTTAAAGCTTTACCCCTCTTTGCAGATCTTGTCTTCTAAAATTACCCCAGCCATATTACTATTAGGCCATAGTACAAATTTCTCATTAATTATTTTACTGGTTCTCTTATATGGAACCTTACATTCATTAACATATCTGATGTATGTGATCAACCATTATACTTGCGATGGTAGGCACCCTATCAAAATATCTAGGTAAACCTCTACCAGCACTAGTGGACATTTATTTCATGATCATTGTAGTGTACACTACGTTATTGACTAGAATTTCATTCCCATGCATACTAGTTAGACTTGCAACACAGATACTTAACCCATCAGTCATAAAATGGGAAACCTTATTTCCTCAATTCGTGAGTATGCGTAAGTAGATATCACTTTAGAGCATTATGATCATACCATATCACTGTAGTGAATGTAATACGATCAGTTAGAGAATCCATAGTCATCTCACATATTCATGCATAATCTCACTATAAACCATGTTAGTATATATATCACTGCCTGCCATGCTTCCGCTACTAACTCTATTATTAGATGTAAAAGAGGTCATATGTCCAATACTGCCATCACTTTCATAGTAATAAATTAGCACAGGGAATCTAATTATGTGTTAATCCATTTAATGTACTTCTACAAATAACTTCACACTAGAAGGCCACATGCAAGTCGATCATGAGAAATCTAACGTTGTGACACTAGTAACAATAGCTAATTACCATGATTCCACCCTTTCTCATATACATTAAAGGTCACATACATAAGACAACAATTATTTCCATACAGATAACACCTCGTATATATAACTGAGCTACATGGGTTAACCATTTAAACAGTAGGAAATAGAGATAATAGATCAACCATCAACATATCTTAGCTAAATGATTTAACTTCATAAAAAGTAAGGATTAATATAGAACCCATACTATTTAACTGAATCTCATCAGAGTAGAGAGAAACACCATTAAGTCTATTAATACATAGGCCTATGTAATTCACGCGACATTATCATGGCGAGGAAACTTAGGCAATCATCGCATAGAAAAACTCAAACAATAACATAAACTTATGAAACTATTCTCATAAACAAACTAGAACTACAACAGAGAGAGAGCGAGAGAGAGTAAGAGTCATCATACAAACATTCCACACATCTGACACCAAAAAAATCCTCACTTGGAGGGAGGAGCACCACCACCCAGCCATGAATCACCACTGATTCCCCCCAAGCCGAAGATCTTGCCAAGGATCAATTGTCCTCAATTGATCAATGCACTGGGTATTTAGTACCCTCTTTCATGATTTAGTTAGCATTAGCGGTGTCATGCTTTTGTGGATTTTTCTAATTTCCTAGGTCTTTTTTGAAAAATCTTGTATTTATCTCCCATGAGGCTTTTCCTCATAAAATCTTGTCTTTATCTCCTACAAAGCTTTTATGTCCAATGGATCTTTATCTCCCATCCATCCGATGGATCACCAATCCATGGAAGCTTATCTAGAATCACATATAGAATATTTATCATGAAAGATTCATCTCTATCCCATTCCTCAATGGGATTTCGTAAGCATCTCCTCTCTCTTGGTGCTCCCCCTCCAAGTGATTTATTTTATTAATTTATTTAATAAAACATTTCTTTTTCATATTACATATCACCTAGCTTTCCTCAGCTTAGGTTTAGAATAGTTTAACCCACGAAGGAGGATAACAAACCTATCTTTCCTTAGCTTAGGTTTACAAGCATTTAACACACAAGGGAGGATATCACACCTAGATTTAACTTAGCTTAGGTTTATAATAATTTAGTACACAAGGGAGGGGTGTTACACTCACCGCACCACAGCACGTCCACGCAGCAAACCTCTAGCACCCTCATGCGCTCAACATCTCCACGCAACAAACTATAAATGGGAGCAGAAAACTGGCAAAAATACAGGAGTTACATGTCTAAACTGGGACCTATTCTCTGAAACCAGGTCAGGCTAGGAGGTAGCTCAAAGCAAATTATGATTTTGCATTAATATTGATCATAGATATGTACATGGAGGGAGAGATTCTTGGGTTTCATCTCCCGATGTCTTTTCATATTCCAATTCTCCTTATTTTATATTTACATTATTTTACATGGATTACCTAATCCCAAAGATTAGGTGTCAGCACATCTCATTTCTCATTATGTACTCAAATAAAATTTCAAAATTTTCATTAGCTACAAAAAAAATCATTGTAAATATTTAATACATCAAGAAACTTGATTTCATAAATAATATTTCATGTATAATAAAATCAAGAACCCATAAAATTATCTACCAACGCTAACCCAGCCAAAAAAAGAAAGTAATAATATCATGTAATAAATTACTAATAATCTAGTGTCATAAACAGAAGTCTATCAAGTTATCCTTCCTATGTGAACCTGGTCCATCCAAATGGTGGGAAATTAACAAGTGAGAACCTGGCGTTGCGAATGCTTAATGGATCGTTGAACTGAGCAATCGAAACTGGTAAATTCACGAGTGAGAGGGTGGAAGCGACGATAGGCCCGGAGGGACTCGATTGAGGTTACGAGGTCGAGGCTCGGAGGGACTCACTATTCATATGGTAAGGAGCTTGCTCTCTGGGGGAGGGGCCCCAATAACAGAGAGGGGGGAGATTCCTAAATTAATTCATTAGATAATTCTTCAAGTTGGGAGCCACCAGCTACTTAGAAATAGGGGGATGTGAGTGGTGGGATTGCACAGCAGCAGACGTGATAGCACCAGTGGTGTAAACGTCTTCAAATGCCCTTCTTATTCAATATAACGTAACCTTTCGTCAATTTGTGATGGGAGTAAATTGAACGAATCTGAATACAAAAGGTGGGTTGTTCCCGTTCAGAAACGGTTCCACAACGTATATACGAGATACCGATAGCTCGCCGAAAAAGAGCCCTTGTACCAACCGATTGATCAAGGATGGGTGAACTGGGAGGTGGAAAAGCAGAGAATCGGGAATGCGGTAGGAGGGAAAACACGCTTTTGAAGCTATGCAGTCGGGGTGGGAGGGACGAAACGTTACATACAATGCACCAGAGGATCATACTACATTTCTAGCCAATAGACACTAACTAGATGCAATAGAGAAGCAAATGAAATGTTATATAATAGTTAACTGGAAAATATAATAGCAATGAAACATTATATAATAGTTAACTAAAAAATATAATAACAACAAATATTGTATGTTTATTGTCCATATTTAAACAGTAAGCATGGTCTATATTGGAGTTGGGCTTCAAGATTTTTTATTTTTAAAAAAATGGGTGGACGTGATTTGTTTTCAAGATAATATTGTTGGTGTAATATATTATCCAAAGGATGATATGAAAAGTATGTGAAAGGGTTTTTAGTTTCAAATGAAAAAAAAAAATCAAAGAATAACATATTTAATTTTAAAACCCTTGAGGAATTTTGATTCTTAAATAAATGAGTGGACAAAATTTGATTTCAAGAGAATATTATTTGTTTAATACACCATCTAAGGCATGATATGAAAAGTTATCGAAACCATTTTTAGTTTCAAATCAAAGAAAATCAAAGGATAACATATTAAATTTTAAAAACTTTGACAAATTTTGATTTTTAAGTAAATGAGTGAGAGGGTTTGATTTCAACCTTCCTCCAAGGATTTGATTTCAATCTTGGTTTAGAAGATTATGAACTATAATTTATAATAACTCCGAGAAACATGATGAATTTAAGCTAATCAAAGTGCTTGGATGTGACATATAGCAATGCAAAACCACATGCAACATTTGACATCTCATTGTCTCGTTAGATGAAATAGTGAAATTTAAATGATTTTTTGTGTTTCTTTTAGCATTCCATTTTTATCCAAATTTTAGGTTGCCAGTTTTTTAAAATGGTTAAATGCTCATTTTATTTCATCTCTTTTATATTTTGAATCCTCCTCCTCACTCTAATAAATTTTGTTTTCATTATTTTAACATCATTCAATTTCAGCGATTGGATCACAAGTAACCCTTACAAATGACAGATAGTGGGGTATGCGAAAATGGTGTTATTTGACAATCGTTTTACATGCAAATATTGAAATTAGAGTGTAAAGTATAACTGCTCATTCTATTCTTGTGATCCTTGCAATAATTAATTAAAACATTTATTATGAGAATAAAGAATAAAATCTTTATTAAAAATAAAAAATTGATGCCTACTATATATATCAACCAAATTTATTAATATGAGTGTGCTAATAGTAGTATAAAAATGTTATACTCGTTAAGAAAGTTTCACATCTACTTTTAAATATACTCATGAAATAATGACACAACTTTTAAACATGTTGTTATTATCAATTAGTTAGTAAGATAACGTGAAGTGCAACTTTAATACATGACATCTTTTAAAAGAAATATGATATCTATATTTAGAATAACTACCTTATAAAAATATTAATTCAAAATTTGAAATTAATTTTAAATGTATATAAATACAAATAAATATTTGAAATTATTTTTATAAATATTTAATTATTTTAAACATCTTAATAAATTTTAATATATCTTATTTTTATCTGTTAAATAAATTTTATTTTGAAGCAATTATAGACATTAAAATTAATAACAAAGAAATACACTCACATTACTTATAACTTATTATATATGTGAAAATTTATTATATATTAATATAATAAATTTTATATATGAAAATTTATTATATATTAATATAATAAATTTTATATAAATTTATAATATTTTAAATCATTATTTAAAAAGAAAATAAGAAAATGAGATTTTATATACAATTAGCTCATAAGTATTCTAATTTAAGGGGTGTTATTATCGCTTGTTCCTAAATTATGAAGAGTTTGAGAAGTTTCTAGATTAAAAAAACAAAATATATAACAAGATTTCTAACTATAGAGATTCACTCTCACTTGTAAGTAGGCTTTGTTATGATAACATGGGCTGGCATAACCCATTTCATACGACACTTATTCATATAACATTTATTTTAATTAATCAATTTAATTAAAATAGATTTTTAACTATAGAGATTTATTCTCACTTGTGAGTAGGCTTTGTTATGATAAGATGGGTCATCAATACCACATGCCCACAAAATCATAACCCATTTCATATGACACTTATTCATAAAACATTTTTTAAAATTAATCAATTTAATTAAAATAATTGAAAGATGGTGACTATTTTGAAATAAATTTAAATTTTTAATTTGTAAATAATATTAAGAATATTATAAGTATTTCTTAAAGATTAAATCTTTATCATTCACTTAAATAGTTATGATCATTATAATAATTTAATTTTAGATGATTAGAAATTTATATTATCATAAATAATAGAAATTCAAATAATGATAGTAGATTGGCTAAAAAAAATTGTTGTAAATATTTAATACATCATGAAACTTGATTTCATAAATAATATTTCATTTATAATAAAATCAAGAACCCATAAAATTATCTACCAAGGCTAACCCAACCAAAAAAACTACTAATAATATCATGTAATAAATTACTAATAATCTGGTGTCATAAGCAACAGAGACTAACTAGTTGCACTAGAGAAGAAAAAAAAGCATTATATAATAGTTAACTCGAAAATATAATAGCAATGAAACATTATATAATACTTAACTGAAAAATATAATAACAACAATTATTTATTGTTTATTGTCCATTTTTACACAGTACGCATGGTCTATATTGGAGTTCATCTTGAATAATTTTGAGTTTTAAATAAATGGGTGGAAATGAATTTATTTCAATATGATATTCTTCGGTCTAATATATTATCCAAAGGATGATATGAAAAGTATGTGATAGGGTTTTCAGTTTTAAATCAAAGAAAATCAAAGAATAACATATTTAATTTTAAAAACTTTGAGGAATTTTGATTTTTAAATAAATCAGTGGACAAAATATGATTTCAAGATAATATTCTTTTTTTAATATACCATCTAAGGCATGACATGAAAAGCATGTGAAATGGTTTTTAATTTAAAATCAAAGAATAACATATTTAATTAAAAAACTTTGAGGAATTTTTTATTTTTAAATAAACGAGTGAGAGGATTTGATTTCAGTCTCCGTCCAGTGAGTGGTTCATTTGGTTTTAAGGAAAGAATAACGAAGAAAGAATGTAGAATAGAAGATTATTAACTATAAAGTAGAATAGCTCCGAGAAAATTGATGAATTTAAGAAAATCAAGGTGCCTAGATGTGACAGACACCGATGCAAAAACACGTGCAGCATTTGACATCTCATTTGCTTATTACAAGAAATAGTGAAATTTAGATGATTTTTTGTGTTTCTTTTGTCATTCCATTTTTATGCAAATTTTAGGGTGCCAACTTTTTAAATGGTTAAATCTTAACTTTCTTTCATCTATTTTATATTTTGAATCCCCCTCCTAACTCTAATAAATTTTGTTTTCTTTATTTTGACATCATTCAATTTCAGTGAGTGGATCACAAGTAACCCTTACAGATACGGATGGAAGATAGTGGGATATGCCAAAATAGTGTTATTTGACAATTGTTTTACATGCAAATATTGAAATTATAGTGTAAAGTATTATTTCTCATTCTATTTTTATGATCCTTGCGATAATTAATTAAAATATTTATTATGATAATAAAGAATAAAATATTTATTAAAACAAAAATCACCTTGATCTAGCTTGCTGCACAGTCCCATTGATCAACCAATCAATAAAGTAGGGAATAAATATATGTAGGGAAGGAGAGACAGATTATTAGGGAAAGGATCTCAAGGTAATATTTTTACCCACATATTGAGATTGTTTTTGCAATATTTGCTTTCTTAGCATGTGTATCACTATTTATTGCTTATGCTATCATGGTGGCTCTTCGGGTGGCTATTGTTGACTCAATATATCTTGTTGGATGGGACGAAAAATTCTTATTAAATCTATTGATGTAGCTAAGTAAATCATGCTTACATACGTTTCCAATAATTGATTAAAAAGAACTAAGCACTTGGGTGGTTACTTCATAGCTAATATATTCAATGTAGGAAGTGAAACTAGAAAGAATAAAAATATTATCTTAAAATTGTGTTAGAACCAATTTTACCTAGAAATTGTCTAGGTCTCATGCAAATAAAAATACATTAAATGGGATTCATATGTAGGCCTCACCAATATCTTGGTATTGGTATTGCCTAGAAATGGTGTATCTCTCCATTCCCATGTTTCTACTTTGAAATCATGGGAGTAGGTAGACCGAGATGAGAGAAATGCATGCCAAGTAAAATGAACGTGGAGAACTAAGGTCATTCCAAGTGGAGCGAAGAATAAACTACACTAAATGTAATGAATAATTTAATTCAAACTTAGGCTATCCATATGTTATCTGCATACTGAAACATTTTAATGTTTAGAATTAATGTTACTTTAAAATTAGTATAGATGTACTTTTTGATATATAGTATAATTTACATATATATTTGCTAAGTTTTAAATCACTTCATCTTGTCAAGCCAGGAAGTAACTCCTCAAAGCAAATTATGATTTTTCATTAAGACTGATCATAGATATATACATGGAGGGAAAGACTCTTAGGCTTCATCTCCAAATGTCTCTTCATATTCCAATTCTCCTTATATTCAATATACATTATTTTACATGGATTACCTAATCCCAAAGATTAGGTGTCAACATTCCCCCCCTTAATCTGAAGCGATGTTGGTGAGTCCAAGCATTGTTATGAATCTTTCGAACTTTTCTCTTCCAAGAGCTTTGGTGAAGATGTCTACAATCTACCCATTTGTGCAACAACGGCATAGGGGAATTATCTTGGCCTTAACATGATGTCAAATCAGATGGTATGTTGTATTGATATGCTTTATTTGATCATGGAACTTTGGGCTTTGGCCAACTTTATTGGAGAAGTGTTGTCAATGATGAGAGGAGTTGAATGCACTTGCTTTTCCTACAAATATTGCAAAATTTTCCTGAGCCACACAATTTCCTTTGTTGCTTTAGCTGCTGCCACATACTCTGCCTCAATTGTGGAATCTACTAGAACTTATTGTTTGTGTGACCTCCAAGAGATAGCTCTTGATCCAAGACTAATAGCATAACCTAAAGTAGATACCTTATTTTCTTTATCTCCATCAAGGTTTGAATCAGAGTATCCAATCAAGTTGAAGTCATCGACATGTGTATACTTAAGTCCAAAGCCTTGAGTTCCCTTCAAGTACTTTAGAAACCATTTCGGAGTAGATCAATGTCCCTCACAAGGCTTTTTCATAAACATGGAGAGGATTTGAACAACAAATGAAATGTCTGGTATGTTAGTAGTCAGGTAGTTGAGACTTCCTACAAGTTGTCTATACTTCGTTGCATCCTCAAATTATTTTCCTTCAGTGGATGTGAGCTTTTAGTTATGTTCCATTGGAGTATTCAAAGGATTTCACTCAGCCATGCCAAACTTGTTCAACATATCTCCAATGTACTTCTTCTGAGAGAGGAATACAACCTTCGTATGCTGAGTTACTTCAATACCAAGAGAGTAGTGAACATACACCAAGTCTGTCATTTCATAACATTTCCTCAATTCCTTCCTTATGGATGCAATATAGCTCTCATTTTTACCTGTCATCAAAATATCATCTACATACCATTTAATAGTCCAATGCACAGTCTCGTGTTTTGTTGCATGCAGACATGCAACCAGTGTCTGGAGAGTGAGGGAGCGGTATCAAGAGTCAAGTGGTATGGGAGAGTGGTATATGAGGGAGGTGGTTTGAAGGACCATAGTCACGCCATATCAAACAACACAACACAGTAATACCATTTTATGGTGTGATACAATTCAACGCAACATAATCACATTAACCATATCAATACCACTTTCCTTCAATGAAATAAAACGCAAGATAGTCACGACAACAAGTGGTCAATATAAGTAAATGTTGAGTTATAAAACACAATTTAGAATGCAGACACAATCATTGAAAAATCGGCATACAATTCACGCAGGAGAGGTTGCCTTTGGATTTAATGCACCTTTATTCAATTGTTCTCACTGTAACAAACCTCCTAAGCCTACCTAGGAATTTAGCCCCTAGGACATATTAATTTAAAATTTTGGGTTCATTCACAGTTAAAGCTTTACCCCTCCTTGCAGATCTTGTCTTCTATGCTTCAGCCATATTACTATTAGGCCATAGTATAAATTTCTCATTAATTGTTTTTTTGGTTCTCTTATATGGAACCTTAGATTCATTAACATATCTAATGTATGTGATCGACCATTAAACTTTTGATGGTAGGCACCCTATCAAATATCTCAGTAAATATCTACCAGCACTAGTGGAAATTAATTTCATGATCATTGTAGTGTACACTACATTATTGACCAGCCTTTCATTCCCATGCATACTAGTTACACTTGCCACAGATACTTAACCCATTAGTCATAAAATGGGAAACATTATTTCCTCAATTGGTGAGTATGCATAAGTAGATATCACTTTAGAGCATTATGAGCATACCATATCTCTTTAGTGAATGTAATATGATCAGTTAGAGAATCCATAGTCATCTCACATATTCATACATAATCTCAGCATAAACCATGTTAGTATATATATAATTGCTTGCAATGCTTCCACTACTAACTCTACTATTAGATGTAAAAGAGGTCACATGTACAATATTGCCATCACTTTCATAGTAATACAGTAGCACAAGTAATCTAATTATGTGTCAATCAATTTAATGTAATTCTACAGATAACTTCGCACTAGAAATCCACATGCAAGTCAATCATGAGAAATCTAACATTGTGACACCAGTAACAATAGCTAATTACCCTTATTCCACCATTTCTAATATACATTAAAGGTCACATACACAAGACAACAATTATTTCCATATAGATAACACCTCATCTATACAATTGAGCTACATGGGTTAACCATTTCAATAGTAGGAAATACAGATAAGCAATCAACGATCAACATATCTGAGCTAAATTATTTAACTTCATAACAAGTAAGCATTAATATAGAACCCATACCATGCAAGTGAATCTCATCAGAGTAGAGAGGAACACCATTAAGTCTATTAATACATAAGCCTATATAATTCATGCTACATTCTCATGGCGAGGAAACTTAGGCAATCATCTCATAGAAAAACTGGAACAATAACAGAAACTTATGAAACTATTCTCATAAACAAACTAGAACTATAACAGAGAGAGAGAGAGAGAGTAAGAGTCATCATACAAACATTCCATGCATCTAAAGCCAACTAAAACCTCACTTGGAGAGAGGAGCACCACCCCCCAGCCATGAATCACCTTTGATTCCCCCTGAGCCGAAGATCTTGCCAATGATAAATTGTCCTCAATTGATCAATGCACTGGGTATTTAATACCCTCTTTCATGATTTATTTACCATTAGCGACGTCCCTCTTTTATGGATTTTTCCAACTGCCTAGGTCATTTTTTGGAAACACTCGTATTTATCTCCCATGAGGCTTTTCCTCATAAAATTTTGCCTCTATCTCCCACAAAGCTTTTATGTCTGATGGGTCTTTATCTCCCATCCAGCTGATGGATCACCAATCCATCAAATCTTATCTAAAATCACATCTAGAATCTTTATCATGAAATATTCATCTCTATCCCATTCCTCAATGGGATTTGGAAAGAATCTCCTCTCTTTTGTTGCTCCACCGTCCAAGTGATTTTTTTATTAATTTATTTAATATCGCATTTTATTTTCTTATTACATATCGCGTAGCTTTCCTCAGCTTAGGTTTAGAATATTTTAACCCACAAAGGAGGGCATCAAACCTAGATTTCCTCAGCTTAGGTTTACAAACATTAACACATAAGGGAGGATATCAAACCTATCTTTAACTTAGCTTATGTTTACAATAATTTAGTACACAAGGGAGGGGTGTTACATACTCCCCCGCTTAAGTTTTACACCATCCTTGGTGTATCACTGCATCATGTCCTCATTCACAGGTAGCTGGTTTCTGACTCAACAGCTCTCATGGCTCTGCCATCTGATGAAATTTTTTCGATGTACATTGATCACAAGGAGTGCTCCCAACACCTCTCCTTCCATAGCTACATTAGTCTCAAGGACTGCTCTCCTTTCATAGCTACCTATAACATTTTTTTCAAACCATTTGTGAGAATTTATAGATGAAAAAGTTTAACTATGATAAATATCATAATCCGTTACTTAATATTATTAAAGTAGTTATTGCTTATCATTTATTTTATCTGAAGAATGTGTGTTCTCTAAATGCATTCTTTCAAGGCTTTGTGTTCTTTTCGAATACCAGCTTCTTGTAGTCTCCCTGCATACAATACATTAGTTAGCATATTTTCCACAATAATATCCCTGCAAGGTCATAACAGATTAGTTAACATAACAATATATATTCATTGTAATTGTAATTGTATGCCAAACTACGATTAACCATAGTTACTTATACCAAACTTAATTTCCTTCTTTTGGGTAATCTCCAAGTTTGTTTACCTAGCCAGACTTATATTGTTGGGCGCAGGATCCCCCAAGGGCAATTTTGGGGCTAAGAGCCCATATTTTGGTCCAATTTTGTAATAGAAATGTAAAGACTCCACATTTTGAGGGCATGGAGCGCATAGATCATAAAGAGTCATAGGGTTGCCCGCTCTTATTTTCATAATGTAATGTCGGTTGTAAGAAATGTACCCATGATCCGTGGCCCATGGATTGTATCAATAGAGCTAAGCTCTAAGTAGTTAGATGTAGGGAATCATGGATTAAGATCGGAGATGTATGAGAGATAGCTCTAAAATAGAAGCCTAAGTTTTGGGTCGTACCATAGGTAGAGGCTCTACAACTGAGTGCGCAGAGGCCTAGAAGTCTGCAGCTGAGTGCGCAGACCCCTGCCGCTAAGTGCGCAGGGTGAGTCGAGTCTGTAATTATCTGGAATTATCAATAAAGAATAGTATTCTATCATTTTAGCGTCTTTATTTCCTGTTTATGCATCTGATATATTGGGTATGAATTTCACTTCTAATTCTTATATGATGCACGAATGTGTATAATTGTATTGGTTAAGTGAATGCAACTAAGAACATATGTTTACGCAAAGCTAACTAAGATCTGTTAATAAAATAAGTAAGTTACTTAGCCTGGTTTTGGAGATATCGCAGATCACTACCCTAGCAGCGCGAAAGGACTTCCGGCCCTGGTTGGGGCTGTGCGAAAGCTGATTGTAGCATTTTGCAACGGTACTGAAGGGTAGAGCAGAGGGATAAGCAACCTGTGTCAAGGCAGGTATAGTTGGAACAAACCAACATCATAACCATCTCAAGGGTGTGGAAACTTGGTTCCAGCATCCCCTCATAATGCTTCGGGTGAGACTTCAGTCTGCGCTCCGTGGGCTGATGTCGAAAGCGCCAGTAGTGTAGGGATTTGTTTAGCTAACTAACGTTGAATTTGGGTCAGGCCCCCTCAAGCCAACAAATGGTTCTGTTGGCAGAAGCAAAAGGCCGCTGCCAGTTTCAACAACCACAGATTGAGAACCTTGATATAACCACACCAGTGAAAAATAAATAGGTGAACATTGGTAAGGAGGCAAAACCAAAATTTGCGAAAATCGGGGACTACTCGGACGACGCGATTGTGGATAAGGTCGTTGAGTTACTTCGGGAATATCAGCACTTATTCTTGACCGAGTTTACAGATTTGAAAGGAATAATCGGAGATATAGGAGTAATGAAGATCACATTAAAGCCTGACACAAAGCCAGTTAAGAAGAGGCCTTACCACTTAAATCCAAAATACAAGGGAAAGGTATATTTAGAACTAGACAAAATGCTCGTAGCAGGCATCATTGAGCCTGTGGAAGAATCTGATTGGGTAACTTCGATGGTGGTGCAAGAGAAGAAGTAGAAGGATGAGATAAGGATATGCGTGGATCTTAGAAAATTGAATGACGCTTGTGTGCATGATCCCTTCCTAACTCCATTCACGGATGAAGTGTTGGACAATATAGGTGGTCGGGAAGCATATTCTTTCACAGATGGGTTCTCGGGTTACCATCAGATCAAAATCGTGCCAGAGGATAGGAGCAAGACAACCTTCGTGACTGACCGCAGTTGCTTTCAATATACTATCATGCTGTTTGGATTAAAGAATGTGCATGTTATCTTTTCACATGTGGTTGTTGTAGCGTTCAAGGAATATATTCATAAGTTCCTAGAGGTCTATTTCGATGACTGGACTGTATTTAGGCTGGTTAAGCACCATGTAGCGAGCTTGTGCTTGATGTTGGATACCTGTCGAAGATACCAAATCACGCTCAACATCAAGAAGTATCTATTTCTCGTTCCTTTTGGGAACCTATTGGGGCATATAGTTTGCAGACAAGGGTTGATGGTAGACCCCGTGAAGATCACAGTGATTCTCTACTTAGAAGGGCTGAGGAGTGTGAAAAAGCTACGCGGTACTCTTGGTCACACGGGATATTGATAAAATTTTATCAAGGGCTATGCCCAAATCACTACACCGATGGAAAAAAATGTAGAAGGAGGATGTCACGTTCTGTTAGAATGATGACTGTAAAAAGATATTCGATATATTGAAAGAAAAGATGGTTACTGCGCTGATTCTTGTCTTCCCGAACTGGAAGAAATAGTTTCATGTACATGTCGACATGCCGTGTATAGCGCTGGGTTCAGTACTAATATAGGATGGTGGAGAAGGCTTAGATCACCCTATCGCATTTGTAAGTCACAGATTATCCAATGCAGAGAAGAACTATTCCACCACTGAGCGCGAGGGGATAGCTATGATACATTCGCTCTAGTAGTATCGACACTACTTGCTAGGAGGCCACTTTAAGATGTATACATATCACCCTGCGCTAAAATACCTGGTCAATAAGCCTGTGTTGGGGGCGCGAATTTGTAGATGGCTATTATTGTTCCAGGAGTATGATTTTGAAGTTGTTGTAAAGCCTGGATGATTTTGAAGTTGCTGTGTGCATTGCGGATGGACATTTAGAGGATATAGTACACATTATAACAACTGGAACTGCGCCAAAAGGATACTTTGTCCAGCAAAAGAAGAAATTAGTGGTGCGCATGGCAGATTTCTTTGTCATTACTGGGCATCTATACGAGATGGGGGATGATGAGATATCGCGAAGGTATGTACCTGAGTTTGAACCAAGCAGCATCCTCGCGGATGCTCATGGGGGTGCCACAGGAGGACATTATGCAGGGAGAGCAACCACGCAGAAGATTCTACGCACAGGGTGTTGGTGGCCAACCCTTCATTAGGATTCAAAAGCATATTGCAAGACATGTGATGTATGTTAATGAACAGGCCAACCATCGCGGAGGGAAGAAATTCCTTTGAATCCACAAATGACATTGAAACCTTTCAAAAAGTGGGAAATAGATTTTGTAGGACCTATTAAACCCCAAGGAAAGATATACGCGAGGTATATTATCACTGTGATGGAATATTTCACTCATTGGCCAGAAGCGCAGTCGGTGAACGATTACACGGGCATGATTGCCACAAAGTTTCTATTTGAACATGTACTGACCTAATTTGGAAGTCTGAGGATCTTGATGAGTGATCGTGGTACGCACTTTCTGAATGAGATGATCAGCGCACTAACGGAGGAATTTCAAGTGTATGATAAAAAGAGCACACCTTATCACCCGCAGGCTAACAGAACAGTGGAAGCATTCAACTAAGTGCTTGAAAATGCGCTAACTAAGGTATGCAATGCTTAGTGAAGTGATTGGGACCTGGGCATACCTGCAGTGTTATGGGATTATTGGACAACATGCAAGAAGCTAACGGGACAAACACCTTTTAGGCTTGTCCATGGAGTGGAAGTCGTAATGCCTATGGAATACATCGTGCCTAGTTTTCACATAGCAGCGCTCACAGGTATGAATGATCGCGGAGCCCTGGAAGAGAGGCTCCCAGCTGGATGAGCTCGAAGAAGAACAATTTTTGGTAGGATTTCACCAGCAGTTCCAAAGGCAGCATGAAAATGCATGGCACGACTGACACATCAAGTTGCGTACATTCAAGGCAAACGATCTGGTTTTCTTGTATGATTGTAAGTTTGATCAATTCCCTGGAAAGTTCAAGATGCAATGGTTAGGGTCGTATATTATTAAGGAGATTAATGATGGAGGTGCGGTACAGCTGGTCAAGTTAAATGGAGAACCCTTCCCATGAAAGGTGAATGGCAGTCACTTGAAGTCATACACCGACGATCCGGCAATGTGACTATATGAAAGTGGCACAGTCTTAGCGCTCCATGTAGGTGAAAGGAGGTGCAAGACTATAAATTACACTGCCCGGGAGCTGCGCGATGTCAGGACTGCGCGAAGCAGTGAAGTGCCATAGGGTCCACGATAGCACGAAGACAGCTGCACTAGCGCGCATGTCTATCAGAAAGTGACCGTTAAAGTCACTATTCATGATTTGATGGTTGGTTTTAGGCCAAATGGAGCGGGTGGTAGGAATTTAAGTCAAACTTTATGGGTTAGATTCTTGAAAAAATTTCGCCAATCTAGCATTAATGGGTCGAATGTGGGGGGAACAGTCGAATTACAATTCAAAAGGCCCTATAAATCACAAGTGGTTGTCTAGAAAAAAACACTTGGTAATTTGATAATTGGGTTGTTGTGCACTCAAGTATTCATGAACCGAAACTTATTCGAGACTCTGAAAGTGAATTCGTTGTTTGAGTAACTACTAAAGACACTGAAAGAATTTTGGAATAGAGTTATGTCAGCACCCAAAAAAGCGATGGACATAGGAGTAGTGATAGCCGAGGAATCCGCGCAGGAAATTGCGGAAGTAGAAGCGCTAGAGAGCACCGTAGAGATAGTTGAGGTCCCTAAATCAACTAGAACACTGAGACCTAAGAAGGATAAGCATGCTATGATCCCGATGTGCATCTCACCCAGAAGTCCATAGAGGACCAAAATCACATTACAGGAAAAGTGGAAGGACATCAATCTAGAGGATGAAGAAGAAGAATAATTTGAAGAAATCCTGGTAGATGAGGAGGATGTAGAGATGGAAGTTGAAACCCAGGGCGCGGACCCTATTACATGGTTACCTGAATATGTTCCTCCACGCAAGGGTGAATCCAAGGTGCTGACATATATAGATGAGTGCAAGAGCTCTCTGCAAACTCCGCTACTCCCAGATGATATTATTTTTGAGGGACCGCACTTGGGATAGGTTCCTGTGTTGAAATTTGAAGATTGGGACCTCGCAAACCACTAGAAGTTCCCGCATTTAGAGACTGAGAAGCTAATGCACCAGAGGATCAACGTGACTGTTGGAACAATTCAATTGGAGCCACGGACATGGCTCAGAGGTGTAGAGAAAGCCGAGTTGCTTAACTTGCTCTAGGTGCCACATTATCATCACGCCATAGTGATCGTCTTCATCATCAGGTAGCTGCTCTGCTTGGTGCATGATGGGTGCTTATAGCTGGACGAGCCCATCCCTATCACAAACCATCTGATTCACTGGATTACATGGCTACCTTACTCAGGAGAGGATCCATCCAGCATTTCAGAGGGAAAAGGTGGCGAGTTGGCCCTCAAAGAAGTAATGAAGAAGAAGTTCAAACTAGAGAAGAAGAAGCGAGGGTATGCCATCTCCAGCATTAAAAACCCTACAATCAAGGTTGTGATAGAAATATTGGCAGGGAAGGTGATCTGAAAGTGCCGCGCAGATGAGGTGCCCACAGCAGTGGTTTCACTGGAGGCCCATGCGCAGAAGGATTCCAGTTCAACTGGGTGAACAATTTATGCGGTGAGTTCCTTGCGAACTGTCACGAGGCACAGGAGGAGGACAAAATGTTCATTACGCGTGGATCCTATTATCAATTTTATTGGTGGTGTGGGAGTTGCCCGAATATAGTTAGTTCTCTTCGCTGTGCCGAAAATTCCAGAGGCAGTGAAGTACGCTTCGCTGTGGGTGACCAAGGACACGCAGGGTATCAGAGAAAGTAATATTTTTTGGGTGCTAATGGACAAAGATAATTTTAGGGGCGAATGTTCACCCTTTGGCGAAATTAAGGGGTTTTAAATTTTTAGTGGGCGAGTATTTTGTATCATAATACATTTTTACAAATCACCTCAAATAGCCCACCTTATTTTAAGGGAGAGGGTAAAAAAGGTAAATTTAGCCCTTGAAATTAGGGCTTACAACCTTCCATTCGCCCATTTTCAAGAATAGGTTTTATTTAAGTGAATCCTATGGACCAAATACCATATTTATAAAAGAGGTATGGTAAATTAATAAAAATATAAATAAATGAGAGGTATGGTAAATAAATAAAACATTTTTTATATTTACTCCATAAGTCACCTTATATACATGTAAGGGTGTAAACAAATAAAAATATAAGTAAAGTGGAGATATGGTAAATAAATAAAATGTCTTTTTATACTTACTCAAAAGGTATGGTAAATAAATATAAATATAAATAAACTAGACGTATCGTAAATAAATAAAACCTCTTTTTATATTTAGTCCATAACCCTCGTTATATTTATGAAGGCTCAAGAAAGAGGTTTTATTTAAGTGAATCCTATGGGCCAAATACCATATTTGTAAAAGAGGTATGGTAAATTAATAAAAATATAAATAAACGAGAGGTATGGTAAACAAATAAAACATTTTTTTATATTTACTCCATAAGTCACCTTATATTTACGAACACTCAAAAAATGGGTTATATTTAGGTGAAACCTATGGCCAAAATACTATGGGACAAATACCATGGACTAGATTGTTATTAATACCATGCAAAAAAACCATTATTAACCCTAATATTAGAATTAATAAAAATCATGGTATTCACCAAAATGGCACATGGTATTGACCCATGGTATTCACCAAAATGGCACATGGTATTGACCAATGGTATTCACCTCGAATGTAGCCTATTTAAATGGGGGAATTAAAGTAGGACTTTACAAAGTTTTATTATTTAGTGAAAGACTCGCCAAGATCTTACAAGATTTTATAATTGAGTAAAATATTCGCCATGCCTGGTGAGAGATTCGCCAAAAATTATATATACATATTATATTATTGATAAAATTGCCTTCCATTTTTCCTATATACCATGGAGATTCGCCCATTTCTTATATTTATAAATATAGGGGGGTTCTTAAAATTTTCCCTGCTAATGGAGATGAATATCTAGATGGCGATCAATCACAAGTCACAGTTATCACCCACAGATTATGCACCCACAGATTATGCTAGTTTATAGAGCTTTGCAGAGTTCAAAGCAGATTTCCACCATGTCTTCATCAGGGCGTGAAAGGACCCTACAAATACGTGGAATGATTTACCATACATATCGACTGAAGATGTGATATTCACAGTCCTTGAGTCTTGGCAGAAAAGCACAGGAAAGAGGAAGCAGCGGCCAAGGCCCAAGCAGCGCACGACGTAGGTAGAGGCTCTGCAGCTAAGTGTGTAGAGGCCTAGAAGTCCGCAACTAAGTGCACAAACCCCTGCAGCTGAGTGCGCAGGGCGAGTCGAGTCTATAATTATTAGGAATTATACATATAGAAGAGTATCCTATCATTTCTGTGTATTTATTTCCTTTTTATGCATCTGATATATTGGTTATGAATTTCACTTCTAATGCTTATATGATGTCCGAATGTGTATAATTGTATTGGTTAAGTGAACGCAAGTAAGAACATCTATTTATGCAAAGCTAATTAAGATCTGTTAATAAGATAAGTAAGGTACTTAGCCTAGTTTTGGAGATATAACAGATCGCTGCCCTAGCAGTGCGAAAATACTTCCGCCCCTGGTTGGGGTTGCATGAAAGATGATTGTAGAATTTCACGAAGGTACTAAAAGGTAGAGAAGAGGGATAAGCAACCTGTGCGAAGGCAAGTACAGTTGGAACAAACCGACATCACAACCATCTCAAGGGTGCGGAAACTTGGTTCCAGCATCCCCCCATACTGCTTCGGGTGAGACTTCAGTCTGCAGTCCACGGATTGATGTTGAAAGGGCTAGTATTGTAGGGATTTCTTTGGCTAACTAATGCTAAACCCGGTTCAGGCCCCCTCAAGCCAACATTTAACCAATGAATCTATGCATACATGCACACAAGGTATGTTATACACATCAACGCAAATTTCATTTTTCAACCTTGCAGCATATGTAGTCATACGATCTCATATGTACTATTGTACATAGTCCATCTTTGGTACATCCTATAATACCATCCTCATGGTATCACCTGGATAACATAAGATTTATCCACATATTTTTCCACCTTTTAGGTATTAGGTGAGATTTTATTTAGCCATACAGCTATTGTACCATTCATTTAAAAACATAATATCAATTTTGCCTAAATTTCCTTTTATGTGCATCCAGTTTCTATCATGCATATATATGTATTTTACCTTCACCTCCGAAGCGCAATCTCCACATGCTCAAGCATGGACTGTTTGGAGAATTACATCAAAAGTGAACCCAATAACATAACCTAAAATTGCAGGTAGAAAATTTCCTCAGAAATCATAACGATTTAACTCTTCTATACAATTCCAATGAGTAGTTATTTTCTTAACTGCATGCAAACTACTTTTTCCATGTAGAATTTCCAAGTCTTGCCAAAGAGTTTTGACATCTATGTTGCACGTACCTCAACAATTCTAATTTGAAATATACAATTAAACCATTAATGAACTCATTCATTGTGCTTTATTAAGAATTACTCACAAAGCAAACATTTTTAGAAAACAAATTCTTCATGTTTTACATGCTTGACCATACCTACTTCATAAGTTTCTTTATCTAACCTTGATCTCATGCTCCAAAAAATATGAGATGTTCATGCACTTTCTTCTCACAGGCATGATCACCTTCCTACCCCATCCAAACATCCTCATATTGTATAATGTTGCAGCAGATAATCCACTACAACCAAAACTCTCTTCATAATGGTGATGGAAATTTGCATATTTTAATTGCATCATTCTAAATCCAATCACATGCAACTCCGTAGAGAGAAACTATCTTCTTATGAAGATTAGAGACTACTTTTTGCATCAAATTTGCATTTTTTGAATCAACAAACAATTCGCAAATTAAGCATACAATTTTGAAAAACAGAGAAGGGCGAATGCCTCCTAATTAATAACTGATTCCCGGAGACTATCACTTTGAGCACGGCACAAAGAACAACTTCTAGTTTTCTTATCAGTGCCTCGCCATTTGACTTAGGTACTGACTCCCTTACAATTTCTAGGGTTCTCTCTTCCTTGATGACCCTCCTCAATGAGCTCCTACTGCTGTTCAATTTCTCTTGACGAACCTTTTGTTTTTTTTTTATCACAGCGCTGTCGTTTCCACAGTTTTCTTTGTCTAAATGTGAACCAATAAACATTTGTTGAGGAGTTCATTAAACTATGGAAAACTACTGTAGAGATTCCAATGATACCAATCTATTGTGAGAGATCTCAAGATCGAAATCTCACTGGAAAGAATTAAGGTAGAAGGGGCGCAATTGTATTTCACAGGGGCACAATTCCTTGATAGCCACGAAATTCTGAAATAAAAATCTCTTGATGAGTTTTACTCATTATCAACAAAACAACGCATTATATACATTTCAGAGAAAAGTTTTCGTAATTTTAACTTTTAAATTTGTATAGAATAAGGGAATTTTAAGTCTCATATTGACTTAGAAAAAACACAACTCATATTTCATATAATATGGATATAAGAGAACATCGTAAGACATACGAATATGGATATCTTACGAGTATAGATATCTTATCTTGCAGAACAGTTTATATTATTTACCTGAATGGTTTAATCTTTAATATTATTAAAGATTATTTTTTTTCTATGAATTTTTCCGTCTATTTGATTATATATCCTCCAGCCACTTCAAACATTTAACTTTCTGCTTATTTTCTTATTGCCATTTTAGTTTGATGGTTTGCGAACCCACGGCCATTATAAAACAGAAGTAGTGTTATGCCATTTTCAAATCCATTGTTGGTTAAGGGAACTTATAAATCAATCATTAAATTGGTCAAAGAGAAGGCTATTGATTGAAGCTCGAAGCCATCCACTGATTGGTGACAATAGACACCTTGCATGGTTGGGAGTTTGTGGATCCTTCGCGGTGATATGCATCCATTAACCAGTGAGTTACCACAAATTCAAAAACACAGTGTCGTGAGTTGATATCATCCTTATAATTTAGTTCATTCATATATTTCTATTTCCCCAGGTTTCACCTGAAACTTGTTGCTATCATAGCGCACCAACGAGTGAGAAAATAATTACGTTATTTCAGAACCATTGAATGGACATTATCATAAGAGGAAAATCTATAATCAACCCTAATAGGGTGTCAAAAAATAAAATCAAAGCACACAACTCACAATACAAAATAGAAGCAAAAGTGTATACAGTAATCTAAGAGGATTCACCAATAAGAAGACCTGGGGGAAAGAATTTTTTAGTTCAAACCCTATATTTTAAACAATTAAAGTACCTGTACTCATAGATACCGTGGACATGTTTCCCAAAACAAATGTACTTTTCTCACATATAAAACAATTTTCCACAACAGCTTGGACAGAATTCCACGGAAATTGCTTTGGGAACCTCGTTTTCCCCTCCCTTGAAACAAAATATGATAGGACTGCATACACACAATTGTTTTGAACCCGTGAAAAGCGTTGTGACTAATCCCAGAACAATGACACAAGCGTCGTTGTTGCGAGAGGAAAGATCCATTCCCTCTCCATGTTTTCTAACCAGAAATGCATCTGTACCGGGTTCTTTATTCTATTCTCCATTCCTTTTTTCCCTCAAGCAGTTAATCGGAGACTTTCGGTTAGACCAGAATAGGGGAGTCGAATCAATTACTGAGACCAAAAACATACTTTAAGCTTCAACCTGCATCTATAAAGCAGACTTTATAACCTCGATCAGTCTCTATAAGTTTATATGTTCACCTTATCCAGCTGACAGAATTTTTAAGTTTAAAATGCTCACAATTGATTATCCATGCATAAGCAGAACGAAATGAATGAGATTTAACAATGACATTAAAGGAACACAATAACCTCAAACAGATAGTTGTCCACTAATTATTTCAAAAGGGCATAACGTTAATTACCTATCAGGATAGCTTTGGGCTTGTTAATAATGTGAACAGTGCCACAGGAGGAGGGGCGTTGGGATTCAAGAGTCTGTCGCAAGCACTTAGAAACTATGGATTTTTTGTTGCACAGCTGTCAGTACCACAACACTATCGTCAACATCATGACCTCGACATCTCTCATACCAAGAGCAGACACGATGGTGGTTGCAACAATGAAACAACACTACAACCTTAGCTATCATTAGTCGAGTGCCATACTCGTTCTTCCCTTCTCGTAAACTTATGATAAAATAGCAAGCATTACGTAAAGGCCCAAAAGAGAGACTGCATATACAAGCTAATAGGTTCTAGGTTTATAACCACTGGAACAAGGAAACAATATTACTAATCAATGAATAACAGTCTAACCAGGGAAGACAATGCTCCCACTTTCTGTTATCCCTCCCTTATCGTTTGTTATAGCAACATTGTTGCTTTCAACATCTTTTTCTTAATTCATTATCACAATTAGGAAACCTGCAGTTTTTTTTTTTCCATTCCTTTCTCAAACAAATTAGAATAATACAAAAAAATAGAATGAAATCCATCATTCTTAGGTCTGCATGGCTTTACGGTTGCTCTTATCCATAATTCATGGTTTTAGAATTACCCAAACTAGTGTGCACAATATTTAAGAAACCTTCTACTCTCAACCAAAAACAAGAAACGTTGTTTTATCCCTTTAAACTTGTGATGTACATTCATAAGGCAGTGTTCTAAATGGAAAGAATGTGAATCTTATTCAATATTTTTCCTTTTTACCAGCAGTTTAATGGATAGCGTTACTATATTCATGAGCAAAGACAAAATCGGCTTCTTTTTTGGGGGTCGAAGATTTTCTTACCTCTCTGAATTATTAGATGAGATCAAGCTCTACTGGATGTTTCCCATCATCTGGTGCAGCTACAGATAAGCACTGGTCCAATATCCACCACAAGTGCACTTCAACTATTGGCATATCCATGCCATGCAATCTAGGATTATATGATTAAGACCATTATTTGAAGCTTTAGCCGTAAAGTTTGGATGAAGACCATGTCATCCTTATTACACACGCAATTGTATAGTAACTCTATCCACATGTAATTTTCTGTAGTGCAGTGGAAAACAACATGAGCAGAGATATTTTTATTTTTTGTTTTTTGTTCACACACTATCCTTGGCATTGATGATTAATTCAGCAACGTATTCCGATTCGGACTCCATTCCACGTTGACAATCCCCCGTGTAGGACTAGAGGATCGACTTCACTCCAACCCATTCTCCATCCTTTCGCCTGACTTGTAGCCCTCCAACATCTTCCTAGCTAGCACCGTCAGAGCCGCTTCATTTTAGTGGCGACTCATCCCCAAAGCCAGCTCCAGCGCAGGGCATGGTGAATCATGATTTAACCTCAGATGATAAATGGGAACCTCACTTGGTATCGAAACAAATCATCATCCAACCACTAGACATTGCAATGCTCTGGAGAGAGGAGGAAAAACCGGATCGGTGCCCAAACGTGCTTGGGAAGTGCTCTTAACACTCATTCTCCTTGTTGTGATATTCTGCCACGGAGAATATTACATGGATGGTTGTTAACTAATGGGTATGCCCATACAAATCTTATATACCCAACGTATATATCACACTCGGATTCAATCTTGGGTGAGGCCGCTTATGCTATCTATTGACAAGAATTTTAATATATATTCCAAAAATGTATAACATAGAAATCAATCCATAATACGCGTATGGAAGGTAATTAATTTTTCAACTGTAAAAGTTAATTTTTATTTCAAGGAATAATATCCATCTGTTCTGTGTTTCAAAAATTGAACTTACACCATCATCTTATTTTTATGTATAAAATTTTAATTTTGGTGGCTTAACTCCATTTAATCACCATGCATAAATTAATTTGAACTTCGTTCTTCGTATCAAGGTCTTTTAAAACCTCCATGATCCATTCAAATTAAAGATCAGTGTATGGACGGCTATGCTATGCTCTTGAGTTTTCAACCCTGGCACTTATAATTATCTAATTTTAGACCATATACACCCTCATTTACATTCTATAATATATCGGTCCATAATTTATATATGGAAGGGCATTGTTTCTTTCCAATTTCTATATTTTCTTTTATCTTAAGAATAATATCTCATGTTCCATGTTTCAAAAATCTACCTTACCTTATAGGTTTTAAACTCTTTAGTTGATCAACCTATGTATTTATGTTGTCCCTTCCTAACAAATTCATTTTATGAGAGAGATAAATATTGCATGCAACAAGAACTCCATATGGGCTTCCCCATTCTTTTCTCTAAACATTTTTAATATTTAGATTCAATTTTAAAGAGTCTAGATTTAACACTTATACTAGGACCCTTTAGAAGAGTTTTAGGTAGTGAGGCCAATTTTAGGCTAGAACTTGTCCATACCCTATGGAGGCATATTGGCCCACAGGCTGCAAGGTTTGAACTTGATTTCTCCGATACCATTTGTAATGAACCTCCTGAGCCTACCTAGGAATTTAGCCTCTAGGACCCATAAATTTAAAATTTTGGGTTCATTCACAGTTAAAGCTTTACCCCTCTTTGCAGATCTTGTCTTCTAAAATTACCCGAGCCATATTACTATTAGGCCATAGTACAAATTTCTCATTAATTATTTTACTGGTTCTCTTATACGGAACCTTACATTCATTAACATATCTGATGTATGTGATCAACCATTAAACTTGCGATGGTAGGCACCCTATTGAAATATCTGGGTAAACCTCTACCAGGACTAGTGGACATTAATTTCATGATCATTGTAGTGTACACTACGTTATTGACTAGAATTTCATTCCCATGCATACTAGATAGACTTGCAACATAGATACTTAACCCATCAGTCATAAAATGGGAAACCTTATTTCCTCAATTCGTGAGTATGCGTAAGTGGATATCACTTTAGAGCATTATGATCATACCATATCACTGTAGTGAATGTAATACGATCAGTTAGAGAATCCATAGTAATCTCACATATTCATGCATAATCTCAGCATAAACCATGTTAGTATATATATCACTGCCTGCCATGCTTCCGCTACTAACTCTATTCTTAGATGTAAAAGAGGTCATATGTCCAATACTGACATCACTTTCATAGTAATACATTAGCACAGGGAATCTAATTATGTGTCAATCCATTTAATGTACTTCTACAAATAACTTCACACTAGAAGGCCACATGCAAGTTGATCATGAGAAATCTAACGTTGTGACACTAGTAACAATAGCTAATTACCCTGATTCCACCCTTTCTCATATACATTAAAGGTCACATACATAAGACAACAATTATTTCCATATAGATAAGACCTCGTATATACAACTGAGCTACATGGGTTAACCATTTCAACAGTAGGAAATAGAGATAATAGATCAACCATCAACATATCTTAGCTAAATGATTTAACTTCATAACAAGTAAGGATTAATATAGAACCCATACTATTTAAGTGAATCTCATCAGAGTAGAGAGAAACACCATTAATTCTATTAATACATAAGCCTATGTAATTCACAAGACATTATCATGGTGAGGAAACTTAGGCAATCATCGCATAGAAAAACTTGAACAATAACATAAACTTATGAAACTATTCTCATAAACAAGCTGGAACTACAACAGAGAGAGAGAGAGAGAGTAAGGGTCATCATACAAACATTCCACACATCTGACACCAACAAAAACCTCACTTGGATGGAGGAGCACCACCACCCAGCCATGAATCACCACTGATTCCCCCCAAGCCGAAGATCTTGCCAAGGATCAATTGTCCTCAATTGATCAATGCACTCTTTATTTAATACCCTCTTTCATGGTTTAGTTACCATTAGCGGTGTCATGCTTTTGTGGATTTTTCTAATTTCCTAGGTCTTTTTTGAAAAATCTTGTATTTAGCTCCCACGAGGCTTTTCCTCATAAAATATTGTCTTTATCTCCAGCAAAGATTTTATGTCCAATGGATCTTTATCTCCCATCCATCCGATGGATCACCAATCCATGGAAGCTTATCTAGAATCACATATAGAAGCTTTATCATGAAAGATTCATCTCTATCCCATTCCTCAATGAGATTTCGCAAGCATCTCCTCTCTCTTGGTGCTCCCCCTCCAAGTGATTTATTTTATTAATTTATTTAATAACACATTTGTTTTTCATATTACATATCACCTAGCTTTCCTCAGCTTAGGTTTAGAATAGTTTAACCCACAAAGGAGGATATCAAACCTATCTTTCCTTAGCTTAGGTTTACAAGCATTTAACACACAAGGGAGGATATCACACCTAGATTTAACCTAGCTTAGGTTTATAATAATTTAGTACACAAGGGAGGGTTGTTACATTCACCGCACCACAACACCTCTAGGAAGCAAACCTCTAGCATCGTCATGCACTCAACATCTCCACGCAGCAAACTATAAATGGGAGCATAAAACTAGCAAAAATACAGGAGTTACAAGTCTAAACTAGGACCTATTCTCTGATACCATGTCAGGCTAGGAGGTAGCTCAAAGAAAATTGTGATTTTGTAGTAATATTGATCATAGATATGTACGTGGAGGGAGAGACTCTTGGGTTTCATCTCCCAGTGTCTTTTCATATTCCAATTCTCCTTATTTTATATTTACATTATTTTACATGGATTACCTAATCCCAAAGATTAGGTGTCAGCACATCTCATTTCTCATTATGTACTCAAATAAAATTTCAAAATTTTCATTAGCTACAAAAAAAATCATTGTAAATATTTAATACATCAAGAAACTTGATTTCATAAATAATATTTCATGTATAATAAAATCAAGAACCCATAAAATTATCTACCAACACTAACCCAACCAAAAAAAGAAACTAATAATATCATCTAATAAATTACTAATAATCTAGTGTCATAAACAAAAGCCTATCAAGTTATCCTTCCTATGTGAACCTGGTCCATCTAGATGGTGGGAAATTAACGAGTGAGAACCTAGCGTTGCAAATGCTTAATGGATCGTTGAACTGAGCAATCGAAACTGGTAAATTCACGAGTGAGAGGGTGGAAGCGACGATAGGCCCAGAGGGACTGGACTGAGGTTACGAGGTCGAGGCCTGGAGGGACTCAGCATTCATATGGTGAGGAGCTTTCTCTCTGGGGGAGGGGTCCCAATAACAGGGAGGGTGGAGATTCCTAAATTAATTCATTAGATAATTCTTCAAGTTGGGAGCCACCAACTACTTAGAAATAGGGGGATGTGAGTGGTGGGACTGCACAATAGCAGACGTGATAGCACCAGTGGTGTAAACGTCTTCAAATGCCCTTCTTATTCAATATAACGTAACCTTTCGTCAATTTGTGACGGGAGTAAATTGAACGAATCTGAATACAACAGGTGGGTTGTTCCCGTTCGGAAATGGTTCCACAACCTATATACGAGATGCCGATAGCTGGCCGAAAAAGAGCCTTGTACCAACCGATCGATCAAGGATGGGTGAACTGGGAGGTGGAAAAGCAGAGAATCGGGGATGCGGTAGGAGGGAAAACACGCTTTTGAAGCTATGCAATCGGGGTGGGAGGGACGAAACGTTACATACGATGCACCAGAGGATCATAGTACATTTATAGCCAATAGACACTAACTAGATGCAATAGAGAAGCAAATGAAATGTTATATAATAGTTAACTGGAAAATATAATAGCAATGAAACATTATATAATAGTTAACTAAAAAATATTATAAAAAAAAATATTGTATGTTTATTGTCCATATTTAAACAGTAAGCATGGTCTATATTGGAGTTGGGCTTCAAGATTTTTTATTTTTAAATAAATGGGTGGACGTGATTTGTTTTCAAGATGATATTCTTGGTCTAATATATTATCCAAAGGATGATTTGAAAAGTATGTGAAAGGGTTTTTAGTTTCAAATCAGAAAAAAAAAATCAAAGAATAACATATTTAATTTTAAAAACCTTGAGGAATTTTGATTCTTAAATAAATGAGTGGACAAAATTTGATTTCAAGAGAATATTCTTTGTTTAATACACCATCTAAGGCATGATATGAAAAGTATGGGAAACCGTTTTTAGTTTCAAATCAAAGAAAATCAAAGGACAACATATTTAATTTTAAAAACTTTGACAAATTTTGATTTTTAAGTAAATGAGTGAGAGGGTTTGATTTCAACCTTCCTCCAAGGATTTGATTTCAATCTTGGCTTAGAAGATTATGAACTATAGTTTAGAATAACTCCGAGAAACATGATGAATTTAAGCGAATCAAAGTGCTTGGGTGTGACATATGGCATGCAAAACCACATGCAACATTTGACATCTCATTGTCTCGTTAGATGAAATAGTGAAATTTAGATGATTTTTTGTGTTTCTTTTATCATTCCATTTTTATGCAAATTTTAGGTTTCCAATTTTTTAAAATGGTTAAATGCTCATTTTATTTCATCTCTTTTATATTTTGAATCCTCCTCCTCACTCTAATAAGTTTTGTTTTCATTATTTTAACATCGTTCAATTTCAGTGATTGGATCACAAGTAATCCTTACGAATGAAAGATAGTGGGGTATGCGAAAATGGTATTATTTGACAATCATTTTACATGAAAATATTGAAATTAGAGTTTAAAGTATAAATGCTCATTCTATTCTTGTGAACCTTGCATAAAATCTTTATTAAAAATAAAAAATTGATGCCTACTATATATATCAACCAAATTTATTAATATGAGTGTGTTAATAGTAGTATAAAAATGTTATACTCGTTAAGAAAGTTTCACATCTACTTTTAAATATACTCATGAAATAATGACAGAACTTTTAAACATTATTTTATTATCAATTATTTAGTAAGATAATGTGAAGTGAAACTTTAATACATGACATCTTTTAAAAGAAATATGATATCTATATTTAGAATAAATACCTTATAAAAATATTAATTCAAAATTCGAAATTAATTTTAAATGTATATAAATACAAATAAATATATGAAATTATTTTTATAAATATTTAATTATTTTAAACATCTTAATAAATTTTAATATATCTTATTTTTATCTGTTAAATAAATTTTATTTTAAAGCAATTATAGACATTAAAATTAATAACAAAGAAATACATCGCATTACTTATAACTTATTATATATGTGAAAATTTATTATATATTAATATAATAAATTTTATATATGAAAATGTATTATATATTAGTATAATAAATTTTATATAAATATATAATATTTTAAATTATTATTTAAAAATAAAATAAGAAAATGAGATTTTATATACAATTAGCTCATAAGTATTCTAATTTAAGGGGTGTTATTATCGTTGTGTTCCTAAATTATGAAGAGTTTGAGAAGTTTTTAGATTAAATAAACAAAATATATAACAAGATTTCTAACTATAGAGATTCACTCTCACTTGTAAGTAGGCTTTATTATGATAACATGGGCTGGCATAACCCATTTCATACGACACTTATTCATATAACATTTATTTTAATTAATCAATTTAATTAAAATAGATTTTTAACTATAGAGATTTATTCTCACTTGTGAGTAGGCTTTGTTATGATAACATGGGTCATCAATACCACATGCCCACAAAATCATAACCCATTTCATATGACACTTATTCATAAAACATTTTTTAAAATTAATCAATTTAATTAAAATAATTGAAAGATGGTGACTATTTTGAAATAAATTTAAATTTTAAAATATTTTTCTAACGATGCAGAGGAGCCGAGGGCGATTTTAGGGTTTCCTATGTGCTGACTACTGTGCAGGGCTGGAAGCAATCACCTATCGACTCTCAGCACTGTATCGCAAAGGTCAAGAGCTGACTGACCGAATGGGGGCAGAGGGGTCCAGTGGGACCCCTACTTTCAAACAGATAATTATGCAGAAGCAAAGACCAAAGAAGTATGAAGGGGTAAGAATCTCAGGGCTTGATAATAACAAGCCGAATGGCAGAAGAAACAAGGAGAAAATACAAGGAGAAACTGACAAGCCAGACCGCACAACGGAAGGCAATGGCACAGTGGGTGAAAGCCTGACAGGAACAAAAGACAAAGTAACCTCAATAATTAAATCATCAGAAAACAAGGAGCGACCAACAGAAGAGGACAAGGAGCAAACTGAAAGTAGGCAAGGAATGCCGGAAAAAGAAGGGGAGACAAGCGCAAGACCCAATATAACCTCTGCTTCAACTGGGGTCTACAAACCCAAAAATACCAATAACCTCAGGGTAGTAATTACTGACCCGGAGATTCAGGCTTACAGAGAGCATATGGCAGAGCATGCTGTCATATGTAAATTTATGGGTATTTGGCCATATGAAAGGACTCTTTGTCATTGGATCAGACAACAATGGAAACCGAGAGGGGATGTTAAGCTTCATTTGGGAGCCAAGGGTTTCTTCACAGTTGTTTTCTCCAGCCTAGAAGACAAGGATAGAATTTTTGAGGGTGGTCCTTACTTTCTGGCTTCAGCTGGTCTGTATATGCGACCATGGAAACCAAACTTTGCCCCAGAAAAAGAGTCTTTCACCCAAGTCCCAGTTTGGATATGATTGTTCTCTCTCCCTATAGATTATTGGGGTCTGAATGCCTTGAAACAAATAGGTGACCAGTTGGGAACATTTATCAAGGCCTCAGAAGCAACATTACAAAAGAGATATACATCCTATGCCAGAATTTGTGTTGAAATGGATGTTTCTAGGGCACTGCATGAGGGGCTCTGGCTAGAATACAGGGACGAGGATTATTTTCAGGCCATATATTATGAACATATTCCCTTCTGTTGTCGCAAATG
Source organism: Pinus tabuliformis (assembly GCA_031772625.1). Taxonomy (NCBI): domain Eukaryota; kingdom Viridiplantae; phylum Streptophyta; class Pinopsida; order Pinales; family Pinaceae; genus Pinus; species Pinus tabuliformis. Next base: position 300,738,940 of record CM062808.1, on the reverse strand, counting down.
TCATGAACATGGGCATCTGATGAGAGATTGTCCTCGGATTCGGAAGGAAGCAAAAACTGATACAACACAAGCTCCCAAAGACAAAGAAACCTTCATAAAGCCCATGTCTAGACAGAGAGCTAATAGAAGGAAGAACTTCAAAGGTTATACAGAAAGAAACAACCACAACAACCCTTTTTTGATCTTAGATCTTGAAACAGATTCGGAGGACAAGTATAAAACCCTAGCATCAGATGCAGGGCAGGATGAAAAGGAAGAACCACCCAGGGAAGGAACGGAAGAAGGGGATCTCAACAATGAAGTTCAAATGCAGGAGAGAACAGAGGAAACAGAGGAAGAAACTGACATGCTTACCAGTGACGGCGGGAGCGAGGATCAAGAATGGGAAGAGGCGCTAGCCAGGGAGGGAATGAACCTACCAGTAATTGCTGAGAACTGGAAGGCCCGAGGAATAGAGAATGCACCGGAAGAAGAAATCAGGAAGGTAAATGACCTATTCATAGCAAGGCAAAAAGCAGAATTAGAGAAGCAGAACAGGAAGCTAGGTATAGTGAAAGGCAACAGCCTTCATTCAAAAAGTCTCTTATGGAAATCATCCAGCTTGAAGGAGAAGAAAAGAAGAGGCCGTAGAACTAGTGGTGAAGTTCTACAGGAGCTTGGCATGATAATGATAAATTCAGGGAAGATGAAGGCGCTTAGCGCCTTCCAGTCCTTCCAATGAATATAAGTTAAATATGAAGATCATCTCGTGGAATGCGAGAGGGCTTAACAGCCTGGAAAAACACAGGATCTTAAAAAGAAAATTCCAGAAATACAAACCAGAGATCATGTTCTTACAAGAAACTAAATGTAGTAGCTCTAATATCAACAATCCTTGTAGAAAGCTTGGAAGGAATTCAGAAGTTTTAGAGATTGAAAGACAGGGACGAGAAGGAGGTCTAGCTACTATTTGGGACACAAGAGAAATCCAGATTGTATCAGCCGAGGCGAACAAACACTTCTTAGCGGTGGTTTTTCAGCCTACAGGTAACTCTGGTTCCTTCCTTTGTGTCAACATTTATGGTCCTCAGAAATTAGAAGACAAATTAAACTTTCTGAACTCATTAACCAAACTAATTGAGAGATATCCAAGATCTAAATGCATATTGGGGGGTGATTTCAATATGATAACCACCCTTCTGGAAAAGAAAGGGGGTTTGAGGAAACTCAATAGAGATGCGGAAGCTTTTACAAGGTTCATTGAAACCGTCAAAATGGTAGATATATACCCCAAAACCGGTATGTTTACCTGGAACAACAGAAGGGGGGGAGAGAGGCTGATAGCTTCGCGCTTAGATAGATTTTTAGTCTCAGAAAGCATCATATTGGATGGCATAACAGCAGAATCAGATATCCTTCCCAGTGGAGGGTCGGATCATTGGCCGATCTCGCTTACTGTTGAAGTTCAAGGGACTCCAAGGAACAAACCTTTCAGGTTTGAAAAATTCTGGTTAGACCATCCTGACTTCCTCAAGATGGTAGAGAAGTGGTGGGCTGAGCCTCTGGAGGCAAGAGGATCCAAAATGTTCAATCTCCAAAAGAGGCTGAAAGCAACCAAAGAAAAAATCAAAGAATGGAACCGAACAGTTTTTGGGAATATTTTCCAGGAAAAAGCCATTCTAGAGGACAAACTGGAACAGATTCATAGAGAGGGGGCAGCAGGCAACCACAGTGCCGAAGCAATGGAACAGGAAAAAGTTCTCTCTCAGCAATGGCACAAAAGATGCATTCAAGAAGAGACACTTTGGAAACAGAAATCTAGAATCCAGTGGCTTAAAGAGGGGGAGCAAAATACAAAATTCTTTCACAGGTCGGCTCTAGATCATAGAAATGTTAACAGGATTCTTGAGTTGAAAAACAATGCAGGGGAAACATTAAAAAATCACAATGATATATCTGCTCTACTATCGGATCACTTCAGCTCAATTGCACAGGAACCGCCCACAAACAGAGAGGAAGCCATAAGGGAAATAACAGCAGCCATTCCTAGATCCATTACCTTAGATCAAAATTGGGCCCTTTGCAGAGAAATCTCTCTGGAGGAGGTGGAGGAAGCAGTCCAGAGCATGCCTAATGATAAAGCACCAAGCCCAGATGGATTTACCATCAACTTCTACAAGGCTTGCTAGAACACTGTTAAACAGGAGGTATGGGAGGTTGTGGAGGATTCTCGACGATCAGGTACCATTCTAAAATCCGTCAATTCCACCTTTTTAGCGCTTATCCCCAAGGTTGAAGAAGCAAAGACACCTGATAAATTCAGACCTATTTCCCTTTCTAATGTTATCTATAAAATTATCTCGAAAGTCATAGCTAACAGACTCAAGTCGATTCTTCCTGGTATCATATCGGAAGAGCAGTCGGGGTACGTTGAGGGTAGGCAAATTCTAGATAACATCTTGCTACCGCAGGAGATGATTCATTCACTGCATTCGAGAAAAGAAGCAGGCATGTTGATGCAATTGGATTTATCAAAAGCATATGACAAAGTTAGCTCGAAGTACCTTGAAGCTGTTTTGGAGGCATTTGGTTTTTGCAGAACCTGGATCAAATGGATACTTGCTCTCATCAAATCTCCAAGATACTCTATCCTTGTCAATGGTGCTCCCTCAGCTCCTTTCACACCCTCGCGGGGAATAAGACAGGGGGATCCCCTTTCCCCTTTCCTATTTGTTATCCTAATGGAGGGCCTAAGCAGATTTATAGCTAAGAAAAAAGTTGAAGGATCTATAAAAGGTCTGCAACCAATCAGATCGTTACCAGCCACAACTCATCAACAGTTCGTGGACGATACCATGTTACATGGTACCCCCACTGTGAAGGAGGCCATGGCTTACAGGGGTATCCTTGATCTCTTCAGCCAAGCCTCTGGCATGGAGATAAATTTTTCCAAATCCACAATCTTTTTTTTCAACACTCATCCGGCAATTCAAGCTCATTTATCCCAGCTTCTCGGATTCAGAATCAGGTCCCTCCCTTCAAAATATCTAGGGGCCCCCTTGACTTTGAAACCTTGGCAGAAAACTCACTGGGAGAAGGTTCTTGCCAACATGGAGAAAAAATGCAGGCATTGGACGAACAGAGCCCTTAACCTGGCGGGTAGACTTATCCTCACCAAGGCAGTGTTGCAGGCAACTCCGCATTATTTACTTTCTATTCTTCCAGCTCCCAAGGGTGTCTTGCAACAAATGAGAAACATACAGAGATCCTTCTTATGGAATGGGAATGGGGATAAGAAGAAATGGGCTTTAGTGGCTTGGAACAAGCTTTGCCAGCCAAAATCTAAGGGGGGGCTAAATTTAGTTGATCCATCTGTGGTCAACAGAACCTGTGGAGCTAAAATTTGGTGGAAATGGATCAAAGAACCCAATTTACCCTGGGCAAGGCATTGGAGGGAAAAATACACTCCAGACTGTGATACTCAGGATCTCATAAGACTACAGGACCTCCCGGAAGGATCGTCAATTTGGAACCACGCCAGAAATAACAGGAGCTTAGTTCAGGAGAACAGCTTTTGGGAGATTCGTAATGGAAGGCTTGCCATGTTCTGGGAAGATGCATGGCAGCAACTCCCTAAACTGGACACCCCAGAGCTTGCTATCCTCAAGAGAACAAGTCAAAACGAGGGTCGATACAGAGTCAATCAATATTGGACCCAAAGCAACAGGGATCCGATATGGAGGGATTGGATCAATTTAAACCCAGGGAATACAGAGGAGAACGACGAGCATCTTCAGCAATTCAATGAGAGAATCCGCAAAAGAAAGATTCGAATAACTGAGGAAGATGATAAACTAAGATGGGGTTTAAAGGGTAATGGTAATTTTTCATTAAAAGAAGCTAGGGATTTAATTCAAGAGGAAGAACAGGTAGAAGTAGTGCCATGGCATAGCAAAGTGTGGGACAGTCTATTCTGGCCGAAAATCAGGACCTTCCTCTGGCTTTTAATGAGAAACAAGACTTTAACTTGGGACAACCTATGCAAGAAGGGTTTCAGGGGACCCTCAAGATGCCATATGTGCTTCGTCGAAGAGGAATCTATAAACCACCTGTTTAATGCTTGTGAATGGGCTAATCAGTTATGGAGCTGGATGGAAGGAATTATCAGGAGTTCTGACCGGGATAGAGAATCCATTCACAGAACCATCCTGAACTGGAGAAAAGACTTCTCCAGTATTCACAGAGTCAACAGCATATGGAAGTCTATTCCAGGCTTCCTTCTATGGTCAATTTGGAAGGAACGCAACCGCAGAGTTTTTCAAGACGAACACAGGAATATTGAATTCTCTAAAGATAACATAATAACTAACATACAACAGCTAATTCAAACTAAATGCAAAAAGGACTGCAACGAGAAACCTTCAGCTCAAGACTTACGCATTTTGAAGTGTTTTCGTCTGGAAGCCTCCAGCAGCATTGCAGCTTCAAGATACAGAGCGCAACCATCCTCACAGAACGAAAAATGGCAGAGGCCGCCGGAAGGGGGAATGAAACTAAATTTTGATGGAGCCTCGAGGGGCAATCCTGGCATGGCAGGAATTGGAGGTGCTTTACGTGACCAGCATGGAGAAATTCGGCACATATATTACAGAGCGCTTGGGGAGAGCACTAATAATGAAACAGAATTTGCAGCGCTCGAACATGGTCTGAGAATTTTAAAATCCCTTCAAATCTGCAATGTAATTGTGGAAGGGGATTCTGCTCTGGCCATTTCAACAGCTAAGAGAATTCAGGGAGGAACCAAGGTGAACAAAGCCACAAAGCATTGGCGGCTAGCCAAGGTGACGGAGAACATCGCAGAACTATTAGCTGGAATGGGAGGCTTAGTGTTTCATGCGGTAAGACGTAAGGCGAACGGGTTGGCGGACTACCTTGCGAACTGTGGCGTGGACGATCAGGACAGGGGATGGGACAGCTGTTGGGAGGAAGTGAACTGCCCGAACCTGAAGACGAAATGCTTACAGCTGGCACAACAAGATCTCCACGATACCGACCGGGCTTGACCGGCGTCGGTGCCTATCTCCGGGACCGCAATCCTGAGGCTTCCGGTAATAGAATGGGCTCTAATCAAGGGATATGGACGACAAGATATATGCGACGGTGGCCATTATGGCAAGAGAAGCCCAAATATGGAAACTATCAATTTGGTTCATGCCATGAGGGCCTCCGTAGAATACGCTTGCGAGGAAAGGACAGCTGGCTCAACCGTAACGGGGAGGCATGCAGCTACATTTATGTTAGGTCAGGAAGGAGATGTGGGTTTTGTGCGGATATCTTTCGTATTAATAACGAAAGTACCTCCACTCTGCAGCGAAAGGAAAAGAACATAATGGGAAATTCTTTGGACAACAGCTATTTAACGGAGAGCAGCAGCTCTGGCTCGCTCACCTCTGTTTATAGCACTACGAGAGATTACTACTTCCCTGCCCGCAGAAGAATTCATAGCGACAGGGTCAGAGTGTATAGCATGGAAGCGGGGAGCTGCAGATGTTCGGCGGCCCAGCAAGATCTTCGGTTTGCACAGAATATGTATGAAACCCGAGCAGCTACCAGGAGCAAACGTAAAATTGCGGAACTGGAAGCTGCTGTAAAAGAGGAAGAAGGCCAGCGTCCGGAAGGGTTCATAGCGGAGGAGGTTGATTGGTTGCATGACCCGGGAACTCCGTCCAAAAGAGCAACTCAGTATGTCCGAACGAAAGCGGAGAGCTGGCGAATCAAAACTCTCCTTGCGAAGGCCCTGGAATCTAAGGAGGACGGGAAGCAACCAGCTGGGAAAGGGAATTCTACTACGGAGGAGCAGTCTGCTAATTTCCATGAAATCCATGAGTCGCTGAGTCGCAGAATCTCTACAGTGCATGATGCTGTGGAGACCGTGAACAAGAAACTGACCCTGCTCATCAGGCTCCTGCGGCAAACTCTCAGCCCGGACCCCCTGATACAGGAGCAAAAGATGAAGGAGGCTCAGGAGTTCCAGTCCATGCAAGACATGCAAGCCAGGGTGGACAAGCATGTACTGGAAGTGGGCCTAGACACGGTCAGTCGCATTGGCGGTTTTCCTCGCCCCGACGGTTTCCCTTAGTTGCTTTATGGATGTGTTATGTCTTCTGTCATGTGCCTCGGTGTTAGGCTGGTTAATTATGTTTCTCTATATTTCTGTTATTTTCATGGCTTCGGCCTTATGCATGTTAGTAATGTCACTCTATCTCTGTCCAAGTTTTGATAGTGTCGTGGCTTCGGCCTTATGCTCGTTACTAATGTATTTCGGTCTCTATAAGAGTAAGCCGCCCTGTGTGGTGTGCAGCTCAGTTTTGACAGTTAAAGGCTGGTCATCAATATGTTTTCAATGGTAAATCTTGGAGTCGTTCTGCTTCGGCAGACTTTTTTGTAACATATTTTGTTTATATAATATACATATCTGACTTACAAAAAAAAAGAAATAAATTTAAATTTTTAATTTGTAAATAATATTAAGAATATTATAAATATTTCTTAAAGATTAAATCTTTATCATTCACTTAAATAGTTATGATCATTATAATAATTTATTTTTAGATGATTAGAAATTTATATTATTATAAATAATAGAAATTCAAATGATGATAGTAGATTGGAAATTGATATAATTATATTAGAATAAAATAAAGAGTTATTTTAATTTTAGATTAATTTGTATTTTTGAAAATATAAATTTATTTAAAATACAAAAATTGAAAAAATATATATATATATATATTTAGGAATTTATTCTTTTGAATAATAAATATAGAGATAAGAAAATTTTCATTAATTTTTTATATATAAAAAATTGATATTAAAATAATTTATTCAAAATAGATTCTCAAAAAATTAGACGTCTCTCCTAAAATATTTTAATATAAAAATGATTTATTATTATTATTATTTATTTTTTATTGATATAAAATTATTTTGTTTAAGTAAATAATAATGGTGTAAATTATAGTTTTATTTTTTGAAAATAAATTATGTATATGATTGAAAATAGTCACCCAAGTATTGACAGAGCCTAATAACCCTTTTAATAAAAATAAATATAGAATTATAGTACACATAAATTCTAATTATAAATATGTGCATTTTAATAACATTTATTTCCAAAAATAAACCAAAAACTATTATTAAAAAGCTATTATCAATAATAACTATCCATTTTTTAAATTACTACGAAGGAAATGTTAAATTTATATATTCACGAACATTCCATGTCACATACTACCTTCGCTCGATCGGCCGTTTGATCTTCCAACGGTACAATCTCGGAGTCAAACCTGAAGTCCACATGAGTTTCTTTATAATACGACCAGGGATCAAAATTGAACACGTCAGAGCCCTTCAAAGGGTCTCTGGCACGTCAGAGAAGTAGGGAGAAAATTTTACCAGTCAAAAAAAAATAAAAAATTGATTTTTGTCATTTAAACAAAAAATTGGAATAATATCTTAAAATTTTTTAAGAAGCGCTGTCAAATTGTCAACTTTTTTTTTAAATTTAATTTTTTCTGAAATTAGAATTTTAGGAATGTTGAATTTGTAAATTTCTTTTCATGTTAAAACTTAAATCCCATTTCAGAAACTCCCATTTCAAAAACAACAGTTTCCTTTTGAGTTTTTTTTTTTTAATTGTGCATATGATGCAAGTTCTTATTAATTATTATGTCACAATTACCCTTTCATACAATTACATTTGGCAGTTTTTGAGTTGCTCCCATTTCAAAAACAACAGTTTCTTTTTGAGTTGTTTTTTCTAATTGTGCATATGATGGAAGTTCTTATTAATTATTATGTCACAATTACCCTTTGATACCATTACATTTGGTAGTTTCAATTGAGAGCGACTAGATGTCAATATGGGCCATGTATTAGGTCTGTAATTTCACTGGGTTGTGCCTGAAGGCTGCCCAAAGCAAGGTTTGATGACGATTTATGCCGGACAGGAGCATAGATTCATCATTCAGCAAATGCCTGTCAAGCAAGGTTTAAGCACGATTTATGCTTGGAGAGGAGCGCATTCAACATGCTTCCTAACATACTGGATTTGATTTGTTTGCGGATTCCCAATTCCTGGTATGTTTTCATATTAAAAAAGGAGATACCAAAATCATATACACCTTTGTACACTCTTCTGTTGAATCCTAAACCTGTTTAGAATTTTACTGAATTTTTTCATTCATGCAATAAACTTAAATTTAATTGAGCTACTTGTATATGGGCTTGAACGTTCTGGTCACAAAAATTTCCTACAAAATTAATCCTTATCTGAACTGGAGCAGGAATATAGGTCTCCTATTTATCCATTAATGGTAAATGCATCCCATATATTAGTTGCGGCTCATATCAGACCTGCGTTATACACAACATCCATGGGGTTGTTGTTCCACCATTCTCCTGTGAAAAAATAAAAAGAAATTTGAAAATAATTTACTGTTGTCAATTGAATTGCTCTTTTTTTTATGCTTTTCATTATAGAAGTGCGACCTGAATATGTACCCTTCTAAATGAAATTAAGACCTGCCCTTCAAATTTGATCACTGAATACGACCATCGTCTGCAATAAAAGGCAGAAAGCAGGGATTACTAACTCGATCTCCGAGGTTGAGGGTTCTGGAAATCGTGCGTGCATTACGTACAACCATAGTCTGCAACAAAAAGGCAAAAAGGAAGGATTACTAACTCGATCTACAAGGTCGAGGGTTCTGGAAATCGCGCATGCATTACAGAACACAAAATTAAATATACCTAACAACTCTGCCAGGTAAATTCACTCTCTGTTTGCTCATGTTTCGTTCATTCATTCGTTACAGGGGATATATTCATTGTATATTTCATTAATAAATACCCAAAAGCGGGTTTTAATGCAAAATATATCAATGATTATATATTTGCAGTCTTGCGATCGATTAGAGATTTCTATAAATCTTGCATTAAAGAACAGAAAAATAAAGACAACTCACCATTTGTGCTAGGTAAATTCACTCTCCCATGTTTCATTCCTTCTAGAGTGTATATTCATTGTATATATTATTAATCAATACCCAAATTTTGGTATATTATTAATTAATACCCAAAAGCGCTCGTTTAAAGCAGATAGTAAGGATTACGAACTCGATCTCTAAGCTCGAACAGAGAAATAAATAAATATACGTCACCACTCAGCCAGGTAACTTTACGATCTGCTGGTTCATGTTTCATTAGTTATAGGGGATATATTCATTGTATATATCTGTTGGGAATAATGCTTAATTAGTTATGTAAATTTCTATTTAGTGTTCTCTGCAAAAATAAGGCAGCAAATTGTTAGCTGCAGTAGTGCTGGAAAATAAGGCAGCAAATTGTTAGCTGCAGTAGTGCTGGAAATTAGTTGTAGATTGATTGCAGAGTTGATTGACAAATATTTTAGTAATAGTTTTAGTATTTAAGAATGTAGTTTATAGTTGAATTAAATATATGAGATTTGCAGCATTTGTTAGCTCACATAGTCACTGTGTTTTTAATTGTTTTATCTTTTATATGTTTTTTTCTTCATAGTACTGTTTTCTCATTTGGCTGGAAATAAGTCATTTCATATTCTACATGTGGTATCAGAGCAGGTAAAATTATTTTGGGTTAAAGTTGTATTGTTGGAATTTCGCCAAAGTTAATCATGTCGAATTCTAACCAGATGCTAGTTCCAGAATTTGATGGCAACGATTATGATTATTGGTGCATTAAGATGCTAACCTTTTTGATTGGAAAAGATTTGTGGGAGATTGTTGAATCAGGATATGAAGAGCCAGCTGATTGGAATGCTCTTACAGCCAATGAAAGAACAACAAGAAAGGAAGCAAGGAAGAAGAATGCTCAAGCTTTGTTTCACATTCAGATAGCTCTTGATAAGAGCTTATTTCCAAGAATATCTGGAGCAAAAACTGCCAAAGCTGCCTGGGAGACTCTACAAGAAGCTCACCAAGGTAGTGATGAAGTTAAGGTGGTCAAGCTTCAGACATTGAGGCGAGAGTTCGAGAATTCGAAGATGCAAGAAGCTGAAAGTATCAGTGACTATTGTGTGAGAGTCAAAGATGTGGTCAACAAAATGGCTACACTTGGAGAAGCTATAAGTAATGAAGTTTTAATTAAAAAAGTATTGAGATCTTTAACACATAGATGGAATCATGTTGCAATAATCATGGAAGAAAGTAAGGATTTAACAAAACTACAGTTTGATGAATTGGTTGGATCTTTGATGTCTCATGAAGAAAGATTGAAGGATACTTTTGAAGCTGTAGAGAAAGCTTTTTCCTCTAAATTACAAATTACAAAGAATGAAGATGCAAGTAGTAGTACCAAAAGCCATCAAGGTCAAGGTAAATGGCAAAGCCAAAATTATTCAAGAGGTAGAGGAAGAGGTGGCTCAAGTGGAAGAGGTAGTTTCAGAGGAAGAAGTAGAGGTAGATTTGATAAGAGAAATGTTCAATGTTACCATTGTAACAGGTATGGTCACTTTGAAAGAGAATGCAGATTGAAAGAAGGTAAAAATGCTAATTATGCTCAAGAAAGTGGTGAGTATCCTCAAGATCACTTATTTTTATCTTATGCCAAAGGTGAAAATACTAGTAAAGATGTTTGGTACCTAGATTCTGGATGCTCTAACCATATGACAGGGAATGAGAAGTTGTTTTCAGCAAAGGATGGAAGTTTCAAATCCAAGATCCAGCTTGGTGATGATAAATCATTGGAGGTTGCTGCCAAAGCAGCTATGGAGGTCCAAACAAAAGAAGGTATAAAGAGTATTCATGACATTTATTATACTCCACAATTGAAGCATAATTTGTTGAGTGTTGGAAAGCTATGTGAGAAAAATTATAAAGTAGTCTTTGAAAATAAGACATGTACTATCTATGATAAGAATAAGGGAAATAGGGTGATCACTGTTGTGCCTATGACAAGAAATAGGATGTTTCCCTTGAGGTTTGATGAACATAACAACAATCTTGCTAATATGGCTTATGAGGATTCAAGTTGGTTATGGCATCTGAGGTATGGGCATTTCAATTTTCACAGTTTGAAGTTTCTAACCTCACACGCATTAGTTTCTGGTTTGCCCAAGGTAGAAGAGCATAAGGAGGTTTGTGAAGGATGTGCTAAAGGAAACCATGCAAGGGAAAGGTTTCCAAAGGGAAGTGCATGGAGGGCTCATTACCCACTTCAGCTTGTTCATTCAGAGATATGTGGTCCTATGCAGACTAAGAGTTTGGGTAAGTCATCATATTTCATCACTTTTATTGATGATTACTCACGAAATTGTTGGGTATATTTTTTGAAGGCCAAAAGTGAAGCCCTGGATACATTCAAGAAGTTCAAAGCCCTTGTAGAAAATGAGAGAGGGTGCAAGATCAAATGTTTGCGGACTGACCGTGGAGGAGAATTCTGCTCAAAAGCTTTCCAGAGTTATTGTGATATGAATGGCATCAGGAGGCAGCATACTACAGCATACACACCCCAGCAGAATGGCACAGCTGAAAGGAAAAATCGTACTGTGGTTGAAATGGCAAGATGCATGCTACAAACTAAGGGATTGAGCAACACTTATTGGGGAGATGCAGTTGCTACAGCAGTATACATCCTCAACCATAGCCCCACCAGTGCATTGAAAAATATGACTCCTTATGAAGCTTGGTATGAAAAAAAGCCTAATGTTAATCATTTCAAAGTTTTTGGTTGTTTGGCTTATGTGCATGTACCTGATCAGAATAGAAAAAAGTTAGATGCAAAGAGTGAGTTATGTATTTTTATTGGGTATAGTGAGACAAGCAAGGCTTATAAATTGTATAATCCTCTAACTAACAAGCTTATTGTCTCAAGAGATGTAATTTTTGATGAAGGGGGAGTTTATGGTCATCAAAAAGGCCATGTTGAGAAGACAAAATCTGTTTTGAATGATATAATTGTTGATAATGATAATGAGCAGCCAACTAATGTTTCTGTAATTAGTGGCTTAACTCCACCAAGCAGCGCTTCATCAATTTCTTCAACATCAAGTTCAAGTCCAACTTCTTCTCCAAGTTCTACAAGGAAGGTAAGAAGATTGAGTGATATTTATGAGAGGAGTGCAAATCAAGCACATGAAGAAAGCCCAATAGGTGAGATAGTCAATTTTGCTTTATTAGCTAAGGCTGAATTTGAACCATCATGTTTTGAAGATGCATGTACTAATGAGGTTTGGATGCAAGCCATGCAAGAAGAGATGGATTCCATTCAAAGGAATGACACTTGGAAGTTGACAGAGCTTCCACATGACAAGGAAAAGATTGGCACCAAATGGGTCTATAAGACTAAATTTAACAGTGATGGGAGTGTTGAAAGACACAAAGCAAGATTAGTTGCTAAAGGATTCACACAGAAGTATGGAATTGATTATGAAGAGACATTTGCACCAGTAGCAAGACAAGAGACCATTAGAATGTTGATTTCATTAGCATCTCATAAAAAGTGGAGCATACATCATATGGATGTGAAAAGTGCCTTCTTGAATGGGTACTTAGAAGAGGAAGTATATGTGGAGCAGCCACAAGGTTTTGAAGTGGAAGGAAAGGAGAATAATGTCTACAAGTTGAAGAAGGCTTTGTATGGCCTTAAGCAAGCACCAAGAGCGTGGTATGCAAGGATTGATGGATACTTTCAGGAAAATGGCTTCCAGAGAAGTAAGAATGATCCTACCCTTTACTACAAACAAGAAGGTATTGATATTTTAATCATAAGTTTGTATGTTGATGATCTATTGTATATGGGTAGTAGTTCTAAGATGAGTGATAAATTCAAAGCTGCTATGATGAATGAATTTGAGATGAAAGATCTAGGCATCATGAAATATTTTCTAGGAATGGAGGTTTATCAAAGTAGGGATGAGATTTTCATTTGTCAGACAAAGTATGCACAGGATATGCTAAATAAATTTGATATGCTTGATTGTCATCCATCCCCTACTCCAAGTGCTCATGGAGAGGTATTATGTAGAGATGATGGTGCTGATTTAGTTGATGAGAAAACTTACAGAAGTATTGTGGGGAGCTTGATCTTTCTAACCCACACAAGGCCTGATATTACATATTTAGTTTCACTTGTTTCAAGGTATATGACAAATCCATCTGAAATACATATGAAGGCAGCCAAGAGGATTTTAAGGTATGTGAAAGGCACTCTAAATTTTGGTATTCATTACTGCTCTTCTGAAAAGTTCAATCTTGTTGGATTTAGTGATTCAGATTGGGGAGGTAGTCTTGATGACCGTAAGTCCACATTTGGAAATTGTTTCTCTTTTGGTTCTGGTTTGATTACATGGAGCTCAAAAAAAACAAAGCATTGTTGCCCTCTCATCCACAGAAGCATAATATGCTGCAGTTACCTCAGCAGGTACACAAGGTCTTTGGCTCAGAAAAATTTTGGAAGAAATTGGAGAAAAACAAGTTCAGCGTACAGTCATTTATTGTGATAATGTAAGTGCCATCAAGTTAGCAAAGAATCCAGTTCATCACAGCAGGACAAAACATTTTGACCTCAAATATCACTTCATTAGAGATTTGGTGCAGAAGAAGGAGATTGAATTGAAGCATATAAATACTCAGCATCAACTAGCATATATATTCACTAAAGCAGTTGCAAAAGATCAGTTTTTGGCATTACGAGATAAGATAGTAAATCCTCATTAATCATTAAGGGGGAGTGTTGGGAATAATGCTTAATTAGTTATGTAAATTTCTATTTAGTGTTCTCTGCAAAAATAAGGCAGCAAATTGTTAGCTGTAGTAGTGCTCGAAAATAAGACAGCAAATTGTTAGCTGCAGTAGTGCTGGAAATTAGCTGTAGATTGATTGCAGAGTTGATTGACAAATATTTTAGTAATAGTTTTAGTATTTAAGAATGTAGTTTATAGTTGAATTAAATATATGAGATTTGCATCATTTGTTAGCTCACATAGTCACTGTGTTTTTAATTGTTTTATCTTTTATATGTTTTTTTCTTCATAGCACTGTTTTCTCATTTGGCTCATTTAGCTAGAAATAAGTCATTTCATATTCTACAATATCATTTATCGATATACATACAGAATTGGGATTAATTGAAAATATATGAATGATTATATTTCAATCGTCTTAGATTTCAGAATGCATGGTGTTCTTCTGTAATTTCAATCAGCGTGGTGGAGCTTAACATCATCTCGGCTCAAGATCTCAACGAGATGCATCTTTTTGGCATGAAGGAGATGCAGACCTACTGTGTTGTCTGGATCAATTTTGAGAAAAAAGTGACGACACAAATTAACAGAACAGGTGGCGCAAACCCTACCTGGAACGACAAGGTCATTTTCAGAGTGGAAGAGCGTTTGCTGCGCAGTGAAACCTCTGCTGTGATGGTGGAGATATACTGCGTGGGTGGCCTCAGGGACAAGCTTGTAGGCACTGTGAGGGTCTTCCTTTCCACTTTCCTCAAGGACTACGGGAGCCCAGATTCCAGCGGGATGAGCTTCTCGGCACAGCAGGTCCGTCGTCCTTCTGGACGCGCCCCTCAGGGCATTCTCAACCTTGGCATCATGATTCTTGATGGAGTGGATCTTCACAGAATGAACAGATTCAACCCTGCAACTGATGGGGCTGTGGATTTCAGAGATTTGACGAGGAATCATGTCCAACCCATGCCGTCATTTGTTAAAAAATTAGTGTCCATTAAAACTAATAATGTTTTTTATGCCCGAGAACAGCAAGCTCGCTGTCAAGGCTTCAACAATCTCGCAGGCAAGGAAGAGGGCAGAGATCAAGAAAAGCAGAAAGATGTTGATGAGATGGTTGAGAAAAAGGAGAAGAAGAAGCCTGTTGGCTGCTATCCTATTCTCATGGCTCCAAAATTGAAAAGGAATAAGGTTGGATTGAGGAATGGGTCTGCGAAAATTCATGTCAGTCCATCTGACAGTAACCTCTGTGCCAAGGGCGATCAAGATCCTGCTCTGGTTAATCAGGATGAGATGGTTGATAAAATGGAGAAGAAGAAACCTGTTGGCTTCTATCAGATTCTCATGGGTCCAAAATTGAAAAGGAATAAGGTTGGATTGAGGAATGGGGCTGCAAAATTTCATCGCAGTCCATCAGACAGTAATCTGTCTGCCAACGAAAATCAATATCCTGCTCCGGTTAATCGAGATCCAAATTATAATTTGTATTATCTTCAATAATATTATTGTTCAAGAATACATTGGTTTTCTGTTATTATTTTTACGGACATATTGAGATTTTCTTGCAGGTATTTCTGTCGATTGCTTATCATGGTGGTAGCCGTTACTGAGTTAATATAATAGAATCTGTTGGCTTTGAATTTTTGGATTAATGAATGTTTAGTGAAACTATTGATTTCCATCAATGCCATTATGGAAATGATCCTCTCCTCAATTCGGCCACGTATCGCTGATAGCACAACTCACACATGGTGTCTCCTTTTTTTCTTAGACCAACACGATAGGAATCTAATGTAGCATACTTTAAACTGGCAAAATAAGCACAAGCAACTTCCATATTTCTTGGTCTATCCCTTCCTTGACAAGTACGACACTCAACCCATGTTGATGCAGAAACTCGACCCTTCCCGCTGCCAGAATCATTTTGACTCTAATCTCTTGACATTACAACTCTTGTACACTCTTCTGGTAAACGTTACTAGAATCTCCTACTTCCTCCAACCTTCTAGAATCTCACCGTAACAGTAATGTTGAAATTGGTAAAAAAATTTGCGCGGTGCCATCCAAAATTAATAAAATCGAAAATTAGAAAAGGCCAGTCCGTCAAGACAACAAATTTTTCTAGGTATTCCATTTCCACTTCTGGTATCTTTGGAAAGTTAGCAAATGCTCATGTGAATATAAGCAATAAACTCGCTGAATTGGGTCCTCTCTTGGGCGAAAGTCACTTGCAAATCCTGAAGGGAGAGCACTCCAAGTAACAAAAATCTGAAATATTTGAGGACGTTAAATCCTGTAGGTTGAGCAACAGAGTTGGCCAACATCCTTGTCTCAATCAATAATTTCTGAGTTGGCCAACATCCTTGTCTTTATCAATAATTTCTCATCTGAATGAATACACACAATTCAATTCAGTGGTCACCCTTGCTATTCTCGAATGCTTCTATCACATTTCAACCCATCGTGATGCCAATTCAACTCATCGTTATTACTCTTTGGCATGGATATTATTCATACCACCTTGAAAAATTACAAAGCTTATATTTTTTAAAAATTACAACAGCATATCAACATTTAATCCTTTCTATAATAGATATGATGCCTATATGTTTTAATAACTACAACGGAATTATCCAGATTTAATCCTTCTATAATACAATAGATACTAAGATTATTATCCAGATTTAATCCTTCTATAATACAATAGATACTAAGATTTTTACGGTTGCTTTTTTAATATATAAAAGGATATGAAGTTTATATGTTTTAATCACTGCAACCGAATCATCAAGATTTAATTATCTTTTCTATAATAGATAGTAAGGTTTTTATTGTTAATTTTTTAATATATAAAAAGTTGATACGGAAATAATTTATTCAAAGTAAATGTTTAAAAAATTACACATTCCTATCTTAATAAATTTCAATGTAAAAATATTAATATATTTCAATTTCATTGTAAAAAATATTATTAATGAATTAAGCTTCTTATTTTTTATTATAAAATTATTTTACTTTGTTAAACATTAAAACATTCTATTTATGGAAATATATTTTTATAATCAATAGATGATGATCATGAAAATGAAGTGATCTCGGAGGAAATGGAGGCAATTTACATGTGCTTGAAGAAAGGACATACATAGGCACCTAGAGGTTATAGTTGTAGCAATGGGAATTGACCCCGTCGTGTGAGTACAAGACTAGCGTAATCATTGATTCCTCCAAGCGCGCACCCACACACACACAAATATATATATAGTATGTAGGAATCAACGATTGATTTGGTCTTACACTGACATGACAGTCGATTCCAACTGCTGCCATTGTACATCATGTGGAATTTTTAGTGTTGGGTTCGCAGCAATTTCCTCGTACAACAGGAAGAAGTTATCTATGGCACTCAAGAAATGTATTCAATTATGATCTACTATGATAATCATTGTTGCATTAATCTCTCTAAGAATCTCGTATTTCATGATGGATCCAAGCATATAGATATTTGGTATCATCATTTACGATATTGCATGTAGAGGAAGATAATGTTGCTACAATACATTCCAACAGAGGAACAAGTTGTTGACATCTTGACAAAGTATTTGTCAAGAGGGAAGTTTGAGTTCCACTGGGGCAGGATAGGGACAATTGATAATCCCTTTCTTGCTAAGAGGGATTGTTGAGAAGTGTAGCAAGAAAGTCTCAATTTGACATTTCCTCGGTCAAATTGAGAAAAGTCTAATTTCCACATCAACGGACAACTTGGAGGCAGTTAAATGAGATGACATGGTTCTTTTATCTCAATTAGCTTAGTGGATTTGAGTTAGAGGGCTTGGAGTTCAGTTATGCATGTGTGATTCCTAACTTGTAGCAATCCAGTTCAGTTATTTCCAGTATTATTCAATTAAACTAGTTCTAACTGTTGATAGAACTAGTTGGAGTTCAGTTGGGTAGTGGGACAATAGTCTAACTCAATGATCATCCAATTAACTAATCAATCAACCAAAAATAGTTGTGCATATAGAGAATTTGAGTTCCCTAGTTATGGTTGTGATTCCAAGGGAGTGTAACATCAATTGTACACTAGTCTTGAGTGTATAGGTGTTGCATGCAGTGGGAGTATCAACTTTGGGAATTGCACAATCAATTGGAGAAAAATTCCTAAAAAATAACGGCCTAATTCCTCAGGATTTGTGCAAGTAAATAGGGGCTCAAGTGGAGGTACGAATTGGCTAAGTCTAGGTCAGAGCTTCTCATTGAGCATAGAGATAGGTTATTCACTTGCAGGTTGAGCTCAAAGTGAGTTAGCAATTTTATACATTCTCTATTCATATGATTAATGCAAGTAGGATTAAGGGGTTTTTACCATCTGGTTTCCCCTAGATAAATGTGTGTGCTTGTGTATGTGATTGATGCATGTTTGTGATTGTTTTTCTAAATTGTGAATTAATTTATGCATATTAGTAGAGTAGAATTGTGTCTACTAATTTTATATTAACTTTCTTGAGAAATTGAAATTCTATCACCATATTTATACACATTGGCTACCAGTAGAAAGTATATCATCAACGCATCAAGGCCTTCATCTCTATTCAATCCTGGCACACATTTGGGCCCCTCCAAACCTATAGGCCCCCAAACTAACTCAGAGACCCTAAACTACTTTGTGCAACCTTGCCCACATTTAGGCCCCCCTGAACCCTCACTCTGAACTAGTTCAAGCATGTTGATATACTTTGTTTGACCTAGCCCACATCCACTTAAAAATTCTTGTGCCGCATACATGACATAAGCCCTCGGCCCTCCATTCATTTTGGGTAGCAATTAAATTAAAACAATGAAAGAATATATATATATATATATTCCCACATTGGCTAATCAATGGTCATAATGCAGTGGGGTAATTGAAAATGTGGATTCAATATATGGGCTCCTCTCTATTACATCAATAAGGGGGAGAGGGGGAGGTGTTCTTTTATCCTGATTCCCCCACATGGTTTTGCCCTACTAATCTAGCGATGCTCAATTATTATGTCGATCTGATGAAAACCTGGGGTGGTCCGCAATCATAGTTTAACCCCACCCTAACATAGTTCCAACTTCCCTTGCAACATTGCTACATTCTGCCTCCATGGTGTAATTCCACCCTATGTTTGTGGCTTGTGTCCCTACCTTTTGACTTCATTTTCGTCAATGCAAATATGGCTAGATGGAAAAATTAATGTGATAAATATTCAATATAGAAATGATCCTCTCAGCAATATGGTGTCACTCTTTGGTTTACATCCCTGATATAACAACTCACACATGGTGTATCCCTTCTTTTCTCAGACCAACACCATAGGAATTTAATGTGAGCATATTTTAAACTACCAAAATAAGCACGAGGAGCTTCCATATTTCTTGCTCTATCCTCTTCTTGACACATACAACACTCAATCAATTTTGATGCAAAAACTCAACCCTTCGAGCTACCATAATCATTTTCTAATCTCTTTATATTACAACTATTGCACACTCTTATGGTAAATGTTACTAGAATCTCCTAGCTCCCCCAAGCTTCTAGAATCTTCCTGGAATAGTAATGTTCAATTATGTAAAAACTTATGCATGGTGCCATCCAAAATTAAGAAAATAAAAAGTTAAAGAAGGAAACGCCGCCAAGAGAAAAAGCTTTTCTAATTATTCCTTTTCCTCTTTTGGTATCTTTGGAAAATTACCAAACACTCATGCAGCTATAAGAAATAGACTCTTTGAACTAAGTCATGAGGAGATGGAAATATCGAGAAGCCTAGACTAAAACACGTTGCAAAGAAGTAGTAGTGTCATTGTCTGTAAACTTTCACCGATCGAATGGCCATTTATAAAATTAGCATTTTTTTTTCGTTTTAAAATGATTTGGCATATGACTTGGATATTTTTTTATTGTTCAATCTACCATTAATAATTAAAATTTGTTGAGAATCATATTGTTGAATTATGTTATGCTCTGATGGGGACTAATAAAAAATATCACTTTTTCTGATCTTTGACATAATGTATTTGAGAAACCATGTATGTGGTGAAACTAGCCAACCCAGCAAAATCAATGACCAAAGTTAATGCTTGATATTGTATTTTCTTCATCGCATCTCTATTTTTTGTATATTCCTCCACATTACATGCCAACATGCCTTTGCTTTCATTTTGACTTGGTCACATTCCAACCATATTGCTTGTTAATAATTGTTACCATGAAAATGACAAAAAAAGTCATTGTGATTATTGTTGGCGATGTCATGCCTTCCTATGTTGTTATGCCATCTTCTCCCCATAAGTCAAATGGTAAGCACATTTTGTATACAAATGTTTTTGGCTCTTTATTGTGATGTAGTGAAGCACAAAGTTTGATATTTTTGTCAATCTTGATTTCTCATCTATTCAGAGTGGGACACACTATTTTAGACTAAAAATTTAAGATTTTATTCCTGAATTTAAAAAAGTATTTTTGTAGTGTTTTTTTTGCAAATAAACTTTTAATTTATTGTTGAAGTTTACTTGGTCTTTAACAAAATTTTCGTCTTTAAAACGAGAATAAAAATCCATGCATACCCTCTCCTCCCCTTGGTTATTTAATCACCTGGGTAGAGCACTAGCAATGTGAGGCATAACAGTGTCACTGTTAGTGTCAAGTCACAATACTCACCAATGGAATGATAATTTACAAAAATAGTCATTTTTTAATTTTAAAATGATTTGTTAGGTACTCACAAATAAGAAAATAAAAATGTACTCCACCAAAGCTATTATGGCGTACAAATATGCAGCTAGGCCAACTAGAAAATGAGAAATTATTTTTTCGAAAATTGTAAAATTGTTTTAATAGTTGAAGAGAAAGCTTAGGAAAAAAACACAAAAAATAACTTGATTATCTACATGAAAATATTTGAAATTAATAGAGGGTCATTGACCTTTAACCATGAGGCAAAAGATCTTCACTGAAATAATAAATTCTTTAATTTAGAATATTATTAACTTGTTCACCTAGGTTGAGCATAAAGCGATCATCCGTCTTTGATATTTTCCTATTCTCTAGTCGAGGTGGAATAGGTATACGTTGTAGGTACGCTAATCAAAAATGCTTTCTTTAAAATCATTCTCTCCCTTTTAAACAGTTCTTTCACTAAATTTGTCTTTCAAAATGTTTAAAATAGTTGGAAATAGGGTCAAGTCCCCATAAATGAGCGAAGCCATACGTAATCCCTTTTTACACAATAACTCTCTTGTGATCCATTAAGCCTTCAGCTTCATAATTTTTATGTATTCTATGCACAAAAGATTAAAATGACAATTCAACTTAAATATAATTTGTAATACTACAATTTATTTATAATTTAAAGTTTCCATAAATTTTGCTTTGACATTAATCCAATTCAATGTAATATTAATGATATAATCTCATAGACCTTTTCACACAACCTAAATAAAATAAAAAAATAAAAACTTGTGAGGCATTAAACCTTTCACTACTTAAATTTTACGTATAATCTATGAAAATATACATTTTTTAGTAAATTATATATGAATTGTGTGAAATATTAACTGTCAATTCAATTCAAATTTATATATTAATGGTGTAAAAGCTCAATTGCCATTCAATTCAAATAGTTTTTAAATTTTTTATGCTATTAACCCTTTGTAGTTGCTATATGTTACTCAGCAATTTGTTCCATGTCCATTATTTTAGGAGAGGTGGGGAGAGAAGGAACGCAATCTTGCTATAATGTGTATGAATTTGGAACACATATTGATCCACCTTTTCAAATACATGTTGTTCATTTGATTATATGCATGTTTATTTGTTTCAATTGACATTACACCACATGTTTATTTATTTCAATTGAAATTGCATGTATCTGACAACATTCCACCCTAGAGTTACCACCACTTCCTGCATATACTTATCCAAGTCAAGGTTCAACTCACGCTCTCAAGAAGTACATAAGAAAAATCTATGGTATTTTTACTCGCATACTTAATTTCTGGGTGGACGAAGGATACTATATTCATCCAAGTAACTAGGATATGAATAAAGGAAAATAATCTAACCAATAATTATTCCCATATTATTGCACAAGTTCTTCCATTTTGGTGGGTGGAGGAATAAGTGGATGATGAAATTTGATTGTAGCCTTCCCATGCATCTTTGTAAGTGGGTGGAGGGAGTAATTGAGAAATTAATCCACTACCAAAGTGTAAAATAAGGGAGGGTCCATGCCGCTTTGTTTCTTAATCAATTAATCTGGTGCGTTGAGAATCCTAGAATGCCTACTAACGTTGCCTACATGAGATAAATTCTCAGGGTTTGATGGGTAGAGTTGGTTGAACTTCCACCATTACTTTTTGAGAGCGACCTCATTAGTAGCTTAAAACAAACCACTCCATTCTTTGTTTGGATTGATGTATAATGTTTGTTCAAAGGAGAAAAAATGAATAGAGGCCTCCATAAAGTTTTCAAAGAATGGGTTGATCAATTCTCCTTCATAAATAGAGTTTTTGAATGAACTTTGAATGAGAAGGCCTTTCGGTGCTCAACTCGAGTCTTAATTTTTATCACTCTGGTGACTTATTTATGGTGCTTTGGGTTAACCAATTTCACTTGATCCTCGAATGATTTAATTTGTTCCTTTATTGTATTCCTCTCTAGCATAAAATATACAAATGATGTAAACCCAAGAATTTTAGCTGTTGTTGCATTGTTCAAGGGATCAACCAACTCCATGGCTTGATCTAGCTTATAGCACAGTCCCATTTATCAACCAATCAATAAAGTATGGAATAAATCTATCTAAGGAAGGGGGGATGGATTATTATGGAAAGGATCTCAAGGTAATATTTTAACCCCATGTATTGAGATTTGTTTGCACTGTTTTCTTTCTTAGCATGCATATCGTTATTTATTGCTTATGTTATCATGGTGGCTCCTAGGGTATTTGTTGTTGAGTCAATATATGTTGTTGGCTTGGGATCAACAAACGCTTACTCAAGCTATTGATTTAGGTAAGTAAATCATGCATACATGCCTTTATAATAATTGATGAAAAAGAATCGAACAATTGGGTGGTTACTTCATAGCATAGTATATTCATTGTAGGAAGTGAAGACAGAAAGAATAAAAATATTGTCTTACAATTGTGTTAGAACCGGTTTTACCTAGAAATTGTCTAGGTCTCATGCAAAACACAATACATTAAATTGGATTGAGATGTAGACCTCACCAATAGCTTGGAATTGGTTTTGCCTATAAATGGTCTAGCTCTCCATTCCCATGCTTCTAGTTTGAAATCATGGGAGTAGCTAGATCAAGATGAGAGAAAGGCATGCCAAGTAAAATGAAGGTGGAGAACCAAGGTCATTCCAAGTGGAGTGAAGAATAAACTACACTAAATGTAGTGAATAATTTCATTCAAACTTAGGTTATCCATATCTTATATGCATATTTAAACATTTTAATATTTAGAATTATTGTTACTTTAAAATTATTATAAATCTACTTTGTGATCTATAATAGAAATTTATATCTCCATTTACTAAGTTTTAAATCAGTTCATGTCATTTCTCAATATGTACTCAAATAAAATTTCAAAGTTTTCATTAGCTAAAAAAAAATTGTTGTAAATATTTAATACATCATGAAACTTGATTTCATAAATAATATTTCATTTGTAATAAAATCAAGAACCCATAAAATTATCTACCAAGGTTAACCCAACCAAAAAAACTACTAATAATATCATGTAATAAATTACTAATAATCTGGTGTCATAAACAACAGAGACTAACTAGTTGCAGTAGAGAAGAAAACAAAGCATTATATAATAGTTAACTTGAAAATATAATAGCAATGAAACATTATATAATACTTAACTGAAAAATATAATAACAACAAATATTTTTTGTTTATTGTCCATTTTTACACAGTACGCATGGTCTATATTGGACTTCAGCTTGAATAATTTTGAGTTTTAAATAAATGGGTGGACATGAATTTATTTCAATATAATATTCTTCGGTCTAATATATTATCCAAAGGATGATATGAAAAGTATGTGATAGGGTTTTCAGTTTTAAATCAAAGAAAATCAAATAATAACATATTTAATTTTAAAAACCTTGAGGAATTTTGATGTTTAAATAAATCAGTGGACAAAATATGATTTCAAGATAATATTCTTTTTTTAATATACCATCTAAGGCATGATATGAAAAGCATGTGAAATGGTTTTTAATTTAAAATCAAAGAATAACATATTTAATTTAAAAAACTTTGAGGAATTTTTTATTTTTAAATAAATGAGTGAGAGGATTTGATTTCAATCTCCATCCAGTGAGTGGTTCATTGGGTTTTAAGGAAAGAATAACGAAGAAAGAATTTAGAATAGAAGATTATTAACTATAAAGTAGAATAGCTCTGAGAAAATTGATGAATTTAAGGAAATCAAGGTGCCTAGATGTGACAGACACCGATGCAAAAACACGTGCAGCACTTGACATCTCATTTGCTCATTACACGAAATAGTGAAATTTAGATGATTTTTTGTGTTTCTTTTGTCATTCCATTTTTATGCAAATTTTAGGGTGCCAACGTTTTAAATGGTTAAATGTTAACTTTCTTTCATCTATTTTATATTTTGAATCCCCCTCCTAACTCGAATGAATTTTGTTTTCATTATTTTGACATCATTCAATTTCAGTGAGTGGATCACAAGTAACCCTTACAGATGGAAGATAGTGGGATATGCCAAAATAGTGTTATTTGACAATTGTTTTACATGCAAATATTGAAATTATAGTGTAAAGTATTACTGCTCATTCTATTTTTATGATCCTTGCGATAATTAATTAAAATATTTATTAAAACAAAAATCACCTTGATCCAGCTTGCTGCACAGTCCCATTGATCAACCAATCAATAAAGTAGGGAATAAATCTATGTAGGGAAGGAGAGACGGATTATTAGGGAAAGGATCTCAAGGTAATATTTTTACCCACATATTGAGATTGTTTTTGCAATATTTGCTTTCTTAGCATGTGTATCACTATTTATTGCTTATGCTATCATGGTGGCTCTTCGGGTGGCTATTGTTGACTCAATATATCTTGTTGGATGGGACGAAAAAATCTTATTAAATCTATTGATTTAGGTAAGTAAATCATGCTTACATACCTTTCCAATAATTGATTAAAAAGAACTAAGCACTTGGGTGGCTACTTCATAGCATAATATATTCAATGTAGGAAGTGAAACTACAAAGAATAAAAATATTGTCTTAAAATTGTGTTAGAACCAATTTTACCTAGAAATTGTCTAGGTCTCATGCAAATCAAAATACATTAAATGGGATTCATATGTAGGTCTCACCAATATCTTGGTATTGGTTTTGCCTAGAAATGGTGTATCTCTCCATTCCCATGTTTCTAGTTTGAAATCATGGGAGTAGGTAGACCGAGATGAGAGAAATGCATGCCAAGTAAAATGAATGTGGAGAACCAAGGTCATTCCAAGTGGAGCGAAGAATAAACTACACTAAATGTAATGAATAATTTAATTCAAACTTAGGCTATCCATATGTTATCTGCATATTGAAACATTTTAATGTTTAGAATTAATTTTACTTTAAAATTAGTATAGATGTACTATTTGATATATAATATAAATTTATATATATTTGCTAAGTTCCAAATCACTTCATCTTGTCAAGCCAGGAAGTAACTCCTCAAAGCAAATTATGATTTTTCATTAAGAATGATCATAGATATATACATGGAGGGAAAGACTCTTAGGCTTCATCTCCAAATGTCTCTTCATATTCCAATTCTCCTTATATTCAATATACATTATTTTACATGGATTACCTAATCCCAAAGATTAGGTGTCAACATTAACCCCCTTAATCTGAAGCAATGTTGGTGAGTCCAAGCATTGTTATGAATCTTTCAAACTTTTCTCTTCTAAGAGATTTGGTGAAGATGTCTACAATCTACCCATTTGTGCAACAACGGCATAGGGGAATTATCTTGGCCTTAACATGATGTCAAATCAGATGGTATGTTGTATTGATATGCTTTATTTGATCATGGAACTTTGGGCTTTGGACAACTTTATTGCAGAAGTGTTGTCAATGATGAGAGGAGTTGAATGCACTTGTTTTCCCTACAAATATTGAAGAATTTTCCTGAGCCACACAATTTCCTTTGTTGCTTCAGCTGCTGCCACATACTCTGCCTCAATTATGGAATCTACTAGAACTTATTGTTTGTGTGACCTCCAGGAGATAGCTCTTGATCCAAGACTAATAGCATAACCTAAAGTAGATACCTTGGTTTCTTTATCTCCATCAAGGTTTAAATCAGAGTATCCAATCAAGTTGAAGTCATCGACCTATGTATACTTAAGTCCAAAGCCTTGAGTTCCCTTCAAGTACTTTAAAAACCATTTTGCAGTAGATCAATGTCCCTCACAAGGCTTTTTCATAAACATGGAGAGGATTTCAACAACAAATGAAATGTCTGGTATGGTAGTAGTCAGGTAGTTGAGACTTCCTACAAGTTGTCTATAATTCGTTGCATCCTCAAATTATTTTCCTTCAGTGGATGTGAGCTTTTAGTTATGTTCCATTGGAGTATTCAAAGGATTTCACTCAGCCATGCCAAACTTGTTCAACATATCTCCAATGTACTTCTTTTGAGAGAGGAATACAACCTTCGGATGTTGAGTTACTTCAATACCAAGAGAGTAGTGAACATACACCAAGTGTTTCATTTCAAAACATTTCCTCAATTCCTTCCTTATGGATGCAATATAGCTCTCATTTTTACCTGTCATCAAAATATCATCTACACACCATTTAATAGTCCAATGCACAGTCTCATGTTTTGTTGCATGCAGACATGCAACCAGTGTCTGGAGAGTGAGGGAGCGGTATCAACAGTCGAGTGGTGTGGGAGAGTGGTATATGAGGGAGGTGGTTTGAAGGACCACAGTCACGCCATATCAAACAACACAACACAGTAATACCATTCTATGGTGTGATACCATTCAACGCAACACAATCACATTAACCATATCAATACCACTTTCCTTCAATGAAATAAAACACAACACGGTCACGACAAAAAGTGGTCAATATAAGTAAATTTTGAGTTATAAAACAAAATTTAGAATGCAGACCGTTCACGCAGGAGAGGTTGCCTTTGGATTTAATGCACCTTTATTCAATTGTTATCACTTTAACAAACCTCCTAAGCCTACCTAGGAATTTAGCCCCTAGGACACATTAATTTAAAATTTTGAGTTCATTCACAATTAAAGCTTTACCCCTCCTTGCAGATCTTGTCTTCTAAAATTGCTTCAACCATATTACTATTAGGCCATAGTATAAATTTCTCATTAATTGTTTTGTTGGTTCTCTTATATGGAACCTTAGATTCATTAACATATCTAATGTATGTGATCGACCATTAAACTTTTGATGGTAGGCACCCTATAAAATATCTCAGTAAATATCTACCAACACTAGTGGAAATTAATTTCATGATCATTATAGTGTACACTACATTATTGACCAGCCTTTCATTCCCATGCATACTAGTTACACTTGCCACAGATACTTAACCCATTAGTCATAAAATGGGAAACATTATTTCCTCAATTGGTGAGTATGCATAAGTAGATATCACTTTAGAGCATTATGAGCATACCATATCTCTGTAGTGAATGTAATATGATCAGTTAGAGAATCCATAGTCATCTCACATATTCATACATAATCTCAGCATAAACCATGTTAATATATATATAATTGCCTGCAATGCTTCCACTACTAACTGTACTATTAGATGTAAAAGAGGTCACATGTACAATATTGCCATCACTTTCATAGTAATACAGTAGCACAAGTAATCTAATTATGTGTCAATCCATTTAATGTAATTCTACAGAAAACTTCACACTGGAAATCCACATGCAATTCAATCATGAGAAATCTAACATTGTGACACCAGTAACAATGGCTAATTACCCTTATTCCACCATTTCTAATATATATTAAAGGTCACATACACAAGACAAAAATTATTTCCATATAGATAACACCTCATCTATACAATTGAGCTACATGGGTTAACCATTTCAACAGTAGGAAATACAGATAAGCAATCAACGATCAACATATCTGAGCTAAATTATTTAACTTCATAACAAGTAAGAATTAATATAGAACCCATACCATGCAAGTGAATCTCATCAGAGTAGAGAGGAACACCATTAAGTCCATTAATACATAAGCCTATGTAATTCATGCGACATTCTCATGGAGAGGAAACTTAGGCAATCATCTCATAGAAAAACTGGAACAATAACAGAAACTTATGAAACTATTCTCATAAACAAACTAGAACTATAACAGAGAGAGAGAGAGAGAGAGAGAGAGAGAGTAAGAGTCATCATACAAACATTCCATGCATCTGAAGCCAACTAAAACCTCACTTGGAGAGAGGAGCACCACCTCCCAGCCATGAATCACCTTTGATTCCCCCTGAGCCAAAGATCTTGCCAAGGATAAATTGTCCTCAATTGATCAATGCACTGGGTATTTAGTACCCTCTTTCATGATTTATTTACCATTAGCGGCGTCCCTCTTTTATGGATTTTTCCAACTGCTTAGGTCATTTTTTGGAAACACGTATTTATCTCCCACGAGGATTTTCCTCATAAAATCTTGCCTTTATCTCCCACAAAGCTTTTATGTCCGATGGATCTTTATCTCCCATCCATCTGATGGATCACCAATCCATCGAATCTTATCTAGAATCACATCTAGAACCTTTATCCTGAAATATTCATCTCTATCCCATTCCTCAATGGGATTTGGCAAGAATCTCCTCTCTTTTGTTGCTCCACCGTCCAAGTGATTTTTTTATTAATTTATTTAATATCACATTTTCTTTTCATATTACATATTGCGTAGCTTTCCTCAGCTTAGGTTTAGAATATTTTAACCCACAAAGGAGTGTACCAAACCTAGATTTCCATCAGCTTAGGTTTACAAACATTAACACATAAGGGAGGATATCACACCTATCTTTAACTTAGCTTAGGTTTACAATAATTTAGTACACAAGGGAGGGGTGTTACATACTCCCCCGCTTAAATTTTACACCATCCTCGGTGTATCACTGCATCATGTCCTCGTTCACAGGTAGCTGGTTTCTGACTCAATAGCTCTCATGGCTTTGCCATCTGATGAAATTTTTTCGATGTACATTGATCACAAGGAGTGCTCCCAACACCTCTCCTTCCATAGCTACATTAGTCTCAAGGAGTGCTCTCCTTTCATAGCTACCTGTAACATTTTTTTCAAACCATTTGTGAGAATTTATAGATGAAAAAGTTTAACTATGATAAATATCATAATCTGTTACTTAATATTATTAAAGAAGCTATTGCTTATCATTTATTTTATCTGAAGAATGTGTGTTCTCTAAATGCATTCTTTCAAGGCTTTGTGTTCTTTTCGAACACCAAATTCTTGTAGTCTCCCTGCATACAATACATTAGTTAGCATATTTTCCACAATAATATCCCTGCAAGGTCATAACAGATTAGTTAACATAACAATATATATTCATTGTAATTGTATGTATGCCAAACTGCGATTAACCATAGTTACTTATACCAAACTTAATTTCCTTCTTTTGGGTAATCTCCAAGTTTGTTTACCTAGCCAGACATATATTGTTGGGTGCAGGATCCCCCAAGGGCAATTTTGGGGCTAAGAGCCCATATTTTGGTCCAATTTTGTAATAGAAATGTAAAGACTCCACATTTTGTGGGTGTGGAGTGCATAGATGTTAAAGAGTCATAGGGTTCCCTGCCCTTATTTTCATAATGTAATGTTGGTTGTAAGAAATGTACCCATGATCCGCGGCCCATGGATTGTATCAATAGAGCTAAGCTCAAAGTAGTTAGAGGTAGGCAATCATTGATTAAGATCGAAGATGTATGAGAGATAGCTCTAAAATAGAAGCCTAAGTTTTGGGTCGTAGCGTAGGTAGAGGCTCTACAGCTGAGTGTGCAGAGGCCTAGAAGTCTGCAGCTGAGTGCGCGGACCCATGCCGCTAAGTGCGCAGGATGAGTCGAGTCTGTAATTATCTGGAATTATCAATAAAGAATAGTATTCTATCATTTTTGCGTCTTTATTTCCTGTTTATGCATCTGATATATTGGGTATGAATCTCACTTCTAATTCTTATATGGTGCACGAATGTGTATAATTGTATTGGTTAAGTGAACGCAACTAAGAACATCTGTTTACGCAAAGCAAACTAAGCTCTGTTAATAAAATAAGTAAGTTACTTAGCCTAGTTTTGGAGAAATCGCAGATCACTGCCCTAGCAGCGCGAAAGGACTTACGGCGCTGGTTGGGGCTGTGCGAAAGCTGATTGTAGCATTTTGCAAAGGTACTGAAGGGTAGAGCAGAGGGATAAGCGACCTGCGTGAAGGCAAGTATAGTTGGAACAAACCAACATCATAACCATCTCAAGGGTGTGGAAACTTGGTTCCAGCATCCCCTCATACTGCTTCGAGTGAGACTTCAGTCTGCGCTCCGTGGGCTGATGTCGAAAGTGCTAGTAGTGTAGGGATTTGTGTGGCTAACTAACGTTGAATCTGGGTCAGGCCCCCTAAAGCCAACAAATGGTTCTATTGCCAGAAGCAGAAGGCCACCGCAAGTTTCAACAACCACAGATTGAGAACCCTGATATAACCACGCCAGTGAAAAATAAACAGGTGAACATTGGTAAGGAGGCAGAACCAAAATTTGTGAAAATCGGGGACTACTGGGACGACGCGATTGTGGATAAGGTCGTTGAGTTACTTCGGGAATATCAACACTTATTCCTGACCAAGTTTACAGATTTGAAAGGAATAATCGAAGATCTAGGAGTAATGAAGATCACATTAAAGCGTGACACGAAGCCAGTTAAGAAGAGGCCTTACCACTTAAATCCGAAATACAAGGAAAATTTTGTGTAGAACTAGACAAAATGCTCATAGTAGGCATCATTGAGCCTGTGGAAGAATCTGATTGGGTAAGTCCGATGGTGGTGCAAGAGAAGAAGCAGAAGGATGAGATAAGGATATGCGTGGATCTCAGAAAATTGAATGATGCTTGTGTGCATGATCCCTTCCTAACTCTGTTCACGGATGAAGTGTTGGACAATATAGGTGGTCAAGAAGCATATTCTTTCACAAATGGGTTCTCGAGTTACCATCAGATCAAAATCGTGCCAGAGGATAGGAGCAAGACAACCTTCGCGACTGACTGCGGTTGCTTTCAATATATTATCATGCCATTTGGATTAAAGAATGTGCATGTTATCTTTTCACGTGTGGTTGTTGTAGCATTCAAGGAATATATTCATAAGTTCCTAGAGGTCTATTTTGATGACTGGACTGTATTTAGGCTGGTTAGGCGCCATGTAGCGAGCTTGTGCTTGATGTTGGATACCTGTCGAAGATACCAAATCGCACTCAACCTCAAGAAGTATCCATTTCTCGTTCCTTTTGGGAACCTATTGGGGCATATAGTTTGCAGACAAGGGTTGATGGTAGACCCTGTGAAGATCACAGTGATTCTCAACTTAGAAGGGCTGAGGACTGTGAAAAGGCTACGCGCTACTCTTGGTCACACGGGATATTACTGAAATTTTATCAAGGGATATGCCCAAATCACTACACCGATGGAAAAAAATGTAGAAGAAGGATGTCATGTTCTGCTAGAATGATGAATGTAAAAAGATATTGGATATATTGAAGGAAAAGATGGTTACTGCGCTGATTCTTGTCTTCCCGAACTGGAAGAAAGAGTTTCATGTACATGTCGACACATCGTGTATAGCGCTAGGTTCAGTACTAACACAGGATGGTGGAGAAGGCTTAGATCACCCTATCGCATTCGTAAGTCGCAGATTATCCAATGCAGAGAAGAACTATTCCACCACTGAGCGCGAGGGGATAACTATGATATATTCGCTCTAGTAGTATCGACACTTCTTGCTAGGAGGCCACTTTAAGATGTATACATATCACTCTGTGCTAAAGTACATGGTCAATAAGCCTGTGTTGGGGGCGCGAATTTGTAGATGGCTGTTATTGTTCCAGGAGTATGATTTTGAAGTTGTTGTAAAGCCTGGACGATTGAATGTGGGATCAGATCACCTGTCATGCATCAAGACAGAGGAAGAACCTACTAGTTTGGAGGAAGCATTACCTGACGCGTAGCTCTTTGCTGTGTGCATTGCGGATGGACATTTAGAGGATATAGTACACTTTATAACAACTAGAACTACGCCGAAAGGATACACTGTCCAGCAAAAGAAGGAATTAGTGGTGCGCGTGGCAGATTTCTTTGTCATTACTGGGCATCTATACAAGATGGGGAATGATGAGATATCGCGAAGGTATGTACCTGAGTTTGAACAAAGCAGCATCCGTCATGGGGGTGCCACAGGAGGACATTATGCAGGAAGAGCAACTGTCAGGCGGAAAGAGTCGATTGTGCGGACACAACCAACCTCCCTAGGAGCCTAAGACTCTCTAGTGACAAACAAGACAAACAAGAGAAATCCTTCTCTAAACATGCATTTACTATATGGGAAATCAAGTGTTTAGATCCTACCTGTAATCCAACGCTGTTGTAGCAGTCCAGCTCCACTGATCCGGATGAGCTCCCCCTTCACTTTGAAACCTGCATACACTAACAATCAAACGATTAAATAGCACTTGATAATCTCATAGAATAAAACATATTTAACACATAGACCAAGGAGTACATGAAACAACTCATAAATAACAAGTTATTGAGAAGAATGGACTCATTTGTATTAATAGGTAACAAAAGGAACAAATACAACCTGAGCCTTGGTGTTGTGCAAGTCCCTCCCAGGGTCCATCAAGAGTTCTCCTTTACTTTGACAAAGCTCACCCACTTCCAAATAGAACAAGCAAAGATGGCAATCTCTCCTCACA
The DNA here is from genome assembly GCA_031772625.1 of Pinus tabuliformis. Classification (NCBI taxonomy): domain Eukaryota; kingdom Viridiplantae; phylum Streptophyta; class Pinopsida; order Pinales; family Pinaceae; genus Pinus; species Pinus tabuliformis. Next base: position 300,706,121 of record CM062808.1, on the reverse strand, counting down.
AGCTTCTAAATGGGAGTCCTAATTCCTGCAGCATTTACCCTTAGAAATGTATAGCTTCCAACCTCCCCTCCTTCTGGCCCAATGCCTGTATTTATAGTGCTCAAGAGGAAGTTAATCAGGTCCACCATCAATGGGATAATCCCCTCTTTGGATGGGATAGCTCCCTTATTGATGGGATAAGTTCCTCTTTGGTAGGAGTGCATGAACCATCTGGAGGCGCTCAATACACGTCGAACAACCTTCTAGAATGCTCTAGAAATGACCACAAGTAACTTTTTAAAGATGAAACTTGCGCATTTTAACCTTTCCAGGGGGACGCACCTGCCCCTTTACATACAGAGCGTCCAAAGACGCAGATTTGGTGAACATTGGGTGCGTCCCCGCAGGTAAGGTTGAGAGAACCTGCGTCCCCAGAGATAAATACATTTATAAAGACTTTCTCTCTTTTTTGGAGTTTGACATGGAGAGCAGAGGCATAAGACTTGCCTAAGAGGATAGCATGACTGTTGATAGAGCCATACTAACTGTAAATAGTCATGGTGACATTTTTTAGTGTAACAGATTGCCCCCTAAAGTGCGAAGCCTGTAATAGATTAGGGTTTTGTATTATCTAGGAAGGGTGAAGCGCTTTATCATTTCAAGGATTATCTCGTGGAGAGCCTGGTCAGAACCTGCAATTTTCAACACAAAATACATGTATAAGATTATATCATCACTGAGGTAGGCATTCCCATACTCAGATCAAAACTTTAACTAACAGACTAACTACTCTGATACAGGAATGATCTTGCAGTACATCATAATCATAGACTTTTGTAGACACAGTATGGGCGCAGCCATCTGTTTATGATTAGTCTACTTAGATAATGAATACAAAACTCCTCGCAGCCTGGATGGTGGAAACTAGATCCAGGGTCTTCATTTCTACTTCCCGAATTGGTACGATTCTAGCCATGCGAATAAATGAGTTGATGTCGAACATGGTAGAAACCACTTGATTACCAGTCGATGATGTAAACTGTTAACAAGCGTGAGAGAGACCACCAGTAATGTCAATGGTTCTCAAAGTACCCAGTACAATCCATGAGATGTGAATGAATGAGTTGATGTCGAACATTTCACGGAATCCTTCGATCGAAAGTCAATGATGTAAACTGACGTCAAAGGCGAGAAACCTGCCATTGATGCATGCAGACTTCAAGGTACTGACGATTTCTAAGTCATCTCTCTAGATAATGTGCTGATGTCGATAGAAAGCGACCCGTTGCAGGCAAGCCCACAACACGAAATCATTGTTCAAGTTGAAGAAATGTTGCTGTAAGGACTGACTCAGGGATGGTCAAATGGATGACAAGTATTTTGCAGATGAAAGTTTTGCTTGCAGACCTCTTGAACACATAACGACACAACAGATGGCTTGGTGATAAATGACTCAAAGTTAATCCCCGGAACCCGGTTGAAGACTTTCAAAGTGGTTTGATCAACTGTGAGGTAAAAAATTTCCCAACCCAGGTGAATGAAAAGTGTCGTGTTCAAGAGTGGTAATAAAGTTTCTTTTGAGACAAAAGGTAACAAATAGGCTCATTCTTCTCTCTTTTCCCCCACCATTTCTGGCAAGTACCTCTTTATTTTTAACAAGCTTGAGGAGGATAACATATGCTTGATTATAAGCTCATCCTTCGGATGAGTCCAACCTAGTTTTGATTCGAACCCTAGGAAGGAGTGGTTCGTTCCTGTTTGTAATTGAACAGGTCCTTTACTGTGAAATGTTTAACGAGCCCAGTATAGGAGAAACTCGGTGTTTTTCAATTTTAGAGAGTCTGAAAAACTTAAGAAGACTCCAAGTTGAACTTTTTCGTAGATTTGTGTCCCTCAAGCCCGAAAAAGTATAAAATAATACCTGGGGGAACCGCTTGATCTTGCGACCAAGGAGTACTTTCATAATTAGTGCCACTGACCTGAAAAGTAAAAAGCGATCAAGGACACGTCGTTTTATTTCCGTATCGAGTTTGAAACGACAAAAACCCGGCAATCTTTTCCTGATTTTACGGTCAGAAAAGAGCTATAAGGGGACCGTCTTTTAATTCCGTTTTAACGAGTGTAAAAGAAACGCTCGGCAATCTTTTCATTTTTTAGGAGTCAGAAAAGGGCTTAAAAGATGACTCTGATATTTTGGTTCGTGAAAAATGACAATTTTCCCTCTAAATCCCTTTGTCCTGCACAAAAACGACACATTACTCATACCTGTTTAAGATAGGCAAAAATACATCGAAAAACATCCTTCCATGGTGAAAAATGAACAAATTCATCCAAAAAACCTATAAAAAGACTTTTTACCATGTCATTTTTACCATTTTACTGTTGAGGTTGAAAAAAGGGCTTTTGGCAAGAAACTTCCCGTGGTCGCTGCGGAAAATCCGACCGTCAGAATCGAACGCCGTCTCTTCCAGGTATTTTTCAACATCCTCCTCTTCAATTTCATCCGATTAAAATTGTTTTTTAGGTTTTAGTTTTGATTTTTGGGGGGTTTTAGGTTTCAAAGTGCGCTCTGCGGTGGACGCAGGTGCCCTTCAGGTGACCTGCGTCCCCCGACTTTTTCCTGTACAGGAAAAAGGTCGGGGGACGCAGCCCACCTTCAGGCCAGCTGCGTCCCGACGCCCTGTGTTCTAAACGCGGGGTGCGTCCCCCGTGAAAGGCGGAATTTGAAACCCCAAACTCCACCATCAACCATTTAAATTTCCCCAAATCAATTCTAATCATTGTTTCTTGGTGTGTAGGGCACTCACCATGTTGGATTGGAGAGAAAGAGAGCACGAAGACGTTGATTTAGCCGCAATTGAACATCAACCTTCCATTGATGCCCTAAAAGCATGCGGGTTATATAAATACTGGGCCATACCTGGCATGAGGGCTCAGGTGAGATTCTTGGAATGGCTGGTTGAGAGATGGAACGTTCAAGAGCAATGCTTTTACATAGGAGGGCACCAGCTCGAGATAGAGCCCTCTGATGTATACTTTCTCACTGGCTTGCCAAATAGAGGCGAGCAACTCAATCTAGCCGGGACTAGGCCGGGTGGCCAATCCCTTGCTAGTCTCCGGGCAGATTGGTGCACACCCAATGCACACCATGCGAAAGGCGTAGAAATCAAACACATCTCTCTGCGTGAACTCAAAGTTATAGCTTTCACGGTTACCAGAATTTGCGGCGCAGCCGCTTTACATATTGCCTCCGGGTCCCAAATGCGGATGGCGATTGACTGTTACCAAGGCACCATTTTCAACTGGTGTGATGCTGTGTCGGCTAATATGAAGAGCCAACTGACTAGGGCAAAGAACGGACGACTGAAGACCTTTGGATATGGGCCTCTAGTTGTGAGCTTTGCCTTAGAGAGAGTTCCGATGCTGATCCCTCAGCAACTCACTGTTGATATCTTGGGTCCTCGGGAGCCAAAGCTGGTACGATGGGTTACGGTGATGGCCCGGCATCCTGACGAGGGCGCGACGATTGTTCGATTCCCTGATAGTTATTTTCACTGGTTAGAGGACCAGGTTTTTTCGATCCAGGACTTTCCGTATGCCGGAGTAGATTTTCGAGGTGATCCGGACATGGTTCTTCCACAGGGAGAACAATGGGATGACAGAGGTACTTTATTTTTCACAAGTTTTCAAATTATGTATTTTTTTTTTTGTTTTTTATATATATCGTCTCAAAACTGACAGTAAAAATTTTCAAAATGCAGATGTTGGTCCACAGCGCCCAGCCAACCTCCGGCCTTTTGAGAGGAGACATCCAGTTGCACCGGTACCGGCCCCACAGGACGCGGCTGCAGAGTCACTAGCTGAGTTGGAGCAGGATCTAGAGCGTCTGACGGCGGATATGCCTGAGACTACCATAGGATATATTCCTATCAGAATTCAGCGCTATGTAGTCGCAGTCCCTGGACCGTTTAGGAGATTTTTGTGTAAGGTAGCCCGTGCAGTGGTGTCGTATAGGGAGCACCACCAGTGATTGGCTAGTCACTTTGTAGACACATGTGACATTTTTGACTTTTTGTACTTTATCATTTTGCCGATCATAAGGTGTTTTTCAACCTATGATCGAAGACGATGTATATTTTTTGACACACTCCTATCTATATATATATCACTATTACCGGCTTATCTTGTTTAACATATGTGATGAAATGTTTTTAAATTTACTTGCATGATTATCGTAAATGTCTGTCCAACATTCGAGAAGCAATTGCATCTGCTAATGTATTTAAAGACCTTGGAATATGCTGATATTCAATGTAATCAAATTCACGTTCCAAGAGACGCACTCTCAAAAACAACCTTAATAACACAGGATTTCTAATGGCATAAACTCTATTAAGCTGTAATACAACAAGTTCAGAATCTAACCTCACTATCAAACGTCGAATTCCAAATGAAATAGATTCGGATAATAATTCAACCACTGCACTGTATTCTGCAATGTTGTTCGTTGTTTGACCGAGGCTTACCCCATGCATAGAAACTAACTCGTCAGAGGGTGAATAGATAACCCAAGCTGCGGAAGAGATATTCCGTGTACTACGACAAGCACCATCAGCAAATCCAATGTATGTTTGGAGAGGCGTCGACATCTGCAATATCAAGAGTAAAACCAAGATAAGCCAGAATAACGACGAAAAACACACTCTCTAAGCTAAGCACACTGACTAACTAACAAACATACTAGCTAGAAAGAAAACCTAACCTAACTAAAAATTCTCCATACCCACCATTTAAGCATAATACCTCTTTAGGTAAAGTCCATTTCTGGGTTTACCCAAAGAGTCCCCATCAAAATCTACCAGCTCATAAGCCCCTTTTGCTAGCTTTCGCTTTACAATGTAGGGTCCATGCCACATAGGAACGAATTTTCCAGCACCTAGCTTATCGTTAGCTTGATCATATAATAGCACTAGGTCTCCCTCCGAAAAACTTCGAGGGGTCACATTTCTATCATACTGAGCTTTCATTCGCTTCGCGTGAGTCTCGATTGCCAATGCAGCGTCACGTCGAGTCTCATCTAATTTAGCTAAGTACAATAAACGTTTCTCCTCTTCGGAAGTAGCTGGAAGTAATTCGACAGCCATTTGAAGTGATTTTCGCATTCAATGGGTAACACAGCTTCCAAGCCATAAACTAGCTGGAAAGGAGTGAACCCTGTTGAAGTTTTCACTGAGGTTCGGTATGCCCATAGCGCTGAAAATAACATGTTGTGCCAATTCGACCGATGAATACCAATGGTTCGTCGGATCATGATAACCAGAACTTTGTTGATAGACTCAACCAAACCGTTGGCTTGCGGATAATAAGGAGTAGAGCTATCGTGGCGCAAACCAAGCTGGCTTGTAAGCTCAGTCATCATGATGTTTCGAAAATGGCTCCCATGGTCAGTAATGATTGCTTGTGGGACACCAAACCTAGTTATAATATGATTGAATACGAAAACTGCAGCTGTTTTGCCGCTTGCGTCGAATGTAGGCATCGCCTCGGCCCATTTAGTAAAATAATCAACCGCGAGGATGATATACGCATGCCCCCGGCCGAGTGAGGGTTACAAGTAATAAAGTCGATACCCCATTTGGCGAATGGACCAACGGCAATTATAGGGTGGAGAGGAGCAGGTGGTGCGCGCATCTTTCGATCAAACACTTGACAGTTGTGGCACTTCCGGACTGCAATGATACAATCTTTAAACATAGACGGCCAGAAATAGCCAGCGCGCAACACCTTCTGAGCTGTGGCATACCCAGACATATGACCGCCACATGCTCCAGAGTGACAATCATTCAAAACCCTCTCAGCCTCTTCGTGAGTTAAACAACGTCGAAAAACTAAGTCTGCCCCCGGCGATAAAGTGTATCTCCAATAATTTTGTATTGCTGGGATTGAAACCGAATTTTTCGACGTTCCGCCTTTGAAGCTTCAGGCCGAAAGGTTTGGGTTTGGAGATAGATGATTATATCCCCGTACCACGGATCTAAAGTACTGATAAGAAACAAAGATTCGTCCGCAATGGACTCCTCTGCCACAGTCTCTGTGTCAGCACGCGGGAAATCACACATCAATTCCGCAAAAACTAAGGATTTCTTAGACTTGGACTTCTCGAACTCCAAGTCGAACTCTTGCAGGATAACGATCCATTTAGAGTACTTGCCCCCTAGCAGTTGTTTTGTCAAAATGTAAATCATAGGGTTGCAATCCGAAATAACTGTAGTTTTACGGAGAAGAATGTAGTGACGAAAACGCTGGACAGCTTGAACGGCTGCCAGGGCCAATTTCTCCACATGCGAATATTTTAGCTCAGTGGGATTTAAGGTCCTACTAAGATAATATATCACATGTTCCGCTCCGAATTCATCTTCTTGAACTAACACCATTCCAATGGTGGAATGCGAAGCTGCGAGGTATAAGAAGTAGTCCTGGTTGTAGTTGGGAGGATGCAACAACGGTGCATGGGTCAACGCGTGTTTAAGTGCATCAAAAGATTGTTGGGCAATCTCGTCCCAAAAGAATTGAGCGTTCTGTTTCAACAACCGTGTAAAACCTTTAGTGACCTCGGCGTAGTTTGGGATGAATCGGCGTAAAAAGTTCGCTTTCCCTTGCAAACTTTGGAGTTGGCGCAAACTCGAAGGAGGAGGCAATTTGATGATAGCTTCGACCTTCGAGGGATCGACGCGAATGCCGGCTTTTGAAACAACAAATCCCAGCAATCGACCTGTTTCTATACAGAAAACACACTTGTGGGGATTCAACCGAATTCGATAATGCCTACACCTCATAAAGATTGCTCGTAAGTGGACAAGGTGATCAGCTCGATGTAAAGAATGAGCAGGCAAATCATCGAGATACGGTTGCACAATGTGCTTGATGTCATGAAATGCGTAAGACATCGCCCGTTGAAAAGTGGCCCCGGCATTCTTAAGCCCAAAAGGTAATTTGCAATAAGCAAATGTCCCCCATGGACAAATGAATGCCGTTTTTGGTTGGTCGGCAGGTAGAATATTGATTTGATTATAGCCCGAAAAACCATCCATAAAGGAAAACATTTCACTTCCGGCACAATCATCAATAATTTGATCGATATAAGGCGTAGGATAGTTGTCTTTTGGACAAGCTCGATTTATATCCCTATAGTCGATACAGATTCTTATTGTTCCTTGTTTCTTGTTGACCGGAACAATATTCGATACCCAATCCGTTAACGGGATCGGATAAATGAAACCTGCTTTCAACAGCTTTTCGACTTCTGCTTTAATCGCAGCCGCTTTTCGAGGGTGAATCTGACGCAACCGTTGCCGGACGGGTTTAGCATCCGGGTAGGTTTTTATTTCATGAACAACAATGGCAGGATCGATTCCCGCATTTCCTCGTAAGACCAGGCAAACACATCGCGGAATTCTTGGAATAGGGCCTTGTAAGTTTGGATTTCATCTTCTGTACATGCGGCACCTATATGAATGTTCTCCTCAATTCCGGGCTTCACTGAAATATCAATGGGAATAGTACGAGAAATATTCCCTAAATTCAACTCTGAATCAGAATGTTTCGTTGGATCCTGAGCGTCTTTGACATATTCAGCGGTAAAGATAGATGAAAAATCATTTTCAAAAGCATCATCCTTAGGTAAAAACGAAGATCTGTGATGGAGATCTTCCCATGGTAGATCGTCTACACTTAGGATTTCGCGAAGTTGTTCGTCAGATGACACGACTTCGGGAAACGCTATCCGTTCTAAGGTTGAGGTGAAAAGTGATTCTTCACTGACCACATTCATTTGGTCGATTTCGGTTGAACGCGAGTCGGTAAAAGACATGACAGCTTCATAAGCAATTTCATATGGACTCAAAGGCATAGCATCACCGAATGAGTCTATCTCAGATTCAGATGGGACAATCCAAGGATCATCATAAATAATGTTTTCTGATGTAATCATATGAATTGTTGCAAATGAAGGATCTACGCTGAGTGGAGGGAGAGGAAAAGTTCCCAGTAAACCGGAATCTTTAACTAAACCTACACCAACGTCCCTATAAGGGATTGTCGTCTTACCGACATGCTGGATACTCTCTGAAGAGGCTGGGTCGGATGAAAAGTATGTCAGCTGATCAATAGTCACGATCTTACCGTTATGTGGAAACTTAATTACTCTGAAGACCGATGAAACGACCGCTGTCATAGCATATGACCAACTTCGACCCAAAAGAAGGTTGTAGTCTAGAGGGGCATCAACCACTTCCACATCCAGACTAACGGTTTTACCTTCTACCCCTATAGGCAATTCCTGTAGAATACCAAACGGACGGAACCCACGGCCATCAAAGGCCTTAAGGATGGTGGGGGATTGGTTCAACGAAGGAGAACCAAGAGATCTCCAACATTGAATCGACATAATACACGTAGAAGCTCCCTCATCAATCACAGTCCGATGAATAGGCCTGTTATTACTATCACTGGAATTTGGAAAGCCATTTGATGGGGGAGACGTGGTGTACTATTTTCTAGATCGAAGATTATTAGATTCGGGTCCTGAACATCAACAGCTCCGATAGCCGACAAAAGTAATTTTCGTTGTGCTGGGCATGATTGCAGCACTTCTAACGCCGACATTGCTGAGGGTGAAACAGCTAAGTCCTCAACAATGTTGTAATTCTGGGCTGCTCTCGCATGTGGATTGAAAGCAGACCTTCGAAGTACACCCTTGGCGGGCGGTTTAATTACTAAGTCTGGGTTAGGTTTTTCGATCTGTAGTGGATCGGAACCAGGAGCTGAGGTTGATGGGTTAGAGTGAGAAGATTCTGCTTCCTTACCATCAACAGGATTCTTACTACCATAATCTTGCGATCGAGTCGCAATCCTCACATGAGACATCATCAAAATGGGTTCTTCACTGGCATTCGAGGAAGAACCTATCATCTTATTCTCCTGCTCCGGAAATGGATTTTTTAACACAGCAGGAGTGGGAGAACCTTTGACTATTTTCACAACCTCGGCCCGATGAGGGCAATCTCTCGTAAAATGATCCTCTTCACAAATAAGACAAGGATATCGAGGTTTGCGCTTTTCGTCATTGGTTTCCGACTTTTCCGTTTTCTCCTTTGGAGCCTTGTCTGCTTTAGCCTTCTTCTTTCCTTTCTTCTTTCCACCGTTTTTTGATTTGGCCGTAGATGACTCTACAGCGTGAATATCGGCGGTAAGTTCAGGAGAAGACTCTCCTGTCGGGGAATCAGGCAAAGTGATAATAGGAGTAGTTGAAGCCTTGGAAGACTTCTTCTTGCTCTTTGTATTCACGATACCAATCATACCATCAGCGGCATGAGATCCCGAAGGAGCAGCAGCGATTTGATTCGACTTTGGAAGATCCGGAATCTTCTCGTGTAACGTACCCGACTGAGTGTAAACTAAGTCAAGGTATTGCGCCTGAGCAATGACTTGCTCCTCAGTAACTACTCCGGCCTTAGCTACATCTTCAGTAATCTTCGGTAATAATGATTTAACAAACCATTCAGCTAAGATTTGGTCCGGGATAAAAACTTTCACTAGCCTTCTTCGACGTCTCCACTCATGAATGTGATCAGAAATATACGTGGACGTTGATTGTTTTAGTGAAGTTAATAACTCCGTGCCGTTATCGTATCTGACCGGCAACTGAAAGTGAGTTAAGAACGAGGTAGCTAACTGGCTAAAATTGTAAAAAGAGGCCCGTGGTAACTCAATGTACCACTTGGCCGCGAGACCAATGAGTGTACGCTGGAAAAGACGTAAGCGGATCGAATCATCCGAGATAGAATTTGAAGCACACCAGAGGTGGTAAGTCATCACGTGATTGGACGGATCCTCTCCAGACTTACCTTCGAACTTGGGTATATCACTGGGCAACTTATTTGGCATTGGCGGCCAGAACTGAAGATATTGAATTGGATCGTTCGTTAGGCGCGTCAAGTCTGGTAAATCCAAAGTTGCGATAAACGGTAACTGCCGGTTAGGATCTCTAAAACTCTGGGTCACAATACCAGCCCCAGGAGGAGGATATCCAGGATAACTAGGAACAGGAGTCGCATTTGGGATATTATATCCTCCTGGAAAACCAGGATTAACCGGACCGTACTGGGGTTGTTGAGGTTGTTGATAAGTGTACCCAGGATACGGTTGATACTGGTAAACCGGTTGTTGGACAGCTTGCCCAGGTTGGTACTGTCCCTGGTACGGTGGTTGAACAAATTGAGGTTGAGTAGTGACAACCGTACTTATACCAGGCTGACCTGCAGGCATCTGGACCGTGGTTTGAATCGTAGATCCAGACAACGGTAAAGATGTCTGAGGAGTGGTTACAGAGACAGTAGAAACCGGAGCCGTCGATACTCCAGAAGTAAGTATGGTAGATGTGGCGGTAGTTGCAGCAGCCGTTTGAGATGGAGTACTAGGTGCAATTGGCGGCTGAGTAACTACCGAAGTTACAGAAGTTTGAACATTTGACTGGACAGGTTGCGGTTGCTGGGGTGGACCAGAAACTACGGGTTGTCCAGCTTGAGGTACCAACTGTATACTTGGCTGCAACACCTGTTGACCCTGTGATGGATCCCACACTAACATTCCAGGGTATTGACCCGTAACAGGTTGAGGATACTGAGATCCATAACCGGATTGAGGATAGGATTGATAATTGTAAGGTGCAGTTCCCATACTTGGAACATATGATTGACCTTGAGGCGGTTGATAACCTTGACTCGAGTATTGACCTTGAGGTTGATAACCTTGAGGTAAATACTGATACTGGGGTTGACCTTGACCTTGAGTTTGGTACCCTTGAGGTTGATACCCTTGGGGTTGATACCCTTGGGGTTGCCATCCTTGAGGTTGCCATCCTTGAGGTTGATATTGATACTGAGGTTGACCCTGGGGTACATATTGAGGCTGGGGTTGACCTTGAGGCATGTATTGCACCATAGGCGCATACTGACCTTGAGGTTGCCCCCCAGACACGAATGGTGTACCTTGAGGTTGCCCCCCAGGCGTTAACTGAGGCTGCCCCCCAGGCGGTAATTGGCCACCTTGAGGTTGGGAAACGGGAACTGAACCTGACATCATGTAAATGTCTCCTACACCCAATGGTATATTACCACTGTTTCCAGCTAATAACCCATGATCAATGGGTTGAGGAGATGCCCCCGCAAAGGTACCAGAAAGTGATTGATACCCAGTGGGAACAGAAGGACCGCCGTGTAAGAAAGATTCAGGACTTTGAGTAAACACGGACGACTGACCAGACATATTTACAGGAGTATGAATACCTCCAGGTGGAAAAGGAGTACGAGGTGTAGAAAAACCTAGCCCAAAGTTGTCTAAATAATTGGTTAACGAAAGGTACCAAGTAGTACTTCTAGGAGGACTGTAAAAGATAGATTCACGCTCCCTTAGATCAATAGTAAGTTGATCTTCAAGGTTAGAGACGCCTATTTCTTCCTCTGGAGCAAGTTCTTCGATAGCAATCAAACCAGTAGGAAGATTTTCGGTGATAATTCTTTCTATTCTTGGTGAATATGGAACACTAGAAGTTGGAGTAATAGGTTCAGATATTTCAGGTTCTTCGCCTGTATCACTAGCAGACGAAAAACTACCAACAAGCTCAGAAACTGTAACAGCTTCGGAATTATAACCTGTCTCTAAACTTTGGTAATCTGGATGGACTACCAAGGAAGATTCTCCTTCTTCAGGTGAACCTACTCTACTGCCACTAGGAGGAGTTACAAGGACCTTCAACCCTTCGTACTGACCCGGAATATCTTCAGGAGATCCACCCCGCGATCTACGGAGTTTTCTTAACAAATCTGTTCCGGTAACAATTTCAGGTGACTTGCCCCGAAGTCTACGGGACTGTCTCGGTAATTCCGCCACAGCTAAAAACTTTTAACTACTACACACGAAAACAAAATAAAATTTCAAATCAAACCACCTAAAGTCTCTAAAGAACCAAACAAATTTGAATCACACGCCTAAAGAATCTAGGGCGTCAAACCAAGCACAAACAGTAGCCTTCCAGACCGAAAGCGCTAGTTGGTGATGAAGCCCAACATCGCCGGATTCAGTACAGAAGTGGCGGGTGGAACAGTTACCCCGGCAACCTGCTTAATGAATAGACTAGACCAAGTTCCTCCACTTTAACCGTCTCGAGTGAAGTGAACCCCCCAGAAAATCCAAGTGAGTCTAGCCGACGTCTGCTCCAGGTACAGTGGGATCTTCCCTCCACCGTCACCTCGGTAGAATCCTAAAGATAATGGTCACTAAGGTTACCAACCGCAACAAATGCACCTGGGGGAATAGTCTAAACTCCGACAGCACGCAAGGGCAGAGTAGCAAGCTCAATCCCCTTGCCGGCTCCTTGACAATAATCCAAGGTTTACCGACAAGTGACCCCTGGCTCCTCGACAATGGTTAATCCGAGGTTTACCGTTTGTAATACGTGCGTGTCTGGCGTCGTTCCCAATGAGGGGGGATTGATCCCCTCACTGGTTCGGACACGAGCTCATGCTTCTCCTTTAAGAGGAGCTTTCCCAGAGTACAAATGAGACAATTGGATTTATTCTATCACAAGATAAGCTACTTGTTTGGTTTTGTTGTCTTGGAGAGTTAATTACTCACCTACTCCAAGACACTAGCCTGATCTAAATTGGTGCTTCAGAGCCCTAGTAAATAAAAGTTACTACGTTGATTTTACTTTAAGCGTTAATTTTATGGTTTTTCTTAAAGACAAAAGGTAGCGGAAGTGAAACCAATGGTGTGTAGACTCGACTCAAACCACTACAAAGATGCACCTAAAATGATTTACGCTACTTTCCTTTTTCAATGAAATTCTTAACTAAGAGAGTTGAGAGATGCAAATTTTATAGAAAACAACTTTCTTAGTAAAGACAATCAAAGAAACAATTCTCTTTATCTTTTCGAGCATACAAACATGACCACTCCTTACGTGCACGAAAAACTTCTTTTTCTTTCAAAACTTTTCAAAGCTACTTGAAACAAAACTTTTCAAAGGAGATGTTTTTGTATTTCCTCTTTTTAATAAAGCATATAAACTTATCTTAACGAAAATCAATCTCAAAAGCTATAAAATCTATGAAAACTTGACTCACAAGCAAATCAAAAGGGAAATTACTCTAAGCAAACCTAACAAGGCGAAAGCTCACAAAGATGATTCTAGGTTGTTTTACTTGACCAAAATCAAATCAAGGACCAGCTAATGCAGAATCAAAAGCCTAGTCAAAACAAAACTCAAATCTTTTTGTTCTTTTTGTAAAATGGAATTCAAGACTCAATCAACAAGTACTTCGAAATTTGGCCAAAGAGACGACTCAATGGTAAGTTGCTCTCACAGGTAGACTTTATGACAGGTCTGACTTCTAAGAATGCTGACAAAACCAGAGAGATCTAAGGCTTGACAACTTCTACCGCCAAAGTCACTACAAGACCTACTCAAAAATCAAACCCTAGGGCTTAAACTTCTATGAAATCCACTAAAACACTCAATGCTATCGAAACAAGTTCAGGTGAAGACCTTTGACAAGAGACTAATGAATATGGGCAGTAAAAACTAAGAAAAAGAAAAAACTAAGAGAACAAATGCAAAAAATGGAATTTTCTCAAATTTTAGCAGGTGACGCAGGCAACCCGTTAGAATAGGTGCGGGCCCGCTCTGTGCACACAGCGACAGTGCGTCCAGGGACGCACTGTGCAATACTTAGAGGGTGCGTCCTACTGGAAAAATCAAGAAAAACCAAAATAAATCTAACCCTAAGGTAACCCACCCAAAGACAAAGTCACAGAGCCAAAAACCAGAAAAATAAACCAATTTTCTCAGAGCAAAGTTCATACAAAGGAAAAGACTTTTCACATCAATGGAGTCCCCAGCAGAGTCGCCAATTTGTCAGGCGGAAAGAGTCGATTGTGCGGACACAACCAACCTCCCTAGGAGCCTAAGACTCTCTAGTGACAAACAAGAAAAACAAGAGCAATCCTTCTCTAAACATGCATTTACTATATGGGAAATCAAGTGTTTAGATCCTACCTGTAATCCAACGCTATTGTAGCAGTCCAGCTCCACTGATCCGGATGAGCTCCTCCTTCACTTTGAAACCTACAGACACTAACAATCAAACGATTAAATAGCACTTGATAATCTCATAGAATAAAACATATTTAACACATAGACCAAGGAGTACATGAAACAACTCATAAATAACAAGTTATTGAGAAGAATGGACTCATTTGCATTAATAGGTAACAAAAGGAACAAATACAACCTGAGCCTTGGTGTTGCGCAAGTCCCTCCCAGGGTCCATCAAGAGTTCTCCTTTACTTTGACAAAGCTCACCCACTTCCAAATAGAACAAGCAAAGATGGCAATCTCTCCTCACAAGCTTCTAAATGGGAGTCCTAATTCCTGCAGCATTTACCCTTAGAAATGTATAGCTTCCAACCTCCCCTCCTTCTGGCCCAATGCCTGTATTTATAGTGCTCAAGAGGAAGTTAATCAGGTCCACCATCAATGGCATAATCCCCTCTTTGGATGGGATAGCTCCCTTATTGATGGGATAAGTTCCTCTTTGGTAGGAGTGCATGAACCATCTGGAGGCGCTCAATACACGTCGAACAACCTTCTAGAATGCTCTAGAAATGACCACAAGTAACTTTTTAAAGATGAAACTTGCGCATTTTAACCTTTCCAGGGGGACGCACCTGCCCATTTACATACAGAGCGTCCAAAGACGCAGATTTGGTGAACATTGGGTGCGTCCCCGCAGGTAAGGTTGAGAGAACCTGCGTCCCCAGAGATAAATACATTTATAAAGACTTTCTCTCTTTTTTGGAGTTTGACATGGAGAGCAGAGGCATAAGACTTGCCTAAGAGGATAACACGACTGTTGATAGAGCCATACTAACTGTAAATAGTCATGGTGACATTTTTTAGTGTAACAGCAACCGCGTAGAATATTCTATGTGCAGGGTTGTGGTGGCCAACCCTTCATCAGGATTCAAAACCATATTGCAAGGCATGTGATGTATGTTAATGAACAGGCCAACCATCGTGGAGGGATGAAATTCCTTTGAATCCACAAATGACATTGCAACCTTTCAAAAAGTGGGAAATAGATTTTGTAGGACCTATTAAACCTCAAGGAAAGATAGACGAAAGGTATATTATCACTATGACTGAATATTTCACTCATTGACCAGAAGCGCAGTTGGTGAATGATTACACGGGCATGACTGCCGCAAAGTTTCTATTTGAACATGTACTGACCTAATTTGGAAGTCTGAGGATCTTGATGAGTGATTGTGGTACGCACTTTATGAATGAGATGATCAGTGCTCTAACGGAGGAATTTCAGGTGTATCATAAAAAGAGCACACCTTATCACCCGCAGGCTAATAGAACAGTGGAAGCATTCAACTAAGTGCTTGAAAATGTGCTAACTAAGGTATGCAATGCTCAGTGAAGTGATTTGGACCTGGGCATACCTGCAGCGTTATGGGATTATTGGAAAGCATTCAAGAAGCTAATGGGACAAACACCTTTTAAGCTTGTCCATGGAGTGGAAGTCGTAATGCCTATGGAATACATTGTGCCAAGTTTTCACATAGCAGCGCTCATAGGTATGACTGATCGCGGAGCCCTGGAAGAGAGGCTCACAGCTGGATGAGCTCGAAGAAGAACAATTTTTGGTAGGATTTCACTAGCAATTCCAAAGGCAGCGTGAAAATGCATGGCATGACTGACACATCAAGTTGCGTACATTCAAGGCAAACGATCTGGTTTTCTTGTATGATTGTAAGTTTGATCCATTCCCTGGAAAGTTCAAGATGCAATGGTTAGGGTCGTATATTATTAAGGAGATTACTGACGGAGGTGCAGTACAACTGGTCAAGTTAAATGGAGAATCCTTCCTAAGAAAGGTGAATGGCAGTCACTTGAAGCCATACACTGGCGATCCGGCAATGTGACTATATGAAAGTGGCACAGTCTTAGCGCTCCATGTAGGTGAAAGGAGGTGCAAGACTGCGCGAAGCAGTGAAGTGCCATAAGGTCCGCGATAGCACGAAGACAGTTGTGCTAGCACGCAGGTCTATCAGAAAGTGACCGTTAAAGTCACTATTCATGATTTGATGGTTGGTTTTAGGCCAAATGGAGCGGGTGGTAGGAATTTAAGGCAAACTTTATGGCTTATATTCTTGAAAAAATTTCACCAATCTAGCATTAATGG
Organism: Pinus tabuliformis; assembly: GCA_031772625.1. NCBI lineage: Eukaryota > Viridiplantae > Streptophyta > Pinopsida > Pinales > Pinaceae > Pinus > Pinus tabuliformis. Next base: position 300,689,829 of record CM062808.1, on the reverse strand, counting down.
GTCGAATGTGGGTGGAATGGTCGAATTCAAATTCAAAAGACCCTATAAATTACAAGTGGTTGTCTAGCAAAAAACACTTGGTAATTTGATAATTGAGTTGTTGTGCACTCAAGTATTCATGAACCGAAACTTATTCGAGACACTGAAAGTGAATTCGTTGTTTGAGTAACTACCAAAGACACTGAAAGAATTTTGGAATAGAGTTATGTCAGCACCCAAAAAAGCCATGGACATAGGAGTAGTGATAGCCGAGGAATCCGCACAGGAAATTGCGGAAGTAGAAGCATTAGAGAGCGCCGCAATGATAGTTGAGATCCCTAAATCACCTAGAACACTGAGACCTAAGAAGGATAAGCATGCTATGATCCTGATGCGCATCTCACCCAGAAGTCCATAGAGGACCAAAATCACATTACAGGAAAAGTGGAAGGACATCAATCTAGAGGACGAAGAGGAAGAATAATTTGAAGAAATCCTGGTAGATGAGGAGGATGTAGAGATGGAAGTTGAAACCCGGGGCGCGGACCCTATTACCTGGTTACCTGAATATGTTCCTCCGTGCAAGGGTAAAGCCAAGGTGCTGAAGGATATAGATGAGAGCAAGAGCTCTCTACAAACTCCGCTACTCCCAGATGATATTATTTTTGAGGGACCGCACTTGGGACAGGTTCCTGTGTTGAAATTTGAAGATTGGGATCTCGCAAACCACTAGAAGTTCCCGCATTTAGAGACTGAGAAGCTAATGCACCAGAGGATCAACGCGACTGTTGGAATAATTCAATTGGAGCCGCAGACATGTCTCAGAGGTGTAGAGAAAGATGAGTTGCTTAACTCGCTCTAGGTGCCACATTATCATCGCGCCCTAGTGATTGTCTTCATCATCAGGTAGCTGCTCTTCTTTGTGCCTGATGGGTGCTTAGGGCTGGAGGAGCCCATCCATATCACAAACCATCTGATTCACTAGATTACATGGCTACCTTACTCAGGAGAGGATCCAACCAACATTTCAGAGGGAAAAGGTGGCGAGTTGGCCCTCGCAGAAGTAATGAAGAAGAAGTTCAAACGAGAGAAGGAGAAGCGAGGGTATGCCATCTCCAACATTACCAACCCTACAATCAAGGTTGCGATAGAAATATTGGCAGGGAAGGTGATGCGGAAATGTCGCGCAGATGAGGTGCTCGCACCAGTGGTTTCACTGGAGGCCCATGCGCAGAAGGATTCCAGTTCAACTGGGCGAACAATCTATGCGGTGAGTTCCTTGTGAACTATCACGAGGCACAAAAGTAAGACAAAACGTTCATTACGCGTGGATCCTATTATCAATTTTATTGGTGGCATGGGATTTGCCCGAAGATAGTCAGTTCCCTTCGGCTGTGCCGGAAATTCCAGAGGCAGCAAAGTACGCTTCACTGTGGGTGACCAAGGACACGCAGAGTACCATAGAAAGTAATATTTTCTGGGTGCTAATGGAGATGAATATCTAGATGGCGATCAATCACAAGTCACAGTTATTACCCACAAACTATGCTAGTTTATAGAGCTTTGCAGAGTTCAAAGCAGATTTCCACCATGTCTTCATCAGGGCGTGAAAGGACCCTACAAATACGTGGAATGATTTACCATACCTATCGACTGAAGATGTGATATTCACAGTCTTTGAGTCTTGGCAGAAAAGCACAGGAAAGAGGAAGCAGCGGCCAAGGTCCAAGCAGCGCACGACGTAGGTAGAGGCTCTGCAGCTGAGTGTGTAGAGGCCTAGAAGTCCGCAACTGAGTGCACAAACCCCTACAGCTGAGTGCACAGGGCGAGTCGAGTTTATAATTATTAGGAATTATCAATATATAAGGGTATCCTATCATTTCCGTGTATTTATTCCCTTTTTATGCATCTGATATATTGGGTATGAATTTGAATTCTAATAGTTATATGATGTGCGAATGTGTATAATTGTATTGGTTAAGTGAACGCAAGTAAGAACATCTATTTATGCAAATCTAATTAAGATCTGTTAATAAGATAAGTAAGGTACTTAGCCTAGTTTTGGAGATATCACAGATCGCTGCCCTAGCAGCGCAAAAGTACTTCTGCCCCTGGTTGGGGCTGCATGAAAGTTGATTGTAGCATTTCACGAAGGTACTAAAGGGTAGAGAAGAGGGATACGCAACCTGTGTGAAGGCAAGTATAGTTGGAACAAGCCAACATCACAACCATCTCAACGGTGCGGAAACTTGGTTCCAACATCCCCCCATACTGCTTCAGGTGAGACTTCAGTCCGCACTCCACGGATTGATGCTGAAAGGGCTAGTATTGTAGGGATTTCTTTGGCTATCTAACACTAAACCCGGTTCAGGCCCCCTCAAGCCAACATTTAACCAATAAAACTATGCATACCTGCACACAAGGTATGTTATACACATCAACACACATTTCATTTTTCAACCTTGTAGCATATGTAGTCATACGATCTCATATGAACTATTGTACATAGTCCATCTTTGGTACATCCTATAATACCATCCTCATGGTATCACCTGGATAACATAAAATTTATCCACATATTTTTCCACCTTTTAGGTATTAGGTGAGATTTTATTTAGCCATACAGCTATTGTACCATTCATTTAAAAACATAATATCAATTTTGCCTAAATTTCCTTTTATGCGCATCCAGTTTCTATCATGCATATATATGTATTTTACCTTCACCTCCGAAGCACAATATCCACATGCTCAAGCATGGATTGTTTGGAGAATTACATCAAAAGTGAACCCAATAACATAACCTAAAATTGCAGGCAGAAAATTTCCTCATAAATCATAATGATTTAACTCTTCTATACAATTCCAATGAGTAGTTATTTTCTTAACCGCATGCAAACTACCTTTTCCATGTAGAGTTTCCAAGTCTTGCCAAAGAGTTTTGACATCTATGTTGCACGTACCTCAACAATTCTAATTTGAAATATACAATTAAACCATTAATGAACTTATTCATTGTGCTTTATTCAGAATTACTCACAAAGTAAACATTTTTAGAAAACAAATTCTTCATGTTTTACATGCTTGACCATACCTACTTCATAAGTTTCTTTATCTAACCTTGATCTCATGCTCCAAAAAATATGAGATGTTCATGCACTTTCTTCTCACAGGCATGATCACCTTCCTACCCCATCCAAACATCCTCATATTGTATAATGTTGCAGCAGATAATCCACTACAACCAAAAATCTCTTCATAATGGTGATGGAAATTTGCATATTTTAATTGCATCATTCTAAATCCAATCACATGCAACTCCGTAGAGAGAAACTATCGTCTTGTGAAGATCAGAGACTACTTTTTGCATCAAATTTGCATTTTTTGAATCAAAAATCAATTTGCAAATTAAGCATACAATTTTGAAAAACAGAGAAGGGCGAATGCCTCCTAATTAATAACTGATTCCCGGAGACTATCACTTTGAGCATGGCACAAAGAACAACTTGTAGTTTTCGTATCAGTGCCTCACCATTTGACTTAGGTACTGACTCCCTTACAATTTCTTGCGTTCTCTCTTCCTTGATGACCCTCCTCAACGAGCTCCTACTGCTGTTCAATTTCTCTTGACAAACCTTTTGTTTGTTTTTTATCACAGCGTTGTCGTTTCCACAGTTTTCTTGGTCTGAATGTGAACCAATAAACATTTATTGAGGAGTTCATTAAACTATGGAAAACTATTGTACAGATTCCAATGATACCAATCTATTGTGAGAGATCTCAAGCTCGAAATCTCACTGGAAAGAATTAAGATAGAAGGGGCGCAGCGGTATTTCACAGGGGCTCAATGCCTTGATAGCCACGAAATCCTGAAATCAATATCTCTTGATAAGTTTTACTCATTATCAACAAAACAACGCATTATATACATTTCAGAGAAACGTTTTTCGGAATTTTAACTTTTAAATTTGTATAGAATAAGGGAATTTTAAGTCTCACATTGACTTAGAAAAAACACAACTCATATTTCATATAATATGAATATAAGAGAACATCGTAAGACATATGAATATGGATATCTTACGAGTATGGATATCTTATCTTGTAGAACGGTTTATATTATTTTCCTGAATGGTTTAATCTTTAATATTATTAAAGATTATTTTTTTCTATGAATTTTTCAGTCTATTTGATTATATATCCTCCAGCCATTTCAAACATTTAACTTTCCACTTATTTTCTTCTTTCCATTTTGGTTTGACGGTTTGTGAACCCACAGTCATTATAAAACAGAAGTAGTGCTATGCCATTTGTAAATCCATTGTTGGTTAAGGGAACCTATAAAGCAATCATTCAATCAGTCAAAGAGAAGGCTACCGATCGAAGCCATCCACTGATTGGTGACAATAGACACCTTGCATGGTTGGTAGTTTATGGATCCTTCGCGGTGAGATGCATCCATTAACTAGTGAGTTACCACAAATTCAAAAACACAGTGTCACGAGTTGATATCATCCTTATAATTTAGTTCATTCATATATTTCTATTTCCCCAGGTTTCACCTGAAACTTGTTGCTATCATAGCACACCAACGAGTGAGAAAATAATTATGTTATTTCAGAACCATTGAATGGACATTATCATAAGAGGAAAATCTATAATCAACCCTAATAGGGTGTCGAAATATAAAATCAAAGCGCACAACTCACAATACAAAATAAAAGCAAAAGTGTATACAGTAATCTAAGAGGATTCACCAATAGGAAGACCTGGGGGAAAGCATTTTTTTAGTTCAAACCCTATATTTTAAACAATGAAAGTACCTATACTCATAGATACTGTGGTAATGTTTCTCAAAACACATGTATTTTTCTCACGTATAAAACAATTTTCCACAACAGCTTGGACAGAATTCCACAGAAATTGCTTACGGAAACTGCTTTGGGAACCTCGTTTTCCCCTCCCTTGAAACAAAATACAATAGGACTGCATACACGCAATTGTTTTGAACCCGTGAAAAGGGTTGCGACTAATCCTAGAACAATGACACAAGTGTCGTTGTTGCGAGAGGAAAGATCCATTCCCTCTCCATGTTTTCCAACCAGAAATGCATCTATACCGGGTTCTTTACTTTATTCTCCATTCCCTTTTTCCCTCAAGTAGTTAATCAGAGACTTTCGGTTAGACCGGAATAGGTGAATCGAATCAATTACTGAGACCAAAAACATACTGTAAGCTTCAACCTGCATCTATAATGCAGACTTTATAACCTCGATCAGTCTCTATAAGTTTATATGTTCACCTTATCGAGCTGACAGAATTTTTAAGTTTAAAATGCTCACAATTGATTATCCATGCGTAAGCAGAACGAAATGAATGAGATTTAGCAATGACATTGCAGGAACACAATAACCTCAAACAGATAGTTGTTCACTAATTATTTCAAAAGGGCATAACGTTAATTACCTATCAAGATAGCTTTGGGCTTGTTAATAATGTGAACAATGCCACAAGAGGAGGGGCATTGGGTTCAAGAGTCTGCCGCAAGCACTTAGCAACTATGGATCTGTTGTTGCACAGCTCTCAGTACCACAACACTATCGTCAAATTCGTGACCTCGACATCTCTCATACCAAGAGCAGGCATGATGGTGGTTGCAACAATGAAACAACACTACAACCTTAGCTATCATTAGTCGAGTGCCATACTCGTTCTTCCCTTCTCGTAAACTTATGATAAAATAGCAAGCATTACGTAAAGGCCCAAAAGAGAGAGTGCATATACAAGATAATAGGTTTTGGGTTTATAACCACTGGAAGAAGGAAACAATATTACTAATCAATGAATAGCAGTCTAACCAGGGAAGACAATGCTCCCACTTTCTGTTATCCCTCCCTTATCGTTTGCTATAGCAACGTTGTTGCTTTCAACATCTTTTTCTTAATTCATTATCACAATTAGGAAACCTACAGTTTTTTTTTCCATTCCTTTCTTAAACAAAATTAGAATAATACAAAAAAATAGAATGAAATCCATCGTTCTTACGTCTGCATGGCTTTATGGTTGCTTTATCCATAATTCATGGTTTTAGAATCACCCAAACTAGTGTGCACAATATTTAAGAAACCTTCTACTCTCAACCAAAAACAAGAAACGTTGTTTTATCGCTTTAAACTTGTGATGTACATTCATAAGGCAGTGTTCTAAATGGAAAGAATGTGAATCTTATCCAATATTTTTGCTTTTTACCAGCAGTTTAATGGATAACGTTACTATATTCATGAGCAAAGACAAAATCGACTTCTTCTTTTTTTGGGGGTCAAAGATTTTCTTATCTGTCTGAATTATTAGACGAGATCAAGCTCTCCTGGATGATTCCCATCATCTGGTGCAGCTACAGATAAGCACTGGTCCAATATCCACCACAAGTTCACTTCAACTATTGGCATATCCATGCCGTGCAATCTAGGATTATATGATTAGGACCATTATTTGAAGCCTGAGCCGTAAAGTTTGGATGAAGACCATGTCATCCTTATTACACACGCAGTTGTATACTAACTCTATCCACATGTAATTTTCTGTAGTGCAGTGGAAAACAGCATCAGCGGAGATTTTTTTATTTTTTGTTTTTTGTTCACACACTATCCTTGGCATTGATGATTAATTCAGCAATGTATTCCGATTCGGACTCCATTCCCCATTGACAATCCCCCGTGTAGGACTGGAGGATCGACTTCACTCCAACCCATTCTCCATCCTTTCGCCTGACTTGTAGCCCTCCAACATCTTCCTAGCTAGCACCGTCAGAGCGGCTTCATTTTAGTGCCGACCCATCCCCAAATCCAGCTCCGGCACAGGGCATGGCGAATCATGATTTAACCTCAGATGATAAATGGGACCCTCACTTGGTATGGAAGCAAATCATCGTCCAACCACCAGACACTGCAATGCTCTGGAGAGAGGAGGAAAACCCGGATCGGTGCCCAAACGTGCTTGGGAAGTGCTCTTAACACTCATTCTCCTTGTTGTGATATTCTGCCGTGGAGAATATTACTTGCATGGTTGTTAACTAATGGGTATGCCCATACAAATCTTATATACCCAACGTATATATCACACTCGGATTCAATCTTGGGTGAGGCGACTTATGCTATCTATTGACAAGAATTTTAATATATATTCCAAAAATGTATAACATAGAAATCAATCCATAATACGCGTATGGAAGGTAATTAATTTTTCAACTGTAAAAGTTAATTTTTATTTTAAGGAATAATATCCCCCTGTTCTGTGTTTCAAAAATTGAACTTACACCATCATCTTATTTTTATGTATAAAATTTTAATTTTGGGTGGCTTAACTCAATTTAATCACCATGCATAAATTAATTTGAACTTCGTTCTTAGTATCAGGGTTTTTTAAAACCTCCATTATCCATTCGAATTAAAGATCGGTGTATGGATGGCTATGCTATGCTCTTGATTTTTCAACCCTGGCACTTATAATTATCTAATTTTAGACCATATACACCCTCATTTACATTCTATAATATATCGGTCCTTAATTTATATATGGAAGGGTATTGTTTCTTTCCAATTTCTATATTTTCTTTTATCTTAAGAATAATATCTCATGTTCCATGTTTCGACAATCTACCTTACCTTATAGGTTTTAGACTCTTTAGTTGATCAACCTATGTATTTATGTTGTCCCTTCCTAACAAATTCGTTTTATGACAGACATAAATATTGCATGCAACAAGAACTCCATATGGGCTTCCCCATTCTTTTCTCTAAACATTTTTAATATTTAGATTCAATTTTAAAGAGTCTAGATTTAACACTTATACCAGGACCCTTTATAAGAGTTTTAGGTAGTGAGGCCAATTTTAGGCTAAAACTTGCCCATACCCTATGGAGGCATATTGGCCCACATGCGGCAAGGTTTGAACTTGATTTCTCTGATACCATTTGTAATGAACCTCTTGAGCCTACCTAGGAATTTAGCCTCTAGGACCCATAAATTTAAAATTTTGGGTTCATTCACAGTTAAAGCTTTACCCCTCTTTGCAGATCTTGTCTTCTAAAATTACCCCAGCCATATTACTATTAGGCTGTAGTACAAATTTCTCATTAATTATTTTACTGGTTCTCTTATACGGAACCTTACATTCATTGACATATCTGATGTATGCGATCAACCATTAAACTTTCGATGGTAGGCACCCTATCGAAATATCTGGGTAAACCTCTACGAGCACTAGTGGACATTAATTTCATAATCATTGTAGTGTACACTACGTTATTGACTAGAATTTCATTCCCATGCATACTAGTTAGAATTGCAACACAGATAGTTAACCCATCAGTCATAAAATGGGAAACCTTATTTCCTCAATTCGTGAGTATGCGTAAGTGGATATCACTTTAGAGCTTTATGATCATACCATATCACTGTAGTGAATGTAATACGATCAGTTAGAGAATCCATAGTCATCTCACATATTCATGCATAATCTCAACATAAACCATGTTAGTATATATATCACTGCCTGCCATGCTTCCGCTACTAACTCTATTCTTAGATGTAAAAGAGGTCATATGTCCAATATTGACATCACTTTCATAGTAATACATTAGCACAAAGAATCTAATTATGTGTCAATCCATTTAATGTACTTCTACAAATAACTTCACACTAGAAGGCTACATGCAAGTCGATCATGAGAAATCTAACGTTGTGACACTAGTAACAATAGCTAATTACCCTGATTCCACCCTTTCTCATATACATTAAAGGTCACATACATAAGACAACAATTATTTCCATACAGATAACACCTCGTATATACAACTAAGCTACATCGGTTAACCATTTCAACAGTAGGAAATAGAGATAATAGATCAACCATCAACATATCTTAGCTAAATGATTTAACTTCATAACAAGTAAGGATTAATATAGAACCCATATTATTTATGTGAATCTCATCAGAGTAGAGAGAAATACCATTAAGTCTATTAATACATAAGCCTATGTAATTCACTCGACATTATCATGGCGAGGAAACTTAGGCAATCATCGAATAGAAAAACTCGAACAATAACATAAACTTATGAAACTATTCTCATAAACAAACTGGAACTACAACAGAGAGAGAGAGAGAGAGAGTAAGAGTCATCATACAAACATTCCACACATCTGACACCAACAAAAACCTCACTTGGAGGGAGGAGCACCACCACCCAGCCATGAATCACCATTGATTCCCCCCAAGCCGAAGATCTTGCCAAGGATCAATTGTCCTCAATTGGTCAATGCACTGGGTATTTAATACCCTCTTTCATGATTTAGTTACCATTAGTGGTGTCATGCTTTTGTGGATTTTTCTAATTTCGTAGGTCTTTTTTGAAAAATCTTGTATTTATCTCCCACGAGGCTTTTCCTCATAAAATATTGTCTTTATCTCCTGCAAAGCTTTTATGTCCAATGGATCTTTGTCTCCCATCCATCCGATGGATCACCAATCCATGGAAGCTTATCTAGAATCACATATAGAAGCTTATCATGAAAGATTCATCTCTATCCCATTCCAATGGGATTTCGCAAGCATCTCCTCTCTCTTGGTGCTCCCCCTCCAAGTGATTTATTTTGTTAATTTATTTAATAACACGTTTGATTTTCATATTACATATGACCTAGCTTTCCTCAGCTTAGGTTTAGAATAGTTTAACCCACAAAGGAGGATATTAAACCTATCTTTCCTTAGCTTAGGTTTACAAGCATTTAACACACAAGGGAGGATATCACACCTATATTTAACTTAGCTTAGGTTTATAATAATTTAGTACACAAGGGAGGGGTGTTACACTCACCGCACCATAGCACCTCCAGGAAGCAAACCTCTAGCACCATCATGCGCTCAACATCTCCACGTAGCAAACTATAAATGGGAGCAGAAAACTGGCAAAAATACAAGAGTTACAAGTCTAAACTGGGACCTATTCTCTGATACCATGTCAGGCTAGGACGTAGCTCAAAGCAAATTGTGATTTTGCATTAATATTGATCATAGATATGTACACGGAGGGAGAGACTCTTGGGTTTCATCTCCAGGTGTCTTTTCATATTCCAATTCTCCTTATTTTATATTTACATTATTTTACATGGATTACCTAATCCCAAACATTAGGTGTCAGCACATCTCATTTCTCATTATGTACTCAAATAAAATTTCAAATTTTTCATTAGCTACAAAAAAAATCATTGTAAATATTTAATACATCAAGACACTTGATTTCATAAATAATATTTCATGTATAATAAAATCAAGATTCCATAAAATTATCTACCAACACTAACCCAACCAAAAAAAGAAACTAATAATATCATGTAATAAATTACTAATAATCTAGTGTCATAAACAGAAGCCTATCAAGTTATCCTTCCTATGTGAACCTGGTCCATCCAGATGGTGGGAAATTAACAAGTGAGAACGTGGCATTGCGGATGCTTAATGGATCGTTGAACTGAGCAATCGAAACTGGTAAATTCATGAGTGAGAGGGTGGAAGCGATGATAGGACCGGAGGGACTCGACTGAGGTTACGAGGTCGAGGCCCGGAGGGACTCACTATTCATATGGTGAGGAGCTTGCTCTCTGGAGGAGGGGCCCCAATAACAGAGAGGGGGGAGATTCCTAAATTAATTCATTAGATAATTCTTCAAGTTGGGAGCCACTAGCTACTTAGAAATAGTGGGATGTGAGTGGTGGGACTGCACAGTAGCAGAGGTGATAGCAGCAGTGGTGTAAACGTCTTCAAATGCCCTTCTTATTCAATATAATGTAACCTTTCGTCAATTTATGATGGGAGTAAATTGAACGAATCTGAATACAAAAGGTGGGTTGTTCCCGTTCGGAAACGGTTCCACAACGTATATACGAGATGCCGATAGCTCGCTGAAAAAGAGCCCTTGTACCAACTGATCGATCAAGGATGGGTGAACTCGGAGGTGGAAAAGTAGAGAATCGAGGATGCGGTAGGAGGGAAAACACGCTTTTGAAGCTATGCAGTTGGGGTGGGAGGGACTGAACGTTACATACGATGCACGAAAGGATCATACTACATTTATAGCCAATAGACACTAACTAGATGCAATAGAGAAGCAAATGAAATGTTATATAATAGTTAACTGGAAAATATAATAGCAATGAAACATTATATAATAGTTAACTAAAAAATATAATAACAACAAATATTGTATGTTTATTGTCCATATTTAAATAGTAAGCATGGTCTATATTGGAGTTGGGCTTCAAGATTTTTTATTTTTAAATAAATGGGTGGACGTGATTTGTTTTCAAGATAATATTCTTGGTCTAATATATTATCCAAAGGATGATTTGAAAACTATGTGAAAGGGTTTTTAGTTTCAAATCAAAAAAAAAAAATCAAAAGAATAACATATTTAATTTTAAAAACCTTGAGGAATTTTGATTCTTAAATAAATGAGTGGAAAAAATTTGATTTCAAGAGAATATTCTTTGTTTAATACACCATCTAAGGCATGATATGAAAAGTATGCAAAACCGTTTTTAGTTTCAAATCAAAGAAAATCAAAGGATAACATATTTAGTTTTAAAAACCTTGACAAATTTTGATTTTTAAGTAAATGATTGAGAGGGTTTGATTTCAGCCTTCCTCCAAGGATTTGATTTCAATCTTGGTTTAGAAGATTATGAACTATAATTTAGAATAACTCCGAGAAACATGATGAATTTAGGCGAATCAAAGTGCTTGGATGTGACATATAGCAATCTTTAACCACATGCAACATTTGACATCTCATTGTCTCGTTAGATGAAATAGTGAAATTTAGATGATTTTTTGTGTTTCTTTTATCATTCCATTTTTATGCAAATTTTAGGTTGCCAATTTTTTAAAATGGTTAAATGCTCATTTTATTTCATCTCTTTTATATTTTGAATCCTCCTCCTCACTCTAATAAATTTTGTTTTCATTATTATAACATCGTTCAATTTCAGTGATTGGATCACAAGTAACCCTTACAAATGAAAGATAGTGGGTATGTGAAAATGGTGTTATTTGACAATCGTTTTACATGCAAATATTGAAATTAGAGTGTAAAGTATAACTGCTCATTGTATTCTTGTGATCCTTGCAATAATTAGTTAAAACATTTATTATGAGAATAAAGAATAAAATCTTTATTAAAAATAAAAAATTGATGCCTATTGTATATATGAACCAAATTTATTAATATGAGTGTGTTAATAGTAGTATAAAAATGTTATACTCGTTAAGAAAGTTTCACATCTACTTTTAAATATACTCATGAAATAATGACACAACTTTTAAACATTTTGTTATTATCAATTAGTTAGTAAGATAACGTGAAGTGCAACTTTAATACATAACATCTTTTAAAAGAAATATGATATCTATATTTAGAATAACTACCTTATAAAAATATTAATTCAAAATTCGAAATTAATTTTAAATGTATATAAATACAAACAAATATTTGAAATTATTTTTATAAATATTTAATTATTTTAAACATCTTAATAAATTTTAATATATCTTGTTTTTATCTGTTAAATAAATTTTATTTTAAAGCAATTATAGACATTAAAATTAATAACAAAGAAATACACTCGCATTACTTATAACTTATTATATATGTGAAAATTTATTATATATTAATATAATAAATTTTATATATGAAAATTTATTATATATTAATATAATAAATTTTATATAAATATATAATAGTTTAAATTATTATTTAAAAAGAAAATAAGAAAATGAGATTTTATATACAATTAGCTCATAAGTATTCTAATCTAAGGGGTGTTATTATAGTTGTGTTCCTAAATTATGAAGAGTTTGAGAAGTTTCTAGATTAAATAAGCAAAATATATAACGAGATTTCTAACTATAGAGATTCACTCTCACTTGTAAGTAGGCTTTGTTATGATAACATGGGCTGGCATAACCCATTTCATACAACACTTATTCATATAACATTTATTTTAATTAATCAATTTAATTAAAATAGATTTTTAACTATAGAGATTTATTGTCACTTGTGAGTAGGCTTTGTTATGATAACATGGGTCATCGATACCACATCCCCACAAAATCATAACCCATTTCATATGACACTTATTCATAAAACATTTTTTAAAAATAATAAATTTAATTAAAATAATTGAAAGATGGTGACTATTTTGAAATAAATTTAAATTTTTAATTTGTAAATAATATTAAGAATATTATAAATATTTCTTAAAGATTAAATCTTTATCATTCATTTAAATAGTTATGATCATTATAATAATTTATTTTTAGATGATTAGAAATTTATATTATTATAAATAATAGAAATTCAAATAATGATAGTAGATTCGAAATTGATATAATTATATTAGAATAAAATAAAGAGTTATTTCAATTTTAGATTAATTTGTATTTTTGAAAATATAAATTTATTTAAAATACAAAAATTGAAAAAAAAAATATATATTTTTAGGAATTTATTTTTTTGAATAATAAATATAGAGATAAGAAAATTTTCATTAATTTTTTATATATAAAAAATTGACATTCAAATAATTTATTCAAAATAGATTCTGAAAAAATTATACATTTCTCCTAAAATATTTTAATATAAAAATGATTTATTATTATTATTATTTACTTTTTATTGATATAAAATTATTTTATTTAAGTAAATAATAATGATGTAAATTATAGTTTTATTTTTGGAAATAAATTAGGTATATGATTGAAAATAGTCACCCAAGTATTGAGTTGGCCTATTGAATAGCCGTTTTAATAAAAATAAAAATAGAATTATAGTACACATAAATTCTAATTATAAATATGTTCATTCTAAGAACATTTATTTCCAAAAATAAACCAAAAACTATTATTAAAAAGCTATTATCAATAATAACTATCCATTTTTCAAATTACTACGAAGGAAATGTTAAATTTATATATTCACGAATATTCCATGTCACATACTACCTTCGCTCGATCGGGCCGTTTGATCTTCCAATGGTACAATCTCAGAGTCAGTGATCAAATTTGAAGGGCAGGTCTTAATTTCATTTAGAAGGGCACATATTCAGGTCGCACTTCTATAATGAAAAGCATAAAAAAAAAGAGCAATTCAATTGACAACAGTAAATTATTTTCAAATTTCTTTTTATTTTTTCACAGGAGAATGGTGGAACAACAACCCCATGGATGTTGTGTATAAGGCAGGTCTGATATGAGCCGCAACTAATATATGGGATGCATTTACCATTAATGGATAAATAGGAGACCTATATTCCTGCTCCAGTTCAGATAAGGATTAATTTTGTAGGAAATTTTTGTGACCAGAACGTTCAAGCCCATATACAAGTAGCTCAATTAAATTTAAGTTTATTGAATGAATGAAAAAATTCAGTAAAATTCTAAACAGGTTTAGGATTCAACAGAAGAGTGTACAAAGGTGTATATGATTTTGGTATCTCCTTTTTTAATATGAAAACATAGCAGGAATTGGGAATCCGCAAACAAATCAAATCCAGTATGTTAGGAAGCATGTTGAATGTGCTCCTATCCAAGCATAAATGGTGCTTAAACCTTGCTTGACAGGCGTTTGCTGAATGATGAATCTATGCTCCTCTCCAGCTTAAATCGTCATCAAACCTTGCTTTGGGCAGCCTTCAGGCACAACCCAGTGAAATTACAGACCTAATACATGGCCCATATTGACATCTAGTCGCTCTCAATTGAAACTACCAAATGTAATGGTATCAAAGGGTAATTGTGACATAATAATTAATAAGAACTTCCATCATATGCACAATTAGAAAAAACAACTCAAAAAGAAACTGTTGTTTTTGAAATGGGAGCAACTCAGAAACTGCCAAATGTAATGGTATGAAAAGGTAATTGTGACATAATAATTAATAAGAACTTGCATCATATGCACAATTAAAAAAAAAAACTCAAAAGGAAACTGTTGTTTTTGAAATGGGAGTTTCTGAAATGGGATTTAAGTTTTAACATGAAAAGAAATTTACAAATTCAACATTCCTAAAATTCTAATTTCAGAAAAAATGAAATTTAAAAAAAAAGTTGACAATTTGACAGCACTTCTTAAAAAATTTTAAGATATTATTCCAATTTTTTTTTTAAATGACAAAAATCAATTTTTTATTTTTTTTTGACTAGTAAAATTTTCTCCCTACTTCTCTAACGTGCCAGAGACCCTTTGAAGGGCTCTGACGTGTTCAATTTTGATCCCTGCTCGGTGTCAAACCTTCTTTATAATACAACCATCGTATGCAACAAAAGGCAGAAAGGAGGGATTACTAACTCGATCTCCGAGGTCGAGGGTTCTGGAAATCGTGCATGCATTACGTACAACCATCGTCTGGAACAAAAGGCAGAAAGGAAGGATTACTAACTCGATCTCCAAGGTCAAGGGTTCTGGAAATCGTGCATGCATTACAGAACACAAAATTAAATATACCTCACCACTCTGCCAGGTAAATTCACTCTCTGTTTGCTCATGTTTCGTTCATTCATTCGTTATAGGGCATATATTCAATTGAAAATATATGAATGATTATATTTCAATAGTCTTAGATTTCAGAAGATTTCATGCATGGTGTTCTTCTGTAATTTCAATCAGCGTGGTCTCTAAATATTCATTCACAGCATGGCGGAAGCTTACACACAGCTGGAGCTTAACATCATCTTGGCTCAAGATCTCAAGGAGATGCATCTTTTTGGCATGAAGGAGATGCAGACCTACTGTGTTGTCTGGATCAATTTTGAGAAAAAAGTGACGACACAAATTAACAGAACAGGTGGCGCAAACCCTACATGGAACGACAAGGTCATTTTCAGAGTGGAAGAGCGTTTGCTGCGCAGTGAAACCTCTGCTGTGATGCTGGAGATATACTGCGTGGGTGGCCTCAGGGACAAGCTTGTAGGCACTGTGAGGGTCTTCCTTTCCACTTTCCTCAAGGACTACGGGAGCCCAGATTCCAGCGGGATGATGTTCTCGGCACAGCAGGTCCGTCGTCCTTCTGGACGCGCCCCTCAGGGCATTCTCAACCTTGGCATCATGATTCTTGATGGAGTGGATCTTCACAGAATGAACAGATTCAACACTGCAACTAATGGGGCTGTGGATTTCAGAGATTTGACGAGGAATCCTGTCCAACCTAGGCCGTCATTTGTTAAAAAATTAGTGTCCATTAAAACTAATAATGTTTTTTATGCCCGAGAACAGCAAGCTCGCTGTCAAGGCTTCAACAATCTCGCAGGCAAGGAAGAGGGCAGAGATCAAGAAAAGCAGAAAGATGTTGATGAGATGGTTGAGAAAAAGGAGAAGAAGAAGCCTGTTGGCTGCTATCCTGTTCTCATGGCTCCAAAATTGAAAAGGAATAAGGTTGGATTGAGGAATGGGTCTGCGAAAATTCATGTCATTCCATCTGACAGTAACCTCTGTGCCAAAGGCGATCAAGATCCTGCTCTGGTTAATCAGGATGAGATGGTTGATAAAATGGAGAAGAAGAAACCTGTTGGCTTCTATCAGATTCTCATGGCTCCAAAATTGAAAAGGAATAAGGTTGGATTGAGGAATGGGGCTGCAAAATTTCATTGCAGTCCATCAGACAGTAACCTGTCTGCCAACGAAAATCAAGATCCTGCTCCGGTTAATCGAGATCCAAATTATAATTTGTATTATCATCAATAATAATATTGTTCAAGAATACATAGGTTTTCTGCTATTATTTTTACCGACATATTGAGATTTTCTTGCACTATTTTCTATCTTAGCATGCATACGGATTTCTGTCGATTGCTTATCATGGTGGTAGCCGTTACTGAGTTAATATAATAGAATCTGTTGGCTTTGAATTTTTGGATTAATGAATGTTTAGTGAAACTATTGATTTCCATCAATGCCATTATGGAAATGAGCCTCTCCTCAATTCGGCCACGTATAGCTGATAGCACAACTCACACATGGTGTCTCCCTTTTTTCTTAGCCGCTCTTTGGTTTGTATCGCTGATAGGACAACTCACACATGGTGTCTCCTTTTTTTTCTTAGACCAACACGATAAGAATTTAATGTGAGCAAACTTTAAACTGGCAAAATAAGCACAAGCAACTTCCATATTTCTTGCTCTATCCCTTACTTGACAAGTACGACACTCAACCCATGTTGATGCATAAACTCGACCCTTCCAGCTGCCAGAATCATTTTCTGGTAAATGTTACTAGAATCTCCTACTTCCTCCAACCTTCTAGTAATGTTGAAGTTGGTAAAAAAAATTGCGCGGTGCCATCCAAAATTAATAAAATCGAAAATTAGAAACGGCCAGTCCGTCAAGACGACAAATTTTTCTAGGTATTCCATTTCCAGTTCTGGTATCTTTGGAAAGTTAGCAAATGCTCATGTGAATATAAGCAATAAACTCGCTGAATTGGGTCCTCTCTTGGGCGAAAGTCACTTGCAAATCCTGAAGGCAGAGCACTCCAAGTAACCAAAATCTGAAATATTTGAGGACGTTAAATCCTGTAGGTTGAGCAACAGAGTTGGCCAACATCCTTGTCTTTATCAATAATTTCTCATCTGAATGAATACACACAATTCAATTCAGTGGTCACCCTTGCTATTCTCGAATGCTTCTATCACATTTCAACTCATCGTGATGCCAATTCAACTCATCGTTATCACATTTCAACTCATCGTGATGCCAATTCTAACTCATCGTTATTACACTTTGGCATGGATATTATTCATACCACCTTGAAAAATTACAAAGCTTATATTTTTTAAAAATTACAACAGCAGCATCAACATTTAATCATTTCTATAATAGATATGATAGCCTATATGTTTTAATAACTACAACGGAATTATCAAGATTTAATCCTTCTATAATACAATAGATACTAAGATTTTTACTGTTGCTTTTTTAATATATAAAAGGATATGAAGTTTATATGTTTTAATCGTTGCAACCGAATCATCAAGATTTAATTATCTTTTCTATAATAGATACTAAGGTTTTTATTGTTAATTTTTCAATATATAAAAAGTTGATAGGGAAATAATTTATTCAAAGTAAATGTTTAAAAAATTACACATTTCTATCTTAATAAATTTCAATGTAAAAATATTAATATATTTCAATTTCATTGTAAAAAATATTATTAATGAATTAAGCTTCTTATTTTTTATTATAAAATTATTTTACTTTGTTAAATATTAAAACATTCTATTTATGGAAATATATTTTTATAATCAATAGATGATGATCATGAAAATGAAGTGATTATAGAGGAAATCGGAGGCAATTTACATGTGCTTGAAGAAAGAACGTACATAGGCACCTAGAGGTTATAGTTGTAGCAATGGGAATTAACCCCGTCGCGTGAGTACAAGACTAGCGTAATCGTTGATTCCTCCAAGGGCATGCCCACACACACACAAATATATATAGTTATCTATGGCACACACAGGAAGAAGTTATCTATGGCACTCAAGAGATGTATCCAACTATGATCTACTATGATAAACATTGTTGCATTAATATCTCTAAGAATCTCGTATTTCATGATGGATCCAAGCATATAGATATTTGGTATCATCATTTACGATATTGCATGTAGAGGAAGATAATGTTGCTACAATACATTCCAACAGAGGAACAAGTTGTTGACATCTTGACAAGGTATTTGTCAAGAGGGAAGTTTGAGTTCCACTGGTGCAGGATAGGGGCAATTGATAATCCCTTTCTTGCTAAGAGGGATTGTTGACAAGTGTAGCAAGAAAGTCTCAATTTGACATTTCCTCGGTCAAATTGAGAAAAATCCAATTTCCACATCAATAGACAACTTGGAGGCAGTTAAATGAGATGACATGGTTCTTTTCTCTCGATTAGTTCAGTGGATTTGAGTTAGAGGGCTTGGAGTTTAGTTATGCATGTGTGATTGCTAACTTGTAGTAATCCAGTTCAGTTATTTCCATTATTATTCAATTAAACTAGTTCTAACTGTTGATAGAACTAGTTGGAGTTCAGTTAGGTAGTGGGACAATAGTCTAACTCAATGATCATCCAATTAACTAATCAATCAACCAAAAATAGTTGTGCATATAGGGAATTTGAGTTCCCTAGTTATGGTTGTGATTCCAAGGGAGTGTAACATCAATTGTAGACTAGTCTTGAGTGTATAGGTGTTGCATGCAGTGGGAGTATCAACTTTGGGAATTGCACAATCAATTGGAGAAAAATTCCTAAAAGATAAGGGCCTAATTCCTCAGGATTTGTGCAAGTAAATAGGGGCACAAGTGGAGGTACGAATTGGCTAAGTCTAGGTCAGAGCTTCTCATTGACCATAGAGATAGGTTATTCACTTGCAGGTTGAGCTCAAAGTGAGTTAGAAATTTTAATACATTCTCTATTCATATGATTAATGCAAGTAGGATTAAGGGGTTTTTACCATCTGGTTTCCCCTAGATAAATGCGTGTGCTTGTGTATGTGATTGATGCATGTTTGTGATTGTTTTTCTAAATTGCGAATTAATTTCCGCATATTAGTAGAGTAGAATTGTGTCTCCTAATTTTATATTAACTTTCTTGAGAAATTGCAATTCTATCACCATATTTATACACATTGGCTACCAGTAGAAAGTATATCATCAACGCATCAAGGCCTTCATGTTTATTCAATCCTCGCACACATTTGGGCCCCTCCAAACCTTTAGGCCCCCAAACTAACTCACACGCCCTAAACTACTTTGTTCAACCTTGCCCTCATTTAGACCCCCCTGAACCCTCACTCTGAACTAGTTCAAGCACGTTGATATACTTTGTTTGACCTAGCCCACATCCACTCAAAAATTCTTGTGGCACATACATGACATAAGCCCTCGGCCCTCCATTCATTTTGGGTAGCAATTAAATTAAAACAATGAAAGAATATATATATATATATATATATATATATATATATATATATATATATATATATATATTCCCACATTGGCTAATTAATGGTCATAATGCAGTGGGGTAATTGAAAATGTGGATTCAATATATGGGCTCCTCTCTATTACATCAATAAGGGGGAAAGCGGGAGGTGTTCTTTTATCCTGATTCTCCCACATGGTTTTGCCCTACTAATCTAACGATGCTCAATTATTATGTCGATCTGATGAAAACCTGGGGTGGTCCGCAATCATAGTTTAACCCCACCCTAACATAGTTCCAACTTCCCTTGCAACATTGCTACATTCTGCCTCCATGGTGTAATTCCACCCTATGTTTGTGGCTTGTGTCCCTACCTTTTGACTTTATTTTCGTCAATGCAAATATGGCTAGATGGAAAAATGAATGTGATAAATATTTAATACGGAAATGATCCTCTCGGCAATATGGTGTCACTCTTTGGTTTACATCCCTGATATAACAACTCACACATGGTGTATCCCTTCTTTTCTGAGACCAACACCATAGGAATTTAATGTGAGTATATTTTAAACTACCAAAATAAGCACGAGGAGCTTCCATATTTCTTGCTCTATCCTCTTCTTGACACATACAACACTCAATAAATTTTGATGCAAAAACTCAACCCTTCGAGCTACCATAATCATTTTCTAATCTCTTTATATTACAACTATTGTACACTCTTATGGTAAATGTTACTAGAATCTCTTAGCTCCCCCAAGCTTCTAGAATCTTCCTGGAATAGTAATGTTCAATTATGTAAAAACTTATGCATGGTGCCATCCAAAATTAAAAAAGTAAAAATTTAAAGAAGGAAACGCCGCCAAGAGAAAAAGTTTTTCTAAGTATTCCTTTTCTTCTTTTGGTATCTTTGGAAAATTACCAAACACTCATGCAACTATAAGAAATAGACTCTTTGAATTAGGTCATGAGGAGATGGAAATATCGAGAAGCCTAGACTGAAACACGTTGCAAAGAAGCAGTAGTGTCATTGTCAGTAAACTTTCACCGATGAAATGGCCATTTATAAAATTGGCATTTTTTTTTTCGTTTTAAAATGATTTGGCATATGACTTGGATATTTTTTTATTGTTAAATCTACCATTAATAATTAAAATTTGTTGAGAATCATATTGTTGAATTATGTTATGCTCTAATGGGGACTAATAAAAAATATCACTTTTTCTGATCTCTGACATAATGTATTTCAGAAAGCATGTACGTGGTGAAACTAGAAAACCCAGCAAAATCAATGACCAAAGTTAATGCTTGATATTGTATTTTCTTCATCGCATCTCTATTTTTTGTATATTCCTCCACATTACATGCCAACATGCCTTTGCTTTCATTTTGGCTCGATCACATTCCAACCATATTGCTTGTTAATAATTGTTCCCATGAAAATGACAAAAAAAACCATTGTGATTATTGTTGGCGATGTCATGCCTTCCTATGTTCTTATGCCATCTTCTCCCCATAAGTCAAATGGTAAGCACATTTTGTATACAAATGTTTTTGGCTCTGTATTGTAATGTAGTGAAGCACAAAGTTTGATATTTTTGTCAATCTTGATTTCTCATCTATTCAGAGTGGGACACACTATTTTAGACTAAAAATTTAAGATGTTATTCCTGAATTTAAAAAGTATTGTTGTACTGTTTTTTTGGCAAATAAACTTTTAATTTAATGTTGAAGTTTACTTGGTCTTTAACAAAATTTTCTTCTTTAAAATGAGAAAATAAAAATCCATGCATACCCTCTCCTCCCCTTGGTTATTTAAATACCTGGGTAGAGCACTAGCAATGCGAGGCATAACAGTGTCACTGTTACTGTCAAGTCACAACACTCACCAATGGAATGATAATTTACAAAAATAGTCATTTTTTAATTTTAAAATGATTTGTTAGGTACTGACAAATAAGAAAATAAAAGTGTACTCCACCAAGGCTATTATGGCTCACAAATATGCAGCTAGGCCAACTAGAAAATGAGAAATTATTTTTTCAAAAATTGTAAAATTGTTTTAATAGTTGAAGAGAAAGCTTAGGAAAAAAACACAAAAAATAACTTGATTATCTACATGAAAATATTTGAAATTAATAGAGGGTCATTGACCTTTAACCATGAGGCAAAAGATCTTCACTCAAATAATAATTTCTTTAATTTAGAATATTATTAACTTGTTCACCTAGGTTGAGCATAAAGCGATCATCCATCTTCGATATTTTCCTATTCTCTAGTCGAGGTGGAATAGGTATACGTTGTAAGTACGCTAATGAAAAATGCTTTCTTTAAAATCATTCTCTCCCTTTTAAACAGTTCTTTCACTAAATTTGTCTTTCAAAATGTTTAAAATAGTTGGAAATAGGGTCAAACCCCCATAAATGAGCGAAGCCATATGTAATCCCTTTTTACAGAATAACTCTCTTGTGGTCCATTAAGCCTTCAACTTCATAATTTTTATGTATTCTATGCACAAAAAATTAAAATGACAATTCAACTTAAATATAATTTGTAATACTACAATTTATTTACAATTTAAAGTTTCCATAATTGCTTTGACATTAATCCAATTCAATGTAATATTAATGACATAATCTCATAGACCTTTTCGCACAACCTAAATAAAATAAAAGACAAAAAACTTGTGAGGCATTAAACCTTGCACTACTTAACTTTTACGTATAATCTATGAAAATATACATTTTTTAGTAAATTATTTATTAATTGTGTGAAATATTAATTTTCAATTCAATTCAAATTTATATATTAATGGTGTAAAAGCTCAATTGCCATTCAATTCAAATAGTTTTTAAATTTTTGATGCTATTAATCCTTTGTGGTTGCTATATGCTACTCAGCAATTTGTTCCATGTCCATTATTTTAGGAGAGATGGGGAGAGAAGGAACACAATCTTGCTATAATGTGTATGAATTTGGAACACGTATTGATCCACCTTTTCAGATACATTTTGTTCATTTGATTATATGCATGTTTATTTGTTTCAATTGACATTACACCACATGTTTATTTATTTCAATTGAAATTGCATTTATCTGACAACATTCCACCCTAGAGTTACCACCACTTCCTGCATATACTTATCCAAGTCAAGGTTCAACTCACGCTCTCAAGAAGTACATAAGAAAAATCTATGGTATTTTTACTCAAATACTTAATTTCTGGGTGGACGAAGGATACTATATTCATCCAAGTAACTAGGATATGAATAAAGGCAAATAATCTAGCCAATAATTATTCCCATATTATTGCACAAGTTCTTCCATTTTGGTGGGTGAAGGAATAAGTGGATGACGAAATTTGATTTTAGCCTTCCCATGCATCTTTGTAAGTGGGCGGAGGGAGTAATTGAGAAATTAATCCACTACCAAAGTGTAAAAAAAGGGAGGGTCCATGCCGCTTTGTTTCTTATCAATTAATCTCGTGCGTTGAGAATCCTAGAATGCCTACTAACGTTGCCTACATGAGATAAATTCTCAGGGTTTGATGGGTAGAGTTGGTTGAACTTCCACCATTACTTTTTGAGAGCGAACTCATTAGTAGCTTAAAACAATCCACTCCATTCTTTGTTTGGATTGATGTATAATGTTTGTTCAAAGGAGAAAAAATGAATAGAGGCCTCCATAAAGTTTTCAAAGAATGGGTTGATCAATTCTCCTTCATAAATAGAGTTTTTGAATGCACTTTGAATGAGAAGGCCTTTCGGTGCTCAACTCGAGTCTTAATTTTTATCACTCTGGTGACTTATTTATGGTGCTTCGGGTTAACCAATTTCACTTGATCCTCGAATGATTTAATTTTTTCCTTTATTGTATTCCTCTCTAGCATAAAATATACAAATGATGTAAACCCAAGAATTTTAGCTGTTGTTGCATTGTTCAAGGGGTCAACCAACTCCATGGCTTGATCTAGCTTATAGCACAGTCCCATTTATCAACCAATCAATAAAGTATGGAATAAATCTATCTAAGGAAGGGGAGATGGATTATTATGGAAAGGATCTCAAGGTAATAATTTTACCCCATGTATTGAGATTTGTTTGCACTGTTTTCTTTTTTAGCATGCATATCGTTATTTATTGCTTATGTTATCATGGTGGCTCCTAGGGTATTTGTTGTTGAGTCAATATATGTTGTTGGCTTGGGATCAACAAACGCTTACTCAAGCTATTGATTTAGGTAAGTAAATCATGCATGTATGCCTTTATAATAATTGATGAAGAGGAATCAAACACTTGGGTGGTTACTTCATAGCATAATATATTCATTGTAGGAAGTGAAGACAGAAAGAATAAAAATATTGTCTTACAATTGTGTTAGAACCGGTTTTACCTAGAAATTGTCTAGGTCTCATGCAAAACAAAATACATTAAATTGGATTGAGATGTAGACCTCACCAATAGCTTAGAATTGGTTTTGCCTATAAATGGTATAGCTCTCCATTCCCATGCTTCTAGTTTGAAATCATGGGAGTAGGTAGATAAAGATGAGAGAAAGGCATGCCAATTAAAATGAAGGTGGAGAACCAAGGTCACTCCAAGTGGAGTGAAGAATAAACTACACTAAATGTAGTGAATAATTTCATTCAAACTTAGGTTATCCATATGTTATATGCATATTTAAACATTTTAATATTTAGAATTATTGTTAATTTAAAATTATTATAAATCTACTTTGTGATCTATAATAGAAATTTATATCTCCATTTACTAAGTTTTAAATCAGTTCATATCGTTTCTCAATATGTACTCAAATAAAATTTCAAAGTTTTCATTAGCTAAAAAAAAAATTGTTGTAAATATTTAATACATCATGAAACTTGATTTCATAAATAATATTTCATTTATAATAAAATCAAGAACCCATAAAATTATCTACCAAGGCTAACCCAACCAAAAAAACTACTAATAATATCATGTAATAAATTACTAATAATCTGGTGTTATAAACAACAGAGACTAACTAGTTGCAGTAGAGAAGAAAACAAAGCGTTATATAATAGTTAACTCGAAAATATAATAGCAATGAAACATTATATAATACTTAACTGAAAAATATAATAACAACAAATATTTTTTGTTTATTGTCCATTTTTACACAGTACGCATGGTCTATATTGGAGTTCAGCTTGAATAATTTTCAGTTTTAAATAAATGGGTGGACACGAATTTATTTCAATATAATATTCTTCGGTCTAATATATTATCCAAAGGTCGATATGAAAAGTATGTGATAGGTTTTTCAGTTTTAAATCAAAGAAAATCAAAGAATAACATATTTAATTTTAAAAACCTTGAGGAATTTTGATGTTTAAATAAATCAGTGGACAAAATATGATTTCAAGATAATATTCTTTTTTTTAATATACCATCTAAGGCATGATATGAAAAGCATGTGAAATGGTTTTTAATTTAAAATCAAAGAATAACATATTTAATTGTAAAAACTTTGAGGAATTTTTTATTTTTAAATAAATGAGTGAGAGGATTTGATTTCAATCTCCGTCCAGTGAGTGGTTCACTGGGTTTTAAGGAAAGAATAACGAAGAAAGAATGTAGAATAGAAGATTATTAACTAAAGTAGAATAGCTCCGAGAAAATTGATGAATTTAAGAAAATCAAGGTGCCTAGATGTGACAGACACCGATGCAAAAACATGTGCAGCATTTGACATCTCATTTGCTCATTGCACGAAATAGTGAAACTTAGATGATTTTTTGTGTTTCTTTTGTCATTCCATTTTTATGCAAATTTTAGGGTGCCAAATTTTTAACTGGTTAAATGTTAACTTTCTTTCATCTATTTTATATTTTGAATCCCCCTCCTAACTCTAATGAATTTTGTTTTCATTATTTTGACATCGTTCAATTTCAGTGAGTGGATCACAAGTAACCCTTACATATGGAAGATAGTGGGATATGCCAAAATAGTGTTATCTGACAATTGTTTTACATGAAAATATTGAAATTATAGTGTAAAGTATTACTGCTTATTCTATTTTTATGATCCTTGTGATAATTAATTAAAATGTTTATTATGATAATAAAGAATAAAATATTTATTAAAACAAAAATCACCTTGATCTAGCTTGCTACACAGTCCCATTGATCAACCAATCAATAAAGTAGGGAATAAATCTATGTAGGGAAGGAGAGACGGATTATTAGGGAAAGGATCTCAAGGTAATATTTTTACCCACATATTGAGATTGTTTTTACAATATTTTCTTTCTTAGCATGTGTATCACTATTTATTGCTTATGCTATCATGGTGGCTCTTCGGGTGGCTATTGTTGACTCAATATATCTTGTTGGATGGGACGAAAAATTCTTATTAAATCTATTGATTTAGGTAAGTAAATCATGCTTACATACCTTTCCAATAATTGATTAAAAAGAACTAAGCACTTGGGTGGTTACTTCATAGCATAATATATTCAATGTAGGAAGTGAAACTAGAAAGAATAAAAATATTGTCTTAAAATTGTGTTAGAACCAATTTTACCTAGAAATTGTCTAGGTCTCATGCAAATCAAAATACACTAAATGGGATTCATATGTAGGCCTCACCAATATCTTGGTATTGGTTTTGCCTAGAAATCGTGTATCTCTCCATTCCCATGTTTCTAGTTTGAAATCATGGGAGTAGGTAGATCGAGATGAGAGAAATGCATGCCAAGTAAAATGAATGTGGAGAACCAAGGTCATTCCAAGTGGAGCGAAGAATAAACTACACTAAATGTAATGAATAATTTAATTCAAACTTAGATTATCCATATGTTATCTGGATATTGAAACATTTTAATGTTCAGAATTAATGTTACTTTAAAATTAGTATAGATGTACTTTTTGATATATAATATAAATTTATATATATATTTGCCAAGTTTTAAATCACTTCATCTTGTCAAGCCAGGAAGTAACTCCTCAAAGCAAATTATGATTTTTCATTAAGACTGATCATAGATATATACATGGAGGGAAAGACTCTTAGGCTTCATCTCCAAATGTCTCTTCATATTCCAATTCTCCTTATATTCAATATACATTATTTTACATGGATTACCTAATCCCATAGATTAGGTCTCAACATTCCCCCCTTAATCTGAAGCGATGCTGGTGAGTCCAAGCATTGTTATGAATCTTTCGAACTTTTCTCTTCCAAGAGCTTTGGTGAAGATGTCTACAATCTACCCATTTGTGCAACAACAGCATAGGGGAATTATCTTAGCCTTAACATGATGTCAAATCAGATGGTATGTTGTATTGATATGCTTTATTTGATCATGGAACTTTTGGCTTTTGCCAACTTTATTGCAGAAGTGTTGTCAATGATGAGAGGAGTTGAATGCACTTGCTTTTCCTACAAATATTGCAGAATTTTCCTGAGCCACACAATTTCCTTTGTTGCTTCAGTTGCTGCCACATACTCTACCTCAATTGTGGAATCTACTAGAACTTATTGTTTGTGTGACCTCCAGGATATATCTCTTGATCCAAGACTAATAGCATAACCTAAAGTAGATACCTTGGTTTCTTTATCTCCATCAAGGTTTGAATCAGAGTATCCAATCAAGTTGAAGTCATCGACCTGTGTATACTTAAGTCCAAAGCCTTGAGTTCCCTTCAAGTACTTTAGAAACCATTTCGCAGTAGATCAATGTCCCTCACAAGGCTTTTTCATAAACATGGAGAGGATTTCAACAACAAATTAAATGTCTGGTATGGTAGTAGTCAGGTAGTTGAGACTTCCTACAAGTTGTCTATACTTCGTTGCATCCTCAAATTATTTTCCTTCAGTGGATGTGAGCTTTTAGTTATGTTCCATTGGAGTATTCAAAGGATTTCACTCAGCCATGCCAAACTTGTTCAACATATCTCCAATTTACTTCTTCTAAGAGAGGAATATGGATGCATTTCAAAACATTTCCAAGTCTCTCATTTCAAAACATTTCCATAATTCCTTCCTTATGGATGCAATATAGCTCTCATTTTTACCTGTCATCAAAATATCATCTACATACCATTTAATAGTCCAATGCACAGTCTCGTGTTTTGATGCATGCAGACATGCAACCAGTGTCTGGAGAGTGAGGGAGCGGTATCAAGAGTCAAGTGGTATGGGAGAGTGGTATATGAGGGAGGTGGTTTGAAGGACCACAGTCAGGCCATATCAAACAACACAACACAGTAATACCATTCTATGGTGTGATACCATTCAACGCAACACAATCACATTAACCATATCAATACCACTTTCCTTCAATGAAATAAAACGCAACACAGTCATGACAACAAGTGGTCAATATAAGTAAATGTTGATTTATAAAACACAATTTAGAATGCAGACACAATCATTGAAAAATCGGCATACCATTCACACAGGAGAGGTTGCCTTTGGATTTAATGCACCTTTATTCAATTGTTCTCACTGTAACAAACCTCCTAAGCCTACCTAGGAATTTAGCCCCTAGGACGCATTAATTTAAAATTTTGGGTTCATTCACAGTTAAAGCTTTACCCCTCCTTGCAGATCTTGTCTTCTAAAATTGCTTCAGCCATATTACTATTAGGCCATAGTATAAATTTCTCATTAATTGTTTTGTTGGTTCTCTTATATGGAACCTTAGATTCATTAACATATCTAATGTATGTGATCGACCATTAAAATTTTGATGGTAGGCACCCTATGAAATATCTCAGTAAATATCTACCAGCACTAGTGGAAATTAATTTCATGATCATTGTAGTGTACACTACATTATTGACCAGCCTTTCATTCCCATGCATACTAGTTACACTTGCCACAGATACTTAACCCATTAGTCATAAAATGGGAGCCATTATTTCCTCAATTGGTGAGTATGCATAAGTAGAGAATCAGTTAGAGAATCCATAGTCATCTCACATATTCATACATAATCTCAGCATAAACCATGTTAGTATATATATAATTGGTTGCAATGCTTCCACTACTAACTCTACTATTAGATGTAAAAGAGGTCATATGTACAATATTGCCATCACTTTCATAGTAATACAGTAGCACAAGTAATCTAATTATGTGTCAATCCATTTAATGTAATTCTACAGATAACTTCGCACTAGAAATCCACATGCAAGTCAATCATGAGAAATCTAACATTGTGACACTAGTAACAATAGCTAATTACCCTTATTCCACCATTTCTAATATACATTAAAGGTCACATACACAAGACAACAATTATTTCCATATAGAAAACACCTCATCTATACAATTGAGCTGCATGGGTTAACCATTTCAACAATAGGAAATACAGATAAGCAATCAACGATCAACATATCTGAGCTAAATTATTTAACTTCATAACATGTAAGCATTAATATAGAATCCATACCATGCAAGTGAATCTCATCAGAGTAGAGAGGAACACCATTAAGTCTATTAATACATAAGCCTATGTAATTCATGCGACATTCTCATGGCGAGGAAGCTTAGGCAATCATCTCATAGAAAAACTGGAACAATAACAGAAACTTATGAAACTATTCTCATAAACAAACTAGAACTATAACAGAGAGAGAGAGAGAGAGAGAGAGAGAGAGAGAGAGAGAGAGAGAGAGAGTAAGAGTCATCATACAAACATTCCATGCATCTGAAGCCAACTAAAACCTCACTTGGAGAGAGGAGCACCACCTCCCAGCCATGAATCACCTTTGATTCCCCCTGAGCTGAAGATCTTGCCAAGGATAAATTGTCCTCAATTGATCAATGCACTGGGTATTTAATAGCCTCTTTCATGATTTATTTACCATTAGCGACATCCCTCTTTTATGGATTTTTCCAACTGCCTAGGTCATTTTTTGGAAACACTCGTTTTTATCTCCCACGAGGCTTTTCCTCATAAAATGTTGCCTTTATCTCCCACAAAGCTTTTATGTCCGATGGATCTTTATCTTCCATCCATCTGATGGATCACCAATCCATCGAATCTTATCTAGAATCACATCTTGAATCTTTATCATGAAATATTCATCTCTATCGCATTCCTCAATGGGATTTGGCAAGCATCTCCTCTCTTTTGTTGCTCCACCTTCCAAGTGATTTTTTTATTAATTTATTTAATATCACATTTTCTTGTCATATTACATATTGCGTAGCTTTCCTCAACTTATGTTTAGAATATTTTAACCCACAAAGGAGGGTATCAAACCTAGATTTCCTCATCTTAGGTTTACAAACATTAACACATAAGGGAGGATATCACACCTATCTTTAACTTAGCTTAGGTTTACAATAATTTAGTACACAAGGGAGGGGTGTTACATACTCCCCCACTTAAATTTTACACCATCCTTGGTGTATCACTGCATCATGTCCTCGTTCACAGGTAGCTGGTTTCTGAATCAACAGCTCTCATGGCTCTGCCATCTGATGAAATTTTTTTGATGTACATTGATCACAAGGAGTGCTCCCAACACCTCTCCTTCCATAGCTACATTAGTCTCAAGGAGTGCTCTCCTTTCATAGCTACCTGTAACATTTTTTTCAAACCATTTGTGAGAATTTATAGATGAAAAAGTTTAACTATGATAAATATCATAATCTGCTACTTAATATTATTAAAGAAGCTATTGCTTATCATTTATTTTATCTGAAGAATGTGTGTTCTCTAAATGCATTCTTTCAAAGCTTTGTGTTCTTTTCGAACACCAGCTTCTTGTAGTGTCCCTACATACAATACATTAGTTAGCATATTTTCCACAATAATATCCCTGCAAGGTCATAACAGATTAGTTAACATAACAATATATATTCATTGTAATTGTATGTATGCCAAACTGCGATTAACCATAGTTACTTATACAAAACTTAATTTCCTTCTTTTGGGTAATCTCCAAGTTTTTTTACCTAGCCAGACATATATTGTTGGGCGTAGGATCCCCCAAGGGCAATTTTGGGGCTAAGAGCCCATATTTTGGTCCAATTTTGTAATAGAAATGTAAAGACTCCGCATTTTGTGGGCGTGGAGTGCATAGATGTTAAAGAGTCATAGGGTTTAGGGAATCATGGATTAAGATCGAAGATGTATGAGAGATAGCTCTAAAATAGAAGCCTAAATTTTGGGTCATAGCGTAGGTAGAGGCTCTACAGCAGAGTGCGCAGAGGCCTAGAAGTCCGCAGCTGAGTGCGCGGACCCCTGCCACTAAGTGCGCAGGGTGAGTCAAGTCTGTAATTATCTGGAATTATCAATAAGGAATAGTATTCTATCATTTTTGCGTCTTTATTTCCTGTTTATGCATTTGATATATTGGGTATGAATTTCACTTCTAATTCTTATACTATGCACGAATGTGTATAATTGTATTGGTTAAGTGAACGCAACTAAGAACATCTGTTTACGCAAAGCTAACTAAGATCTGTTAATAAAATAAGTAAGTTACTTAGCCTAGTTTTGGAGATATAGCAGATCACGGCCCCAGCTGCGCGAAAGGACTTCTGGCCCTGGTTGGGGCTGCGCAAAAGTTGATTGTAGCATTTTGCAAAGGTACTGAAGGGTAGAGCAGAGGGATGAGAAACCTACGTGAAGGCAGGTATTGTTGGAACAAACCAACATCATAACCATCTCAAGGGTGTGGGAACTTGGTTCCAGCATCCCCTCATACTGCTTCGGGTGAGACTTCAGTCTGCGCTCCGTGGGCTGATGTCGAAAGCGCCAGTAGTGTAGGGATTTGTTTGGCTAACTAATGTTGAAACTGGTTCAGGCCCCCTCAAGCCAATAAATGGTTCTGTTTCTAGAAGCAGAAGGCCGCCGCAAGTTTCAACAACCACAGATTGAGAACCCTGATATAACCACGCTGGTGAAAAATAAACAGGTGAACATTGGTAAGGAGGCAGAACCAAAATTTGCGAAAATTGGGGACTACTGGGACAACGCGATTGTAGATAAGGTCGTTGAGTTACTTTGGGAATATCAACACTTATTCCTGACCAAGTTTAGGGATCTGAAAGGAATAATCGGAGATCTAGGAGTAATGAAGATCACATTAAAGCCCGACACGAGGCCAGTTAAGAAGAGGCCTTACCACTTAAATCCGAAATACAAGGGAAAGGTCTGTGTAGAACTAGACAAAATGCTCGTAGCAGGCATCATTGAGCCTGTGGAAGAATCTGATTGGGTAAGTTCGATGGTGGTGAAAGAGAAGAAGTAGAAGGATGAGATAAGGATATGCGTGGATCTCAGAAAATTGAATGACGCTTGTGTGCATGATCCCTTCCTAACTCCGTTCACGGATGAAGTGTTGGAAAATATAGGTTGTCAGGAAGCATATTCTTTCACAGATGGGTTCTCGGGTTACCATCAGATCAAAATCATGCCAGAGGATAGGAGCAAGACAACCTTCATGAATGACTGCGATTGCTTTCAATATACTATCATGCCGTTTGGATTAAAGAATGTGCATGTTATCTTTTCACGTGTGGTTGTTGCAGCCTTCAAGGAATATATTCATAAGTTCCTAGAGGTCTATTTTGATGACTGGACTGTATTTAGGCTGGTTAAGCGCCATGTAGCGAGCTTGTGCTTGATGTTGGATACCTGTCGAAGATACCAGATCGTGCTCAACCTCAAGAAGTATCTATTTCTCGTTCCTTTTGGGAATCTATTGGGGCATATAGTTTGCAGACAAGGGTTGATGGTAGACCCAGTGAAGATCACAGTGATTCTCAACTTAAAAGGGCTGAGGAGTGTGAAAAAGCTACACGCTACTCTTGGTCACACGGGATATTACTGAAATTTTATCAAGGGCTATGCCCAAATCACTACACCGATGGAAAAAAATGTAGAAGAAGGATGTTACGTTCTTCTAGAATGATGACTGTAGAAAGATATTAGATATATTGAAAGAAAAGATGGTTATTGCGCTGATTCTTGTCTTCCCGAACTGGAAGAAAGAGTTTCATGTACATGTCGACACGTCGTGTATAGGGCTGGGTTCAGTACTAACACAGGATGGTGGAGAAGGCTTAGATGACCCTATCGCATTCGTAAGTCGCAGATTATCCAATGCAGAGAAGAACTATTCCACCACTGAGCGCGAGGGGATAGCTATGATATATTCGCTCTAGTAGTATCGACACTACTTGCTAGGAGACCACTTTAAGATGTATATAGATCACTCTGCGCTAAAGTACCTGGTCAATAAGCCTGTGTTGGGGGCATGAATTTTTAGATGGCTGTTATTGTTCCAATAGTATGATTTTGAAGTTGTTGTAAAGCCTGGACGATTGAATGTGGGACCAGATCACGTGTCATGCATCAAGACAGGGGAAGAACCTACTAGTTTGGAGGAAGCCTTACCTGATGTGTAGCTCCTTGTTGTGCGCATTGCGGATGGACATTTAGAGGATATAGTACACTTTATAACAACTGGAACTCCGTCGAAAGGATACTCTGTCCAGCAAAAGAAGGAATTAGTGGTGCGCGTGGCAGATTTTTTTGTCATTACGGGGCATCTATACAAGATGGGGAATGATGAGATATCGCGAAGGTATGTACCTGAGTTTGAACAAAGCAACATCCTCGCAGATTCTCATGGGGGTGCCATAGGAGGACATTATGCAGGAAGAGAAACCGCACAGAAGATTCTACACGCAAGGTTGTGGTGGCCAACCCTTCATTAGGATTCAAAAGCATATTGTAAGGCATGTGATGTATGTTAATGAACAGGCCAACCATTGCGGAGGGATGAAATTCCTTTGAATCCACAAATGACATTGCAACCTTTCAAAAAGTGGGAAATATATTTTGTAGGACCTATTAAACCTCAAGGAAATATAGACGCGAGGTATATTATCACTGTGACGGAATATTTGACTCATTGGCCAGAAGCGCAGTCGGTGAATGATTGCATGAGCGTGATTGCCGCAAAGTTTCTATTTGAACATGTACTGACCTAATTTGGAAGTCCTAGGATCTTGATGAGTGATCGTGGTACGCACTTTCTGAATGAGATGATCAGCGCACTAACGGAGGAATTTCAAGTTTATCATAAAAAGAGCACACCTTATCACCTGCAGGCTAACAGAATAGTGGAAGCATTCAACTAAGTGATTGAAAATGCGCTAACTAAGGTATGCAATGCTCAGTGAAGTGATTGGGACCTGGGCATACCTGCAGTGTTATGAAATTATTGGACAACATGCAAGAAGCTAGCGGGACAGACACCTTTTAGGCTTGTCCATGGAGTGGAAGTCGTAATGCCTCTAGAATACATCGTGTCTAGTTTTCACATAGCTGCGCTCACAGGTATGACTTATCGCAGAGCCCTAGAAGAGATGCTCGCAGCTGGATGAGCTCGAAGAAGAACAATTTTTGGTAGGATTTCACCAGCAGTTCCAAAGGGAGCGTGAAAATGCATGGCACGACTGACACATCAAGTTGCGTACATTCGATGCAAACAATCTGGTTTTCTTGTATGATTGTAAGTTTGATAAATTCCCTGGAAAGTTCAAGATGCAATGGTTAGGGTTGTATATTATTAAGGACATTACTGACGGAGGTGTGGTACATCTGGTCAAGTTAAATGGAGAACCCTTCCCAGGAAAGGTGAATGGCAGTCACTTGAAGCCATACACCGACGATCCGGCAATGTGACTATATGAAAGTGGCACAGTCTTAGCACTCCATGTAGGTGAAAGGAGGTGCAAGGCTATAAATTACATTGCCCGGGAGCTGCGCGATGTTAGGATTGTGCGAAGTAGTGAAGTGCCATAGGGTCCACGATAGCACGAAGACAGCTGTGCTAGCGCGCAGGTCTATTAGAAAGTGACCGTTAAAGTCACTATTCATGATTTGATGGTTGGTTTTAGGCCAAATGGAGTGAGTGGTAGGAATTTAAGGCAAACTTTATGGGTTAGATTCTTGAAAAATTTTCGCCAATCTAGCATTAATGGGTCGAATGTGGGGGGAACGGTTGAATTCAAATTCAAAAGGCCCTATAAATTACATGTGGTTGTCTAGCAAAAAACACTTGGTAATTTGATGATTGAGTTGTTGTGCACTCAAGTATTCATGAACCGAAACTTATTCGAGACTCTGAAAGTGAATTCGTTGTTTGAGTAACTACCAAAGACACTAAAAGAATTTTGGAATAGAGTTATGTCAGCACCCAAAAAATCCATGGACATAGGAGTAGTGATAGCCGAGGAATCCGCGTAGGAAATTGCGAAAGTAGAAGTGCTAGAGAGCGCTGCAACGATAGTTGAGGTCCCTAAATCACCTAGAACACTGAGACCTAAGAAGGATAAGCATGCTATGATCCTGATGTGCATCTCACCCAGAAGTCCATAGAGGACCAAAATCACATTACAGGAAAATTGGAAGGACATCAATCTAGAGGATGAAGAGGAAGAATAATTTGAAGAAATCCTGGTAGATGAGGAGGATGTAGAGATGGAAGTTGAAACCCAGGGCACAGACCCTATTACCTGGTTACCTGAATATGTTCCTCCACGCAAGGGTAAAGCCAAGGTGCTGAAGGATATAGATGAGAGCAAGAGCTCTCTGCAAACTCCGCTACTCCCAAATGATATTATTTTTGAGGGACCACACTTGGGATAGGTTCCTGTATTGAAATTTTAAGATTGGGACCTCACGAACCACTAGAAGTTCCCACATTTAGAGATTGAGAAGCTAATGAACCAGAGGATCAATGCGACTGTTGGAACAATTCAATTGGAGCCGCGGACATGGCTCAGAGGTGTAGATAAAACCGAGTTGCTTAACTTGCTCTGGGTGCCACATTATCATCGCGCCCTAGTGATCGTCTTCATCATCAAGTAGCTGCTCTGCTTGGTGCATGATGGGTGCTTATGGCTGGAGGAGCCCATCACTATCACAAACCATCTGATTCACTGGATTACATGGCTACCTTACTCAAGAGAGGATCAAGCCAACATTTCAGAGGGAAAAGGTGGTGAGTTGGCCCTCGCAGAAGTAATGAAGAAGAAGTTCAAACTAGAGAAGAAGAAGTGAGGGTATGCCATCTCCAGCATTAACAACCCTACAATCAAGGTTGTGATAGAAATATTGGCAGGGAAAGTGATGCGGAAGTGCCACGCAAATGAGGTGCCCGCACCAGTGGTTTCACTGGAGGCCCATGCGCAGAAGGATTCTAGTTCAACTGGGCGAACAATCTATGCGGTGAGTTCCTTGCGAACTGTCATGAGGCATAGGAGCAGGACAAAAGGTTCATTACGCGTGGATCCTGTTATCAATTTTATTGGTGCATGGGAGTTGCCCGAAGATAGTCAGTTCCCTTCGGCTGTGCCGGAAATTCCAGAGGTAGTGAAGTACGCTTCGCTGTGGGTGACCAAGGACACGCAGGGTATCGGAGAAAGTAATATTTTTTGGGTGCTAATGGAGATGAATATCCAGATGGCGATTAATCACAAGTCACAGTTATCACCCACAGACTATGCTAGTTTATAGTGCTTTGCAGAGTTCAAAGCAAATTTCCACCATGTCTTCATCAGGGCGCGAAAGGACCCTAAAAATACGTGGAATGATTTACCATACCTATTGACTGAAGATGTGATATTCACAGTCCTTGAGTCTTGGCAGAAAAGAACAGGAAAGAGGAAGCAGCGGCCAAGGCCCAAGGAGCGCACGACATAGGTAGAGGCTCTGCAGCTCAGTGTGTAGAGGCCTAGAAGTCTGCAACTAAGTGCACAAACCCTGCAGCTGAGTGCGCAGGGCGAGTCAAGTCTATAATTATTAGGAATTATCAATGTAGAAGAGTATCCTATCATTTCCGTGTATTTATTTCCTTTTTATGCATCTGATATATTGGGTATGAATTTCACTTCTAATGGTTATATGATCTGTGAATGTGTATAATTGTATTGGTTAAGTGAACGCAAGTAAGAACATCTATTTATGCAAAGCTAATTAAGATCTGTTAATAAGATAAGTAAGGTACTTAGCCTAGTTTTGGAGATATCACAGATCGTTGCCCTAGCAGCGCGAAAGTACTTCCGCCCCTGGTTGGGGCTACATGAAAGCTGATTGTAGCATTTCACGAAGGTACTAAAGGGTAGAGAAGAGGGATAAGCAACCTGTCCGAAGGCAAGTATAGTTGAATGAAACCGACATCACAACCATCTCAAGGGTGCGAAACTTGGTTCCAGCATCCCCCCATACTGCTTCGGGTGAGACTTCAGTCCGCACTCCATGGATTGATGCTGAAAGGGCTAGTAGTGTAGGGGTTTCTTTGGCTAACTAACACTAAACCTGGTTCAGGCCCCCTCAAGCCAACATTTAACCAATGAATCTATGCATACCTGCACACAAGGTATGTTATACACATCAACGCACATTTCATTTTTCAACCTTGCAGCATATGTAGTCATACGATCTCATATGTACTATCGTACATAGTCCATATTTGGTACATCCTATAATACCATCCTCATGGTTTCACCTGTATAACTCAAAATTTATCCACATATTTTTCCACCTTTTAGGTATTAGGTGAGATTTTATTTAGCCATACAGCTATTGTACCATTCATTTAAAAACATAATATCAATTTTGCCTAAATTTCCTTTTATGGGCATCTAGTTTCTATCATGCATATATATGTATTTTACCTTCACCTCCAAAGCGCAATCTCCACATGCTCAAGCATGGATTGTTTGGAGAATTACATCAAAAGTGAACCCAATAACATAACCTAAAATTTCAGGTAGAAAATTTCCTCAGAAATCATAACGATTTAACTCTTCTATATAAGTCCAATGAGTAGTTATTTTCTTAACCACATGCAAACTACTTTTTCCATGTAGAATTTCCAAGTCTTGCCAAAGATTTTTGACATTTATGTTGCACGTACCTCAACAATTCTAATTTGAAATATAAAATTAAACCATTAATGAACTCATTCATTGTGCTTTATTTAGAATTACTCACAAAGCAAACATTTTTAGAAAACAAATTCTTCATGTTTTACATGCTTGACCATACCTACTTCATAAGTTTCTTTATCTAACCTTGATCTCATGCTCCAAAAGATATGAGATGTTCATGCACTTTCTTCTCACACGCATGATCACCTTCCTACCCCATCCAAACATCCTCATATTGTATAATGTTGCAGCAGATAATCCACTACAACAAAAAATCTCTTCATAATGGTGATGGAAATTTGCATATTTTAATTGCATCATTCTAAATACAATCACATGCAACTCCGTAAAGAGAAACTATCATCTTGTGAAGATCAGAGACTACTTTTTGCATCAAATTTGCATCTTTCGAATCAACAAACAATTTGCAAATTAAGCATACAATTTTCAAAAACAGAGAAGGGCGAATGCCTCCTAATTAATAACTGATTCACGGAGACTATCACTTTGAGCACGTTACAAAGAACAACTTGTAGTTTTCTTATCAGTGCCTCGCCATTTGACTTAGGTACTGACTCCCTTACAATTTCTGGGGTTCTATCTTCCTTGATGACCCTTCTCAACGAGCTCCTACTGCTGTTCAATTTCTCTTGACAAACCTTTTGTTTTTTATTTTTATCACAGCGCTGTCATTTCCATAGTTTTCTTGGTCTAAATGTGAACCAATAAACATTTGTTGAGGATTTCATTAAACTATGGAAAACTACTGTAGAGATTCCAATGATACCAATCTATTGTGAGAGATCTCAAGCTCGAAATCCCACTCGAAAGAATTAAGGTAGAAGGGGCTCAATGCCTTGATAGCCACGAAATTCTGAAATAAATATCTCTTGATGAGTTTTACTCATTATCAACAAAACAACGCATTATATACATTTCAGAGAAAAGTTTTTCGTAATTTTAACTTTTAAATTTGTATAGAATAAGGGAATTTTAAGTCTCACATTGACTTGGAAAAAACACAACTCTTATTTCATATAATATGGATATAAGAGAACATCGTAAGGCATACGAATATGGATATCTTATGAGTATAGATATCTTATCTTGTAGAACAGTTTATATTATTTTCCTGAATGGTTTAATCTTTAATATTATTAAAGATTATTTTTTCTATGAAGTTTCCAGTCTATTTGATTATATATCCTCCAGCCACTTCAAACATTTAACTTTCCTCTTATTTTCTTCTTGCCATTTTAGTTTGACGGTTTGCGAACCCACAACCATTATAAAACAGAAGTAATGCTATGCCATTTTCAAATCCATTGTTGGTTAAGGGAACTTATAAATCAATCATTCAATCAGTCAAGGAGAAGGCTATTGATCGAAGCTCGAAGCCATCCATTGATTGATGACAATAGACACCTTGCATGGTTGGTAGTTTGTGGATCCTTCGCGGTGATATGCATCCATTAACCAATGAGTTACCACAAATTCAAAAAAACAGTGTCGCGAGTTGATATCATCCTTATAATTTAGTTCATTCATATATTTCTGTTTCCCCAGGTTTCACCTGAAACTTGTTGCTATCATAGCGCACCAACGAGTGAAAAAATAATTACGTTATTTTAAAGCCATTGAATGGACATTATCATAAGAGGAAAATCTATAATCAACCCTAATAGGGTGTCAAAAAATAAAATCAAAGCGCACAACTCACAATACAAAATAGAAGCAAAAGTCTATACAGTAATCTAAGAGGATTCACCAATAAGAGGACCTGGGGGAAAGCATTTTTTTAGTTCAAACCCTATATTTTACACAATTAAAGTACCTGTACTAATAGATACCGTGGTAATGTTTCTCAAAAAACATGTATTTTTCACACGTATAAAATAATTTTCCACAACAACTTGGACAAAATTTTATGGAAATTGATTACAGAAACTGCTTTGGGAACCTCGTTTTCCCCTCCCTTGAAACAAAATACGATAGGACTGCATACACGCAATTGTTTTGAACCCGTGAAAAGGGTTGCGACTAATCCCAGAACAATGACACAAGCTTCGTTGTTGCGAGAGGAAAGATCCATTCCCTCTCCATGTTTTCCAACCAGAAATTCATCTGTACTGCGTTCTTTATTCTATTCTCCATTCCTTTTCTCCCTCAAGCAGTTAATCGGAGACTTTCGGTTAGACTTGAATAGGGGAATCGAATCAATTACTGAGACAAAAAACATACCGTAAGCTTCAACCTGCATCTATAAAGTAGACTTTATAACCTCGATCAGTCTCTATAAGTTTATATGTTCACCTTATCCAGCTAACAGAATTTTCAAGTTTAAAATGCTCACAATTGATTATCCATGCGTAAGCAGAACGAAATGAATGAGATTTAACAATGACATTACAGGAACACAATAACCTCAAACAGATAGTTGTCTGCTAATTATTTCAAAAGGGCATAACATTAATTACCTATTAGGATAGCTTTGGGCATGTTAATAATGTGAACAATGCCACAGGAGGAGGGGCGTTGGGATTCAAGAGTCTGCCGCAAGCACTTATCAACTATGGATTTGTTGTTGCACAGCTGTCAGTACCACAACGCTATCGTCAACTTCGTGACCTTGACATCTCTCATACCAAGAGCAGGCACGATGGTGTTTGCAACAATGAAACAACACTACAACCTTATCTATCATTAGTCGAGTGCCATACTCGTTCTTCCCTTCTCGTAAACTTATGATAAAATAGCAAGCATTACGTAAAGGCCCAAAAGAGAGAGTGCATATACAAGCTAATATGTTCTGGGTTTATAACCACTGGAACAAGGAAGCAATATTACTAATCAATGAATAACAATCTAACCAGGGAAGACAATGCTCCCACTTTCTGTTATCCCTCCCTTATCGTTTGTTATAGCAACATTGTTGCTTTCAACATCTTTTTCTTAATTCATTATCACAATTAGGAAACCTACAATTGTTTTTTTTATTCCTTTCTTAAACAAAATTAGAATAATACAAAAAAATAGAATGAAATCCATCGTTCTTACGTCTGCATGGCTTTATGGTTGCTTTTATCCATAATTCATGGTTTTAGAATCACCCAAACTAGTGTGCACAATACTTAAGAAACCTTCTACTCTCAACCAAAACCAAGAAACGTTATTTTATCCCTTTAAACTTGTGATGTACATTCATAAGGCAGTGTTGTAAATGGAAAGAATGTGAATCTTATCCAATATTTTTGCTTTTTACCAGCAGTTTAATGGATAGCGTTACTATATTCATGAGCAAAGACAAAATCAGCTTCTTGTTTTTTGGGGGGTCGAAGATTTTCTTACCTCTCTGAATTATTAGACGAGATCAAGCTCTCCTGCATGTTTCCCGTCATCTGGTGCAGCTACAGATAAGCACTGGTCCAATATCCACCACAAGTGCACTTCAACTATTGGCATATCCATGCCATGCAATCTAGGATTATATGATTAGGACCATTATTTGAAGCTTGAGCCGTAAAATTTGGATGAAGACCATGTCATCCTTATTACACACGCAGTTGTATAGTAACTCTATCCACATGCAATTTTCTGTAGTGCAGTGGAAAACAACATCAGCAGAGATTTTTTTATTTTCTGTTTTTTGTTCACACACTATCCTTAGCGTTGATGATTAATTCAGCAACGTATTCCGATTCGGACTCCATTCCCCGTTGACAATCCCCTGTGTAGGACTGGAGGATCGACTTCACTCCAACCCATTCTCCATCCTTTCGCCTGACTCGTAGCCCTCCAACATCTTTCTAGCTAGCACCGTCAGAGCCGCTTCATTTTAGTGGCGACCCATCCCCAAAGCCAGCTCCGGCGCAATGCATGGCGAATCATGATTTAACCTCAGATGATAAACGGGACCCTCACTTGGTATGGAAACAAATCATCGTCCAACCACCAAACACTACAATGCTTTGGATAGAGGAGGAAAAACCGGATCGATACCCAAACGCGCTTGGGAAGTTCTCTTAACACTCATTCTCCTTGTTGTGATATTTTTCCGCGGAAAATATTACTTGGATGGTTGTTAACTAATGGGTATGCCCATACAAATCTTATATACCCAACGTATATATCACACTCGGATTCAATCTTGGGTGAGGCCACTTATGCTATCTATTGACAAGAATTTTAATATATATTCCAAAAATGTATAACATAGAAATCAATCCATAATACGCGTATGGAAGGTAATTAATTTTTCAACTGTAAAAGTTAATTTTTATTTTAAGGAATAATATCCCCCTGTTCTGTGTTTCAAAAATTGAACTTACACCATCATCTTATTTTTATGTATAAAATTTTAATTTTGGTGGCTTAACTCAATTTAATCACCATGCATAAATTAATTCAAACTTCATTCTTCGTATCAGGGTTTTTAAAAACCTCCATGATCCATTCGAATTAAAGATCGATGTACGGACGGCTATGCTATGCTCTTGAGTTTTCAACCCTGGCACTTATAATTATCTAATTTTAGACCATATACACCCTCATTTACATTCTATAATTTATCAGTCCATAATTTATATATGGAAGGGTATTGTTTCTTTCCAATTTCTATATTTTCTTTTATCTTAAGAATAATATATCATGTTCCATGTTTCGACAATATACGTTACCTTATAGGTTTTAAACTCTTTAGTTGATCAACCTATGTATTTATGTTGTCCCTTCCTAACAAATTCGTTTTATGACAGACATAAATATTGCATGCAACAAGAACTCCATATGGGCTTCCCCATTCTTTTCTCTAAACATTTTTAATATTTAGATTCAATTTTAAAGAGTGTAGATTTAACACTTATACCAGGACCCTTTAGAAGAGTTTTAGGTAGCGAGGCCAATTTTAGGCTAAAACTTGTCCATACCCTATGGAGGCATATTCGCCCACAGGCTGCAAGGTTTGAACTTGATTTCTCTGATACCATTTGTAATGAACCTCCTGAGCCTACCTAGGAACTTAGCCTCTAGGACCCATAAGTTTAAAATTTTGGGTTCATTCACAGTTAAAGCTTTACCCCTCTTTGCAGATCTTGTCTTCTAAAATTACCCCAGCCACATTACTATTAGGCCATAGTACAAATTTCTCATTAATTATTTTATTGGTTCTCTTATACGGAACCTTACATTCATTAACATATCTGATGTATGTGATCAACCATTAAACTTGCGATGGTAGGCACCCTATCGAAATATCTAGGTAAACCTCTACCAGCACTAGTGGACATTAATCTCATGATCATTGTAGTGTACACTATGTTATTGACTAGAATTTCATTCCTATGCATACTAGTTAGACTTGCAACACAGATACTTAACCCATCAATCATCAAATGGGAAACCTTATTTCCTCAATTCGTGAGTATCCGTAATTGGATATCACTTTAGAGCATTATGATCTACCATATCACTGTAGTGAATGTAATACAATCAGTTAGAGAATCCATAGTCATCTCACATATTCATGCATAATCTCAGCATAAACCATGTTAGTATATATATCACTGCCTGCCATGCTTCCGCTACTAACTCTATTGTTAGATGTAAAAGAGGTCATATGTCCAATACTGTCATCACTTTCATAGTAATACATTAGCACAGGGAATCTAATTATGTGCCAATCCATTTAATGTACTTCTACAAATAACTTCACACTAGAAGGCCACATGCAAGTCGATCATGAGAAATCTAACGTTGTGATACTAGTAACAATAGCTAATTACCCTGATTCCACCCT
This sequence comes from Pinus tabuliformis, assembly GCA_031772625.1. NCBI lineage: Eukaryota > Viridiplantae > Streptophyta > Pinopsida > Pinales > Pinaceae > Pinus > Pinus tabuliformis. The sequence goes on along the minus strand of CM062808.1, from coordinate 300,646,085 downwards.
TTCTCATATACATTAAGGGTCACATACATAAGACAACAATTATTTCCATACAGATAACACCTCGTATATACAACTGAGCTACATGGGTTAACCATTTCAACAGTAGGAAATAGAGATAATAGATCAACCATCAACATATCTTAGCTAAATGATTTAACTTCATAACAAGTAAGGATTAATATAGAACCCATACAATTTAAGTGAATCTCATCAGAGTAGAGAGAAACACCATTAAGTCTATTAATACATAAGCCTATGTAATTCACGCGACATTATCATGGCGAGGAAACTTAGCTAATCATCGCATAGAAAAACTTGAACAATAACATAAACTTATGAAACTATTCTCATAAACAAACTGGAACTACAACAGAGAGAGAGAGAGAGAGAGAGAGAGAGAGAGAGAGAGAGTAAGAGTCACCATACAAACATTCCACACATCTGACACCAACAAAAACCTCACTTAGAGGGAGGAGCACCACCACCCAGCCATGAATCACCACTGATTCCCCCCAAGCCAAAGATCTTGCCAAGGATCAATTGTCCTCAAATTATCAATGCACTGGGTATTTAATACCCTCTTTCATGATTTAGTTACCATTAGCGGTGTCATGCTTTTGTGGATTTTTCTAATTTCCTAGGTCTTTTCTGAAAAATCTTGTATTTATCTCCCACAAGGCTTTTCCTCATAAAATCTTGTCTTTATCTCCTGCAAAGCTTTTATGTCCAATGGATATTTATCTCCCATCCATCCGATGGATCACCAATCCATGGAAGCTTATCTAGAATCACATATAGAAGCTTTATCATGAAATATTCATCCCTATCCCATTCCTCAATGGGATTTCGCAAGCATCTCCTCTCTCTTGGCGCTCAACCTCCAAGTGATTTATTTTATTAATTTATTTAATAACACATTTGTTTTTCATATTACATATCACCTAGCTTTCCTTAGCTTAGGTTTAGAATAGTTTAACACACAAAGGAGGATATCAAACCTATCTTTCCTTAGCTTAGGTTTACAAGCATTTAACTCACAAGGGAGGATATCACACCTAGATTTAACTTAGCTTAGGTTTATAACAATTTAGTACACAAGGGAGGGGTGTTACACTCACCAGACCACAACACCTCCAGGTAGCAAACCTCTAGCACCGTCATGCGCTCAACATCTCCACGCAACAAACTATAAATGGGAGTAGAAAACTGGCAAAAATACAGGAGTTACAAGTCTAAACTGGGACCTATTCTCTAAAACCATGTCAGGCTAGAAGGTAGCTCAAAGAAAATTGTGATTTTGCATTAGTATTGATCATAGATATGTACATGGAGGGAGAGACTCTTGTTTTATCTCCCGGTGTCTTTTCATATTCCAATTCTCCTTATTTTATATTTACATTATTTTACATGGATTACCTAATCCCAAAGATTAGGTGTCAGCGCATCTCATTTCTCATTATGTACTCAAATAAAATTTCAAATGTTTCATTAGCTACAAAAAAAATCATTGTAAATATTTAATACATCAAGAAACTTGATTTCATAAATAATATTTCATGTATAATAAAATCAAGATCCCATAAAATTATCTACCAACACTAACCCAACCAAAAAAAGAAACTAATAATATCATGTAATAAATTACTAATAATCTAGTGTCATAATCTAGTGAGAACCTGGCGTTGCGAATGCTTAATGGATCATTGAACTGAGCAATCGAAACTGGTAAATTCACGAGTGAGAGGGTGGAAGCGACGATAGGCCCAGAGGGACTCGACTGAGGTTACGAGGTCGAGGCCCGGAGGGACTCACTATTCATATGGTGAGGAGCTTGCTCTCTGGGGGAGGGGCCCAATAACAGAGAGGGGGGAGATTCCTAAATTAATTCATTAGATAATTCTTCAAGTTGGGAGCCTCCAGCTACTTAGAAATAGGGGGATGTGAGTGGTGGGACTGCACAACAGCAGACGTGATAGCACCAGTGGTGTAAACGTCTTCAAATTCCCTTCTTATTCAATATAACGTAACCTTTCGTCAATTTGTAATGGGAGTAAATTGAACGAATCTAAATACAAAAGGTGGGTTGTTCCCGTTCGGAAATGGTTCCACAACGTATATACAAGATGCCGATAGATGGGGAAAAAAGAGCCCTTGTACCAACCGATCGATCAAGGATGGGTGAAGTGGGAGGTGGAAAAGCAGAGAATTGGGGAGGTGGTAGGAGGGAAAACATGCTTTTGAGGCTATGCAGTCGGGGTGGGAGGGACGAAACGTTACATACGATGCACCAGAGGATCATACTACATTTATAGCCAATAGACACTAACTAGATGCAATAGAGAAGCAAATGAAATGTTATATAATAGTTATGTGGAAAATATAATAGCAATGAAACATTATATAATAGTTAACTAAAAAATATAATAACAACAAATATTGTATGTTTATTGTCCATATTTAAACAGTAAGCATGGTCTATATTGGAGTTGGGCTTCAAGATTTTTTATTTTTAGATAAATGGGTGGACGTGATTTGTTTTCAAGATAATATTCTTGGTCTAATATATTATCCAAAGGATGATTTGAAAAGTATGTGAAAGGGTTTTTAGTTTCAAATCAAAAAAAAAAAAAATCAAAGAATAACATATTTAATTTTAAAAACCTTGAGGAATTTTGATTCTTAAATAAATGAGTGGAAAAAATTTGATTTCAAGAGAATACTCTTTGTTTAATACACCATCTAAGGCATGATATGAAAAGTATGCGAAACCGTTTTTAGTTTCAAATCAAAGAAAATCAAAGGATAACATATTTAATTTTAAAAACTTTGACAAATTTTGATTTTTAAGTAAATGAGTTAGAGGGTTTGATATCAACGTTCCTCCAAGGATTTGATTTCAATCTTGGTTTAGAAGATTATGAAGTATAATTTAGAATAACTCCGAGAAACATGATGAATTTAAGCGAATCAAAGTGCTTGGATGTGACATATAGCAATGCAAAACCACATGCAACATTTGACATCTCATTGTCTCGTTAGATGAAATAGTGAAATTTAGATGATTTTTTGTGTTTCTTTTATCTTCCATTTTTATGCAAATTTTAGGTTGCCAATTTTTAAAATGGTTAAATGCTCATTTTATTTCATCTCTTTTATATTTTGAATCCTCCTCCTCACTCTAATAAATTTTGTTTTCATTATTTTAACATCGTTCAATTTCAGCGATTGGATCACAAGTAACCCTTACAAATGAAAGATAGTGGGGTATGCGAAAATGGTGTTATTTGACAATCGTTTTACATGCAAATATTGAAATTAGAGTGTAAAGTATAACTGCTCATTCTATTCTTGTGATCCTTGCAATAATTAATTAAAACATTTATTATGAGGATAAAGAATAAAATCTTTATTAAAAATAAAAAATTGATGCCTATTGTATATATCAACCAAATTTATTAATATGAGTGTGTTAATAGTAGTATAAAAATGTTATACTCGTTAAGAAAGTTTCACATCTACTTTTAAATATACTCATGAAATAATGACACAACTTTTAAACATTTTGTTATTATCAATTAGTTAGTAAGATAATGTGAAGTGCAACTTTAATACATGACATCTTTTAAAAGAAATATGATATCTATACTTAGAATAACTACCTTATAAAAATATTAATTCAAAATTCGAAATTAATTTTAAATGTATATAAATACAAATAAATATTTGAAATTATTTTTATAAATATTTAATTATTTTAAACATCTTAATAAATTTGAATATATCTTATTTTTATCTGTTAAATAAATTTTATTTTAAAGCAATTATAGACATTAAAATTAATAACAAAGAAATACACTCGCATTACTTAAAACTTATTTTATATGTGAAAATTAATTATATATTAATATAATAAATTTTATATATGAAAATTTATTATATATTAATATAATAAATATTATATAAATATATAATATTTTAAATTATTATTTAAAAAGAAAATAAGAAAATGAGATTTTATATACAATTAGCTCATAAGTATTCTAATTTAAGGGGTGTTATTATCGTTGCATTCCTAAATTATGAAGAGTTTGAGAAGTTTTTAGATTAAATAAACAAAATATATAACAAGATTTCTAACTATAGAGATTCACTCTCACTTGTAAGTAGGCTTTGTTATGATAACATAGGCTGGCATAACCCATTTCATACAGCACTTATTCATATAACATTTATTTTAATTAATCAATTTAATTAAAATAGATTTTTAACTATGGAGATTTATTCTCGCTTGTGAGTAGGCTTTGTTATGATAACATGGGTCATGAATATCACATGCCCACAAAATCATAACCCATTTCATATGACACTAATTCATAAAACATTTTTTAAAATTAATCAATTTAATTAAAATGATTGAAAGATGGTGACTATTTTGAAATAAATTTAAATTTTTAATTTGTAAATAATATTAAGAATATTATAAATATTTCTTAAAGATTAAATCTTTATCATTCACTTAAATAGTTATGGTCATTATAATAATTTTTTTTTGATGATTAGAAATTTATATTATTATAAATAATAGAAATTCAAATGATGATAGTAGATGGGAAATTGATATAATTATATTAGAATAAAATAAAGAGTTATTTAAATTTTAGATTAATTTGTATTTTTGAAAATATAAATTTATTTAAGGTACAAAAATTGAATATATATATATATATATATAGGAATTTATTTTTTTGAATAATAAATATAGAGACAAGAAAAGTTTCATTAAATTTTTATATATAAAAAATTGATATTGAAATAATTTATTCAAAATAGATTCTAAAAAAATTATGCATCTCTCCTAAAATATTTTAATATAAAAATGATTTATTATTATTATTATTTACTTTTTATTGATATAAAATTATTTTATTTAAGTAAATAATAATGATGTAAATTATAGTTTTATTTTTGAAAATAAATTATGTATATGATTGAAAATAGTCACCCAAATATTGAGTTAGCCTATTGAATAACCGTTTTAATAAAAATAAATATAGAATTATAGTACACATAAATTCTAATTATGAATATGTGCATTCTAAGAACATTTATTTCCAAAAATAAACCAAAAACTACTATTAAAAAGCTATTATCAATAATATTTTTTAAATTACTACTAAGGAAATGTTAAATTTATATATTCATGAATATTCCATGTCACATACTACCTTTGCTCGATCGGGCCGTTTGATCTTCCAACGGTACAATCTCGGAGTCAAACCTGAAGTCCACATGAGTTTCTTTATAATACAACCATCCTCTGCAACAAAAGGCAGAAAGGAGGGATTACTAACTCGATCTCCGAGGTGGAGGGTTCTGGAAATCGTGCATGCATTAAGTACAACCATCGTCTGCAACAAAAGGCAGAAAGGAAGGATTACTAACTCGATCTCCAAGGTCGAGGGTTTTGGAAATCGTGCATGCATTACAAAACACAAAATTAAATATACCTCACCACTCTGCCAGGTAAATTCACTCTCTGTTTGCTCATGTTTCGTTCATTCATTCATTATAGGGGATATATTCATTGTATATTTCATTAATAAATACCAAAAGCGGGTTTTAATGCAAAATATATCAATGATTATATATTTGCAGTCTTGCGATCGATTAGAGACTTCTATAAATCTTGCATTAAAGAACAGAAAAATAGAGACACCTCACCATTTGTGCTAGGTAAATTCACTCTCCCATGTTTCATTCCTTCTAGAGTGTATATTCATCGTATATATTTTTAATAAATACCCAAATTTTGGTATATTGTTAATTAATACCCAAAAACGCTCGTTTAAGGCAAACAGTAAGGATTACGAACTCGATCTCTAAGCTCGAACAGAGAAATAAATACATATACCTCACCACTCAGCCAGATAACTTTACGATCTCCTTGTTCATGTTTCATTAGTTACAGGGGATATATTCATTGTATATATATACATACAGAATTGGGATTAATTATTGAAAATATATGAATGATTATATTTCAATCGTCTTAGATTTCAGAAGATTTCATGCATGGTGTTCTTCTGTAATTTCAATTAGCGTGATCTCTAAATATTCATTCACATCATGGCGGAAGCTTACACACAGCTAGAGCTTAACATCATCTCGGCTCAAGATCTCAAGGAGATGCATCTTTTTGGCATGAAGGAGATGCAGACCTACTGTGTTGTCTGGATCAATTTTGAGAAAAAAGTGACGACGCAAATTAACGGAACAGGTGGCGCAAACCCTACCTGGAACGACAAGGTCATTTTCAGAGTGGAAGAGTGTTTGCTGCGCAGTGAAACCTCTGCTGTGATGGTGGAGATATACTGCGTGGGTGGCCTTAGGGAAAAGCTTGTAGGCACTGTGAGGGTCTTCCTTTCCACTTTCCTCAAGGACTACGGGAGCCCAGATTCCAGCGGGATGAGCTTCTCGGCACAACAGGTCCGTCGTCCTTCTGGACGCGCCCCTCAGGGAATTCTCAACTTTGGCATCATGATTCTTGATGGAGTGGATCTTCATAGAATGAACAGATTCAACCCTGCAACTGATGGGGCTGTGGATTTCATAGATTTGACTAGGAATCCTGTCCAATCTAGGTCGTCATTTGTTTAAAAATGAGTGTCCATTAAAACTAATAATGTTTTTTATACCCGAGAATAGCAAGCTCGATGTCAAGGCTTCAACAATCTTGCAGGCAAGTAAGAGGGCAGAGATCTAGAAAAGCATAAATATGTTGATGAGATGGTTGAGAAAAAGGAGAAGAAGAAGCCTGTTGGCTGCTATCCTATTCTCATGGCTCCAAAATTGAAAAGGAATAAGGTTGGATTGAGGAATGGGTCTGCGAAAATTCATGTCAGTCCATCTGACAGTAACCTCTGTGCCAAGGGCGATCAAGATCCTGCTCTGGTTAATCAGGATGAGATGGTTGATAAAATGGAGAAGAAGAAACATGTTGGCTTCTATCATATTCTCATGGCTCCAAAATTGAAAAGGAATAAGGTTGGATTGAGGAATGGGGTTGCAAAATTTCATCGCAGTCCATCAGACAGTGACCTGTCTGCCAACGAAAATAAAGATCCTTCTCCGGTTAATCGAGATCCAAATTATAATTGGTATTATCATCAATAATGTTGGGGATTTTTCTGATAAAATCCCAAAAACAAAAAAAAACTGAACACAGAGGCAATGCTCTGATTCCTTCTCTCCATAGGATCTTTTGTGCACAGGGAAGCTTTAAAAAAAATTGTCTGAGAACAGAGTATTACACCACCATAGAAAGATTTATATTCATTAAAAAAAAATGCCTGATACATATTCATCCTCTTTTACTGAGAGGGATTTACCAAAAACAACATTCATCCAACAAAAATTTACTCTGTCTCCTCCTGAGTATTTACACTGCTGGTGTGTAAAAACCCATTTACATTTACTGCTATGAAAAGATTTTACATAAACTGCTGTAAAAATCCTTTTTCACTTACTGGTGTAAAAATCTTCTTTTACATACTCCTGAAAAAGAAATTTACACATGCTTGCCAAGAAAAATTATATGCCTGCTCCCCTTCGTTTGGACAATATAAAAATTTACATTACAACCCTGATTTTTCTTTGGGTTCGCACTGTTGTGCGGTATATGCTCACTGCTTCACACACAGCTCTTTTTCATTTGGCTCGTTATATCAAAAATGAACACACAAACAAAACATATACAAAAGGATTTTTTTTAAACATCGTTGACTTGCCCATACCTCCAGCATAAAAAAATAAAATTAAAACTCTTATCTACTTTCTACTGCTAGGATTAACTTTTCATTAAATATTTTCTGAAGTGTTGGTCAAACAAAACGTTTACTCCACGTAATATTCATTTGATGCAGGCTCGAATGCAAGTTGGATTAATGGACGGCGGAGAATGACGAAGGCGATCGGACGGTGGACAAGAATATCGGGAGGCCTTTTACTGCTGAACTTTAGCGTCCGAAAAGTCAGTTCTGCTGACGTATGTAGAGGACCACGTGGCTGCATTACATTGTATCGGAGTCGATTATACAGAAACCACTCCACACCAAAAGGCGGTCCAAAATCTGACAGGGGTAGTTTCTGGTTTCGCTGCGGCGGTTTGGGCGTTGTACGTATGCGCAGTTGAAATTAGATTTCAACACTCCCCTTTAATTTCAACTGCTTGGCATTCGATCATACCCAGACACTTCCTCAAAAATTCAAAGCTTTTCTGATCCAATGGCTTTGTCAAGATTTCTACTACCTGTTCTTGAGTCCTGCAATGTTCTAAGACAATTTCTCCATTGTTAACCAATTCTCTGATGTAGTGAAACCTTGTGTCAATGTGTTTCGTTCTCTTATGAAACACTGAATTCTTTGACAATGCAATAGCTGAGCTATTGTCACAAAAAATCACTGTTGCTTTTGCCTGCTCTTGGCCTAAGCTCCTCAACATTCTTCTCATCCAAACTGCTTGACATGCTGCTGCTGTATCTGCCACATATTCAGCCTCTGTTGTAGACAATGCTAGAATGGACTGCTTCTTAGAAGCCCATGAAATGGCTCCTGAACCCATGTGAAAGACATAACCGGAAGTTCTTTTCTGATCATCTACACTTCCAGCCCAATCACTATCAGTGTATCCAATTAAATCTGAACTTTCTGTGACACTATATAATATGCCAAACATTTTGGTACCTTTGACATACCTCAAAATTCTTTTTGCTCCCTGCCAATGTGCTTCCTTTGGCCTCTCCATGAATCTGGAAATTAAACTAAAAGAAAACATAATGTCATGCCTAGTAGCTGTTAAATACATAAGGCTGCCAACAATACTCTTGTACAAACTAGGATCAAAATCCTTGCTGTTGTCCTCTCTGCTTAGTTTTAATCCCATTACTGTGGGAGCGATCGCTGCTTTGCATTCTTGCATGTTAAATCTGTCCAACACTTGATTTACATATCTAGCTTGTGAGATAAAAATTCCTTTTTCATTTTGATCTACTTCTATGCCTAAGAAGTATCTCAAGAAACCCATGTCAGTCATTTCAAATTCCTCTTTCATGACTGATTTAAAATTCTCAATGAGCTGCTCATCATTACCTGTGAAAATAACATCATAAACATATAAGACAACAATTAAAATTTTACCATCTTTTTCTTTGATGTAGACTGTGGGTTCTCCCTCACATTTGTCAAATGCATTATCCAATAGATAAGAACCTATCCTGCTGTACCATGCTCTTGGCGCTTGCTTCAGCCCATAAAGAGCTTTCTTCAATTTTCACACTTTGTGCACTTCACTTTTCTTCTCATAGCCTAGAGGTTGTTCAATGTAAACCTCTTCCATTAACACTCCATTTAGGAATGTTGACTTCACATCCATTTGGTAAACTTTCCACTTTTTTTGGGCTGCTATGGATAACACTTCTCTCAAGGTTTCCATTCTTGCAACCGGTGCGAAAGTCTCCTCATAATCTCTCCCATACTGCTGCTTGTGTCCCTTGACAACCAGCCTTGCCTTGTGCCTTTCTATTTTACCTTCAGCATTGCTCTTGGTCTTGTAAACCCATTTCACTCCAATGACTTCTTTGCCTTTTGGTAGCTCAACTAAATCCCATGTCTTTTTTCTCTCTATGGCGTTCATCTCCTCATCCATAGCTTCTATCCATTTCTTATCTTTAATTGCATCTTCGAAATGAATAGGATCATCAACATGACAATACAAGGCAAATAAGGAATTCATTCCTTCATCATAAGTGTCACATAGATTTCTAAATTTCTTACCTCTTTCATTTGGTGTGCAAGTGCTTGATGATGCACTTGAATTTCGTCCTTGTGATGTGCTTGGAGAATCACTTTCATTTATCCTCAATGGTGTCCCTTGCTGTCCTTGTGTTGGCGCTGCTGTTTGGGGATGCATTTCAGCCACCTCCTCATCATCTTCATCATGAGACAAACAGTTTTTAACATTCACTGTTTTCTCTATGCTTCCATCCCAAGCTTCTTCTTCAATGAATTGAACATCTCTGCTGACAAAAAATTTCTTGGTAGATGGGATATACAACATGTAGGCTTTGGATTCCTCACTATATCCAATGAAGATACATTTCTCCCCTTTGCTGTCCAACTTCCTCCTTAGCTGATCTGGTATGTGTGCATAGGCCACACATCCAAAAACTCTCATGTGGGTGACTCCTTGCTTTCTGCCACTCCATGCTTCTTCCGGCACTTTGTTCATGACTGCTTTTGTAGGACACCTGTTCAAAATGTAAACTGCACAATTTACAGCTTCAACCCAATAATCATTTGGCAAATGCTTTGCCTTCAGCATGCTCCTCGCCATATCCATGATGGTCCTATTCTTCCTTTCAGCAACTCCATTTTGCTGTGGGTGTACCTAGCTGTAAATTGTTTGTGAATTCCATTTTCTCTACAAAATCGTAGGAATTCCTTGGAGATATACTCACCTCCTCTATCAGTTCTCAAAACTTTTATATGCAACCCGCTTTGGTTCTCCACAAGTGCTTTGAAATTTCGGAATTTTTCAAACACTTCACTTTTGTTTTTAAGAAAATATACCCAAGTTTTTCTTGTAAAGTCATCAATAAATGTTAGGAAATATTGGCTGCCTGCTAATGATGGATTTTGCATTGGTCCACATAAGTCTGAGTGGACAATCTCTAAGGGTGCCTTTGCTCTTATGCTTTTACCTGATGGAAAAATTTCTCTATGTTGTTTCCCCAAAATGCAACCTTCACAAAGGCTGTTCGGTTTCTTTATCAATCGTAATCCTCTTACCATTCCTTTTCTACTTAACAAGTTTAGACCTCCAAAGTTGAGATGTCCAAATCTCAACTTCCACAACCAATTTTCATCCTTTGGCACGCTTTGGAAAGCCTCTTGGGTGACTGCTGCAATTTCTCCTTTGTTTTTCAAATCTGCCCCTATTCTAAGAGGGAACATCCTGTTCCTTGTCATCTTCACTTCAACAATGCATCATTTGCTGGGTGCTATATCCATGATGGTGCATACATCATTCACAAAGAAAACATTGTAACCCTTTTGAACAAGCTGTCCAATACTCAAGAGGTTACATCTCATTCTGGGGACATAGTAGACATCTGCTATGGTTTTCCTTTCTCCTTGCTTTGTAAATATTTTTACCTCTCCTTTTCCCATAACAGAAATTTTCCTATCAGTTCCTAGTGTGACTTCTGATTTCATATTTTTATCTAGGGTAGAAAAGAGGGCTATGTTTCCTGTCATATGGTTGTTGCAACCTGAGTCTAAACACCATATGTCCTCACTATTTGTTTTAGCCATGTTACAAGCTAACAACACATTATCTTGGCTGATGTTTCCTCTAGTGACATTTGCATTTTGTCTATTACTCATATCATGTTGCTTCTTCCTACATTCACTGGCATAATGCCCATATTTTTTACAATAATAGCATTGGACATTGGATTTTTCATACCTTTGTCCTTGAGCATGATGTTGTCCTCCTTGTTGGCTGCTGCCTTGGCCTTGGTTCTGATTTGGATTGCTGCCTCTTCCTTGAGAATTTGCTGGGCTGTTCCTTCCACCTCTGTTCTAGCTTCTGCCTCTTCCTCTTCCAAAGGACATCTGGGTCTTGAAGGCTTGCTCTAGAGATGAGTTTTCATTTCTACTCAACCTCTGCTCATGTGTTATCATTGATGCATGAAGCTCATCAACTGAAAAGTTTGAGAGATATTTTGTCTCTTCTATGGTGGTGACAATCACATCAAACTTTGAGGGTAGGACCCTCAACAGTTTCTCCACTATCCTCCTTTCTTCAAGGGTTTCTCCATGAATCTTTATCTGTGTGACTAGACCAATTACATGTGTGAAAAATGTGTCAATGGTGTCTGACTCCTTCATGCTCAGATTTTCAAAATCTCTCCTCAGTAATTGTAGTTTTGTTGTCTTCACTTTCTCCATGCCTTGATAGGCTTTTTTGAGGGTTTGCCATGCTTCATTGGATGTCTTAGCTGCTTCTATGCTTGGAAACACATTCTGGTCCACTGCTTGATACAACAATACAATGGCTATTGCATCCTTCTTCCTATTGCTCTTCAGCAGATCTCTCTCTGCCTGAGTTAAGTTGTTAAATTGATTTTCATCTGCTGGTTCTTCAAACCCAAATTCAACAAGCTCCCATAGATCTTGTGAGACAAATAAAGCTCTCATGGTTATTGACCAGTAGTCATAGTTCTTCCCATTAAACTGTGGGAACTGGGTGTTAAACATACCCATGCTAGTGCTGGTGCTAGCCATTCCTTGCATCCTCAACTATACTTCAATTCTTGACTGTGTTTAAAGCACTAACTGTTTCAACAGTAACAAAAAGAAAACTTTGAGGAATACCTGAATCTTTTGCTTGAGACTTCACTTTGCTGGAGAATATTTACTGCTACAACAAAATACTGCTCCCTTCAGCTTCTTGAACACCTTCAAGGAGCCTAAGCCTGCTCTGATACCACTATTGGGGATTTTTCTGATAAAATCCCAAAAACAAAAAAAAACTGAACAGAGAGGCAATGCTCTGTTTCCTTCTCTCCACATGATCTTTTGTGCACAGGGAAGCTTTAAAAAAAATTGTCTGAGAACAGAGTATTACACCACCATAGAAAGATTTCTATTCATTAAAACAAAATTCCTGATACATATTCATCCTCTTTTACTGAGAGGGATTTACTAAAAACAACATTCATCCAACAAAAATTTACTCTGTCTCCTCCTAAGTATTTACACTGCTGATGTGTAAAAACTCATTTACATTTACTGCTATGAAAAGGTTTTTACATAAACTGCTGTAAAAATCCTTTTTCACTTACTAGTGTAAAAATCTTCTTTTACATACTCCTGAAAAAGAAATTTACACATGATTGCCAAGAAAAATTATATGCCTGCTCCCCTTCGTTTGGACAATATAAAAATTTACATTACAACCCTGATTTTTCTTTGGGTCGGTATATGCTCACTGCTTCACACACAGCTCTTTTTCATTTGGCTCGTTATGTCAAAAATGAACACACAAACAAAACATATACAAAAGGATTTTTTTTTAAACATCGTTGACTTGCCCATACCTCCAGCATAAAAAAATAAAATTAAAACTCTTATCTACTTTCTACGGCTAGCATTAACTTTTCATTAAATATTTTCTGAAGTGCTGGTCAAACAAAACGATTACTCCACGTAATATTCATTTGATGTAGGTTCGAATGCAAGTTGGATTAATGGACGGTGGAGAATGACGAAGGCGATCGGACAGTGGACAAGAATATCGGGAGGCCTTTTACTGCTGAAATTTAGTGTCCAAAAAGTTAGTTCTACTGACGTATGTAGATGACCACGTGGCTGCATTATATTGTATCGGAGTCGATTATAGGGAAACCACTCCACACCAAAAGGCGGTCCGAAATCTGACAGGGGTAGTTTCTGGTTTCGCTGTGGCGGTTTGGGCGTTGTACGTATGCGCAGTTGAAATTAGATTTCAACAAATAATATTATTGTTCAAAAATACATTGGTTTTCTGTTATTATTTTTACCGACATATTGAGATTTTCTTGCACTATTTTCTATCTTAGCATGCATACGTATTTCTGTCGATTGCTTATCATGGTGGTAGCCGTTACTGAGTTAATAATGTTTAGTGAAACTATTGATTTCCATCAATGCCATTATGGAAATGATCCTCTCCTCAATTCGGCCACGTATCGCTGATAGCACAACTCACACATGGTGTCTCCCTTTTTTTCTTAACCGCTCTTTGGTTTGTATCGCTGATAGGACAACTCACACATGGTGTCTCCTTTCATTTCTTAGACCAACACGATAGGAATTTAATGTGAGCATACTTTAAATTGGCAAAATAAGCACAATCAACTTCCATATTTCTTGCTCTATCCCTTCCTTGACAAGTACGACCCTCAACCCATGTTGATGCAAAAACTCGACCCTTCCAGCTGCCAGAATCATTTTGACTCTAATCTCTTGACATTACAACTCTTGTACACTCTTCTGGTAAATGTTACTAGAATCTCCTACTTCCTCCAACCTTCTAGAATCTCCACGTAACAGTAATGTTGAAGTTGGTAAAAAAATTTGCGCGGTGCCATCCAAAATTAACAAAATCGAAAATTAGAAAAGGCCAGTCCGTCAAGACAACAAATTTTTCTAGGAATTCCATTTCCACTTCTGGTATCTTTCGAAAGTTAGCACATGCTCATGTGAATATAAGCAATAAAATCGCTGAATTGGGTCCTCTCTTGGGCGAAAGTCACATGCAAATCCTGAAGGCAGAGCACAAGTAACCAAAATCTGAAATATTTGAGGACGTTAAATCCTGTAGGTTGAGCAACAGAGTTGGTCAACCTTGTCTTTATCGATAATTTCTCATCTCAATGAAGACACACAATTTAATTCAGTGGTCACCCTTGCTATTCTCGAATGCTTCTATCACATTTCAACTCATCGTGATGCCAATTCAACTCATCGTTATTACTCTTTGGCATGGATATTATTCATACCACCTTGAAAAATTACAAAGCTTATATTTTTTTTAAATTACAACAGCATCATCAACATTTAATCCTTTCTATAATAGATATGATGCCTATATGTTTTAATAACTACAACGGAATTATCAAGATTTAATCCTTCTATAATACAATAGATACTAAGATTTTTACTGTTGCTTTTTTAATATATAAAAGGATATGAAGTTTATATGTTTTAATCACTGCAACCGAATCATCAAGATTTAATTATCTTTTCTATAATAGATACTAAGGTTTTTATTGTTAATTTTTTAATATATAAAAAGTTGATAGGGAAATAATTTATTCAAAGTAAATGTTTAAAAAATTACACATTTCTATCTTAATAAATTTCAATGTAAAAATATTAATATATTTCAATTTCATTGTAAAAAATATTATTAATGAATTAAGTTTCTTATTTTTTATTATAAAATTATTTTACTTTGTTAAATATTAAAACATTCTATTTATGGAAATATATTTTTATAATCAATAGATGATGATCATGAAAATGAAGTGATCTGAGAGGAAATTGGAGGCAATTTACATGTGCTTGAAGAAAGGACATACATAGGCACCTAGAGGTTATAGTTGTAGCAATGGGAATTGACCCCATCACGTGAGTAAAAGACTAGCGTAATCATTGATTCCTCCAAGCGCACGCCCACACACACACAAATATATATATATATAGTATGTAGGAATCAACGATTGATTTGGTCTTATACTGACATGACAATCGATTCCAACTGCTGCCATTGTACATCATGTGGAATTTTCAGTGTTTGGTTCGGAGCAATTTCCTCGTACAACAGGAAGAATTTATCTATGGCACTCAAGAGATGTATCCAACTATGATCTACTACGATAATCATTGTTGCATTAATCTCTCTAAGAATCTCGTATTTCATGATGGATCCAAGCATATAGATATTTGGTATCATCATTTACGATATTGCATGTAGAGGAAGATAATGTTGCTACAATACATTCCAACAGAGGAACAAGTTGTTGACACCTTGACAAAGTATTTGTCGAGAGGGAAGTTTGAGTTCCACTGGTGCAGGATAGGGGCAATTGATAATCCCTTTCTTGCTAAGAGGGATTGTTGACAAGTGTAGCAAGAAAGTCTCAATTTGACATTTCCTCGGTCAAATTGAGAAAATTCCAATTTCCACATCAACAGACAACTTGGAGGCAATTAAATGAGATGACATGGTTCTTTTCTCTCAATTAGCTCAGTGGATTTGAGTTAAGGGCTTGGAGTTCAGTTATGCATGTGTGATTGCTAACTTGTAGCAATCAAGTTCAGTTATTTCCAGTATTATTCAATTAAACTAGTTCTAACTGTTGATAGAACTAGTTGGAGTTCAGTTGGGTAGTGGGACAATAGTCTAACTCAATGATCATCCAATTAACTAATCAATCAACCAAAAATAGTTGTGCATATAGAGAATTTGACTTCCCTAGTTATGGTTGTGATTCCAAGGGAGTGTAACATCAATTGTAGACTAGTCTTGAGTGCATAGGTGTTGCATGCAGTGGGAGTATCAACTTTGGGAATTGCACAATCAATTGGAGAAAAATTCCTAAAAAATAAGGGCCTAATTCCTCAGGATTTGTGCAAGTAAATAGGGGCTCAAGTGGAGGTACGAATTGGCTAAGTCTAGGTCAGAGCTTCTCATTGACCATAGAGATAGGTTATTCACTTGCAGGTTGAGCTCAAAGTGAGTTAGAAATTTTAATACATTCTCTATTCATATGATTAATGCAAGTAGGATTAATTTGTTTTTACCATCTGGATTCCCCTAGATAAATGCGTGTGCTTGTGTATGTGATTGATGCATGTTTGTGATTGTTTTTCTAAATTGTGAATTAATTTCCGCATATTAGTAGAGTAGAATTGTGTCTCCTAATTTTATATTAACTTTCTTGAGAAATTGCAATTCTATCACCATATTTATACACATTGGCTACCAGTAGAAAGTATATCATCAACGCATCAAGGCCTTCATATCTATAAAATCCTGGCACACATTTGGGCCACTCCAAACCTTTAGGCCCCCAAACTAACTCAGACACCCTAAACTACTTTGTTCAACCTTGCCCTCATTTAGGCCCCCCTGAACCCTCACTCTTAACTAGTTCAAGCACGTTGATATACTTTGTTTGACCTAGCCCACATCCACTCAAAAATTCTTGTGGCGCATACATGACATAAGCCCTTGGCCCTCCATTCATTTTGGGTAGCAATTAAATTAAAACAATGAAAGAATATATATATATATATATATATATATATATATATATATATATATATATATATATATATATATATATATATATATATATATATTCCCACATTGGCTAATCAATGGTCATAATGCAGTGGGGTAATTGAAAATGTGGATTCAATATATGGGCTCCTCTCTATTACATCAATAAGGGGGAGAGGGGGAGGTGTTCTTTTATCCTGATTCCCCCACATGGTTTTGCCCTGCTAATCTAATGATGCTTAATTATTATGTCGATCTGATGAAAACCTGGGGTGGTCCGCAATCATAGTTTAACCCCACCCTAACATAGTTCCAACTTCCCTTGAAACATTGCTACATTCTGCCTCCATGGTGTAATTCCACCCTATGTTTGTGGCTTGTGTCCCTACCTTTTGACTTTATTTTCGTCAATGCAAATATGGCTAGATGGAAAAATGAATGTGATAAATATTCAATATGGAAATGATCCTCTCGGCAATGTGGTGTCACTCTTTGGTTTACATCCCTGATATAACAACTCACACATGGTATATCCCTTCTTTTCTCAAACCAACACCATAGGAATTTAATGTGAGCATATTTTAAACTACCAAAATAAGCACGAGGAGCTTCCATATTTCTTGCTCTGTCCTCTTATTGACACATACAACACTCAATCAATTTTGATGCAAAAACTCAACCCTTCGAGCTACCATAATCATTTTCTAATCTCTTTATATTACAACTGTTGTACACTCTTATGGTAAATGTTACTAGAATCTCTTAGCTCCCCCAAGCTTATAGAATCTTCCTGGAATAATAATGTTCAATTATGTAAAAACTTATGCATGGTGCTATCCAAAATTAAGAAAATAAAAAGTTAGAGAAGGAAACGCCGCCAAGAGAAAAAGCTTTTCAAAGTATTCCTTTTCTTCTTTTGGTATCTTTGGAAAATTACCAAACACTCATGCAACTATAAGAAATACACTCTTTGAATTAGGTCATGAGGAGATGGAAATATCGAGAAGCCTAGACTGAAACACGTTGCAACAAAGCAGTAGTGTCATTGTCAGTAAACTTTCACCGATGGAATGGACATTTATAAAATTAGCATTTTTTTCGTTTTAAAATGATTTGGCATATGACTAGGATATTTTTTTATTGTTCAATCTACCATTAATAATTAAAATTTGTTGAGAATCATATTGTTGAATTATGTTATGCTCTGATGGGGACTAATAAAAAATATCACTTTGTCTGATCTCTGACATAATGTATTTGAGAAACCATGTACGTGGTGAAACTAGCCAACCCAGCAAAATCAATGAACAAAGTTAATGCTTGATATTGTATTTTCTTCATCGCATCTCTATTTTTTGTATATTCCTCCACATTACATGCCAACATGCCTTTGCTTTCATTTTGGCTCGGTCACATTCCAACCATATTGCTTGTTAATAATTTTTCCCATGAAAATGACAAAAAAAGTCATTGTGATTATTGTTGGCGATGTCATGCCTTCCTATGTTGTTATGCCATCTTCTCTCCATAAGTCAAATGGTAAGCACATTTTGTATAAAAATGTTTTTGGCTCTGTATTGTAATGTAGTGAAGCACAAAGTTTGATATTTTTGTCAATCTTGACTTCTCGTCTATTCAGAGTGGGACACACTATTTTAGACTAAAAATTTAAGATGTTATTCCTGAATTTAAAAAAGTATTTGTGTAGTGTTTTTTTGGCAAATAAACTTTTAATTTAATGTTGAAGTTTACTTGGTCTTTAACAAAATTTTCTTCTTTAAAACGAGAATAAAAATCCATGCATACCCTCTCCTCACCTTGGTTATTTAAATACCTGGGTAGAGCACTAGCAATGCGAGGCATAACAGTGTCACTGTTAGTGTCAAGTCACAACACTCACCAATGGAATGATAATTTACAAAAATAGTCATTTTTTAATTTTAAAATGATTTGTTAGGTACTGAAAAATAAGAAAATAAAAATGTACTCCACCAAGGCTATTATGGCCCACAAATATGCAGCTAGGCAAACTAGAAAATGAGAAATTATTTTTTCGAAAATTGTAAAATTGTTTTAATAGTTGAAGAGAAAGCTTAGGAATAATTATTCCCATATTATTGCACAAGTTCTTCCATTTTGGTGGGTGGAGGAATAAGTGGATGATGAAATTTGATTGTAGCCTTCCCATGCATCTTTGTAAGTGGGTGGAGGGAATAATTGAGAAATTAATCCACTACCAAAGTGTAAAAAAAGGGAGGGTCCATGCCGCTTTATTTCTTAATCAATTAATCTGGTGCGTTGAGAATCCTAGAATGCCTACTAACGTTGCCTACATGAGATAAATTCTCAGGTTTTGATGGGTAGAGTTGGTTGAACTTCCACCATTACTTTTTGAGAGCGACCTCATTAGTAGCTTAAAACAAACCACTCCATTCTTTGTTTGGATTGATTTATAATGTTTGTTCAAAGGAGAAAAAATGAATAGAGGCCTCCATAAAGTTTTCAAAGAATGGGTTGATCAATTCTCCTTCATAAATAGAGTTTTTGAATGCACTTTGAATGAGAAGGACTTTTGGTGCTCAACTCGAGTCTTAATTTTTATCACTCTGGTGACTTATTTATGGTGCTTTAGGTTAACCAATTTCACTTGATCCTCGAATGATTTAATTTTTTCCTTTATTGTATTCCTCTCTAGCATAAAATATACAAATGATGTAAACCCAAGAATTTTAGCTGTTGTTGCATTGTTCAAGGGATCAACCAACTCCATGGCTTGATCTAGCTTATAGCACAGTTCCATTTATCAACCAATCAATAAATTATGGAATAAATCTATCTAAGGAAGGGGAGATGGATTATTATGGAAAGGATCTCAAGGTAATATTTTTACCCCATGTATTGAGATTTGTTTGCACTGTTTTCTTTCTTAGCATGCATATCGTTATTTATTGCTTATGTTATCATGGTGGCTCCTAGGGTATTTGTTGTCGAGTCAATATATGTTGTTGGCTTGGGATCAACAAACGCTTACTCAAGCTATTGATTTAGGTAAGTAAATCATGCATACATGCCTTTATAATAATTGATGAAAAAGAATCAAACACTTGGGTGGTTACTTCATAGCATAATATATTCATTGTAGGAAGTGAAGACAGAAAGAATAAAAATATTGTCTTACAATTGTGTTAGAACCGGTTTTACCTAAAAATTGTCTAGGTCTCATGTAGAACACAATACATTAAATTGAATTGAGATGTAGACCTCACCAATAGCTTGGAATTGGCTTTGCCTATAAATGGTCTAGCTCTCCATTCCCATGCTTCTAGTTTGAAATCATGGGAGTAGGTAGATCAAGATGAGAGAAAGGCATGCCAAGTAAAATGAAGGTGGAGAACCAAGGTCATTCCATGTGGAGTGAAGAATAAACTACACTAAATGTAGTGAATAATTTCATTCAAACTTAGGTTATCCATATGTTATATGCATATTTAAACATTTTAATATTTAGAATTATTGTTACTTTAAAATTATTATAAATCTACTTTCTGATCTATAATAGAAATTTATATCTCCATTTACTAAGTTTTAAATCAGCTCATCTCATTTCTCAATATGTACTCAAATAAAATTTCAAAGTTTTCATTAGCTAAAAAAAAAAAATGTTGTAAATATTTAATACATCATGAAACTTGATTTCATAAATAATATTTCATTTATAATAAAATCAAGAACCCATAAAATTATCTACCAAGGCTAACCCAACCAAAAAAACTACTAATAATATCATGTAATAAATTACTAATAATCTGGTGTCATAAACAACAGAGACTAACTAGTTGCAGTAGAGAAGAAAACAAAGCATTATATAATAATTAACTCGAAAATATAATAGCAATGAAACATTATATAATACTTAACTGAAAAATATAATAACAACAAATATTTTTTGTTTATTGTCCATTTTTACACAGTACGCATGGTCTATATTGGAGTTCAGCTTGAATAATTTTGAGTTTTAAATAAATGGGTGGACATGAATTTATTTCAATATAATATTCTTCGGTCTAATATATTATCCAAAGGATGATATGAAAAGTATGTGATAGGGTTTTCAATTTTAAATCAAAGAAAATCAAAGAATAACATATTTAATTTTAAAAACCTTGAGGAATTTTGATGTTTAAATAAATCAGTGGACAAAATATGATTTCAAGATAATATTCTTTTTTTAATATACCATCTAAGGCATGATATGAAAAGCATGTGAAATGGTTTTTAATTTAAAATAAAAGAATAACATATTTAATTTAAAATACTTTGAGGAATTTTTTATTTTTAAATAAATGAGTGAGAGGATTTGATTTCAATCTCCGTCCAGTGAGTGGTTCATTGGGTTTTAAGGAAAGAATAACGAAGAAAGAATGTAGAATAGAAGATTATTAACTATAAACTAGAATAGCTCCGAGAAAATTGATGAATTTAAGAAAATCAAGGTGCCCTAGATGTGACAGACACCGATGAAAAAACACGTGTAGCATTTGACATCTCATTTGCTCATTACATGAAATAGTGAAATTTAGATGATTTTTTGTGTTTCTTTTGTCATTCCATTTTTATGCAAATTTTAGGGTGCCAACTTTTTAAATGGTTAAATGTTAACTTTCTTTCATCTATTTTATATTTTGAATCCCCCTCCTAACTCTAATGAATTTTGTTTTCATTATTTTGGCATCGTTCAATTTCAGTGAGTGGATCACAAGTAACCCTTACAGATGGAAGATAGTGGAATATGCCAAAATAGTGTTATTTGACAATTGTTTTACATGCAAATATTGAAATTATAGTGTAAAGTATTACTGCTCATTCTATTTTTATGATCCTTGCGATAATTAATTAAAATATTTATTATGATAATAAAGAATAAAATATTTATTAAAACAAAAATCACCTTGATCTAGCTTGCTGCACAGTCCCATTGATCAACCAATCAATAAAGTAGGGAATAAATTTATGTAGGAAAGGAGAGACAGATTATTAGGGAAAGGATCTCAAGGTAATATTTTTACCCACATATTGAGATTGTTTTTGCAATATTTTCTTTCTTAGCATGTGTATCACTATTTAATGCTTATGCTATCATGGTGGATGTTCGGGTGGCTATTGTTGACTCAATATATCTTGTTGGATGGGACGAAAAATTCTTATTAAATCTATTGATTTAGGTAAGTAAATCATGCTTACATACCTTTCCAATAATTGATTAAAAAGAACTAAGCACTTGGGTGGCTACTTCATAGCATAATATATTCAATATAGGAAGTGAAACTAGAAAGAATAAAAATATTGTCTTAAAATTGTGTTAGAACCAATTTTACCTAGAAATTGTCCCGGTCTCATGCAAATCAAAATACATTAAATGGGATTCATACGTAGGCCTCACCAATATCTTGGTATTGGTTTTGCCTAGAAATGGTGTATCTCTCCATTCCCATGTTTCTAGTTTGAAATCATGGGAGTAGGTAGACCAAGATGAGAGAAATGCATGCCAAGTAAAATGAATGTGGAGAACCAAGGTCATTCCAAGTGGAGCGAAGAATAAACTACACTAAATGTAATGAATAATTTAATTCAAACTTAGGCTATCCATGTGTTATCTGCATATTGAAACATTTTAATGTTTAGAGTTAATGTTACTTTAAAATTAGTATATATGTACTTTTTGATATATAATATAAATATATATATATATTTGCTAAGTTTTAAATCACATCATCTTGTCAAGCCAGGAAGTAACTCCTCAAAGCAAATTATGATTTTTCATTAAGACTGATCATAGATATATACATGGAGGGAAAGACTCTTAGGCTTCATCTCCAAATGTCTCTTCATATTCCAATTCTCCTTATATTCAATATACATTATTTTACATGGATTACCTAATCCCAAAGATTAGGTGTCAACATTCCCCCCCTTAATATGAAGCGATGTTGGTGAGTCCAAGCATTATTATGAATCTTTCGAACTTTTCTCTTCCAAGAGCTTTGGTGAAGATGTCTACAATCTACCCATTTGTGCAACAACAACATAGGGGAATTATCTTGGCCTTAACATGATGTCAAATCAGATGGTATGTTGTATTGATATGCTTTATTTGATCATGGAACTTTGGGCTTTGGAAAACTTTATTGTAGAAGTATTGTCAATGATGAGAGGATTTGAATGCACTTGCTTTTCCTACAAATATTGCAGAATTTTCCTGAGCCACACAATTTCCTTTGTTGCTTCAGCTGCTGCCACATACTCTGCCTCAATTGTGGAATCTACTAGAACTTATTGTTTGTGTGACCTCCAGGAGATAGCTCTTGATCCAAGACTAATAGCATAACCTAAAGTAGATAACTTGGTTTCTTTATCTCCATCAAGGTTCGAATCAGAGTATCCAATCAAGTTGAAGTCATCGGCCTGTGTATAATTAAGTCCAAAGCCTTGAGTTCCCTTCAAGTACCTTAGAAACCATTTTGCAGTAGATCAATGTCCCTCACAAGGCTTTTTCATAAACATGGAGAGGATATCAACAACAAATAAAATGTCTGGTATGGTAGTAGTCACCTAGTTGAGACTTCCTACAAGTTGTCTATACTTCGTTGCATCCTCAAATTATTTTCCTTCAGTGGATGTGAGCTTTTAGTTATGTTCCATTAGAGTATTCAAAGGATTTCACTCAGCCATGCCAAACTTGTTCAACATATCTCCAATGTACTTCTTCTGAGAGAGGAATACAACCTTCGGATGCTGAGTTACTTCAATACCAAGAGAGTAGTGAACATACACCAAGTCTGTCATTTCAAAACATTTCCTCAATTCCTTCCTTATGGATGCAATATAGCTCTCATTTTTACCTGTCATCAAAATATCATCTACATACCATTTAATAGTCCAATGCACAGTCTCGTGTTTTTTTGCATGCAGACATGCAACCAGTGTCTGGAGAGTGAGCGAGCAGTATCAAGAGTCAAGTGGTATGGGAGAGTGGTATATGAGGGAGGTGGTTTGAAGGACCACAGTCACACCATATAAAAAAACACAACACAGTGATACCATTCTATGGTTTGATACCATTCAACGCAACACAATCACATTAACCATATCAATACCAGTTTCCTTCAATGAAATACAACGCAACACAGTCACGACAACAAGTGGTCAATATAAGTAAATGTTGAGTTATAAAACACAATTTACAATGCAGACATAATCATTGAAAAATCGGCATACCATTCACGCATGAGAGGTTGCCTTTGGATTTAATGCACCTTTATTCAATTTTTCTCACTGTAACAAACCTCCTAAGCCTACCTAGGAATTTAGCGCCTAGGACACATTAATTTAAAATTTTGGGTTCATTCACAGTTAAAGCTTTACCCCTCCTTTCAGATCTTGTCTTCTAAAATTGCTTCAGCCATATTACTATTAGGCCATAGTATAAATTTAATTGTTTTATTGGTTCTCTTATATGGAACCTTAGATTCATTAACATATCTAATGTATGTGATCGACCATTAAACTTTTGATGGTAGGCACCCTATCAAATATCTCAGTAAATATCTACCAACACTAGTGGAAATTAATTTCATGATCATTGTAGTGTACACTACATTATTGACCAACGTTTCATTCCCATGCATACTAGTTACACATGCAACACAGATACTTAATCCATTAGTCATAAAATGGGAGACATTATTTCCTCAATTGGTGAGTATGCATAAGCAGATATCACTTTTAGAGCATTATGAGCATACCATATCTCAATAGTGAATGTAATATGATCAATTAGGGAATCCATAGTGATTTCACATAATCTCAGCATAAACCATGTTAGTATGTATATAATTCCTGCCATGCTTCCACTACTAACTCTATTCTTAGATGTAACAGAGGTCATATGTATAATACTTCCATCACTTTCATAATAGCACATGTAATCTAATTATGTGTCAATCCATTTAATGTACTTCTACAGATAACTTCACACTAGAAAGCCACATGCAAGTCAATCATGAGAAATCTAACGATGTGACACCAGTATCAAAAGCTAATTACCCTTATTCCCCATTTCTAATATACATTAAAGGTCACATAGACAAGACAACAATTATTTCCATATAGATAAAACCTCATCTATACAATTGAGCTACATGGGTTAACCATTTCAATAGTAGGAAATACAGATAAGCAATCAACAATCAACATATCTGAGCTAAATTATTTAACTTCATAACAAGTAAGCATTAGTATACAACCCATACCATGCAAGTGAATCTCATCATAGTAGAGAGGAACACCATTAAGTCTATTAATACATAAGCCTATGTAATTCATGCGACATTCTCATGGCGAGGAAACTTAGGCAATCATCTCATAGAGAAACTGGAACAATAATAGAAACTTATGAAACTATTCTCATAAACAAACTAGAACTATAACAGAGAGAGAGAGAGAGAGAGAGAGTAAGAGTCATCATACAAACATTCCATGCATCTGAAGCCAACTAAAACCTCACTTGGAGAGAGGAGCACCACCTCCTAGCCAAGAATCACCTTTGATTCCCCCTGAGCCGAAGATCTTGCGAAGGATAAATTGTCCTCAATTGATCAATGCACTGGGTATTTAATACCCTCTTTCATGATTTATTTACCATTAGCGGCATCCCTCTTTTATGGATTTTTCTAACTGCCTAGGTCATTTTTTGGAAACGCTCATATTTATCTCCCACGAGGCTTTTCCTCATAAAATCTTGCCTTTATCTCCCACAAAGCTTTTATGTCCGATGGATCTTTATCTCCCATCCATCTGATGGATCACTAATCCATCGAATCTTATCTAGAATCACATCTAGAATCTTTATCATGAAATATTCATCTCTATCCCATTCCTTAATGGGATTTGGCAAGCATCTCCTCTCTTTTGTTGCTCCACCGTCCAAGTGTTTTTTTCATTAATTTATTTAATATCACATTTTATTTTCATATTACATATCGCGTAGCTTTCCTCAGCTTAGGTTTAGAATATTTTAACCCATAAAGGAGGGTATCAAACCTAGATTTCCTCAGCTTAGGTTTACAAACATTAACACATAAGGGAGGATATCACACCTAGCTTTAACTTAGCTTAGGTTTAAAATAATTTAGTACACAAGGGAGGGGTGTTACATACTCCCCCCCTTAAATTTTACACCATCCTTGGTGTATCACTACATCATGTCCTCGTTCATAGGTAGCTGGTTTCTGAGTCAACAGCTCTCATGGCTCTGCCATCTGATGCAATTTTTTCGATGTACATTGATCACAAGGAGTGCTCCCAACACCTCTACTTCCATAGCTACATTGGTCTCAAGGAGTGCTCTCCTTTCATAGCTACCTGTAACATTTTTTTCAAACCATTTGTGAGAATTTATAGATGAAAATGTTTAACTATGATAAATATCATAATCTGCTACTTAATATTATTAAAGAAGCTATTGCTTATCATTTATTTTATCTGAAGAATGTGTGTTCTCTAAATGCATTCTTTCAAGTCTTTGTGTTCTTTTTGAACACCAGCTTCTTGTAGTCTCCCTGCATACAATACATTAGTTAGCATATTTTCCACAATAATATCCCTACAAGGTCATAACAAACTAGTTAACATAACAATATATATTCATTGTAATTGTATGTATGCCAAACTGCGATTAACCATAGTTACTTATACCAAACTTAATTTCCTTCTTTTGGGTAATATCCAAGTTTATTTACCTAGCCAGACATATATTGTTGGGCGCACGCTCCCCCAAGGGCAATTTTGGGGCTAAGAGCCCATATTTTGGTCCAATTTTGTAATAGAAATGTAAAGACTCTGCATTTTGTGGGCGTGGAGCGCATAGATGTTAAAGAGTCATAGGGTTGCCCACCATTATTTTCATAATGTAATGTTAGTTGTAAGAAATGTACCCATGATCCGCGGCACATGGATTTTATCAATAGAGCTAAGCTCTAAGTAGTTAGAGGTAGGGAATCATGGATTAAGATCGAAGATGTATGAGAGATAGCTCTAAAGTAGAAGGCTAAGTT
Source organism: Pinus tabuliformis (assembly GCA_031772625.1). Lineage (NCBI taxonomy): Eukaryota > Viridiplantae > Streptophyta > Pinopsida > Pinales > Pinaceae > Pinus > Pinus tabuliformis. Next base: position 300,619,082 of record CM062808.1, on the reverse strand, counting down.
TTGGGTCGTAGCGTAGGTAGAGGCTCTATAGCTGAGTGCGCAGAGGCCTAGAAGTCTGCAGCTGAGTGCGTAGACCCCTGCCGCTAAGTGCGCAGGGTGAGTCGAGTCTGTAATTATCTGGAATTATCAATAAAGAATAGTATTCTGTCATTTTTGCGTCTTTATTTCCTGTTTATGCATCTGATATATTGGGTATGAATTTCACTTCTAATTCTTATATGATGCACGAATGTGTATAATTGTATTGGTTAAGTGAACGCAACTAAGAACATCTGTTTATGAAAAGCTAACTAAGATCTGTTAATAAAATAAGTAAGTTACTTAGCCTAGTTTTGGAGATATCGCAGATCACGGCCCTAGCAACATGAAAGGACTTTCGGCCCTGGTTGGGGCTGTGCGAAAGCTGATTGTAGCATTTTGCAAAGGTACTGAAGGGTAGAGCAGAGGGATAAGCAACCTGCGTGAAGGCAGGTATAGTTGGAACAAACCAACATCATAACCATCTCAAGGGTGTGGAAACTTGGTTCCAGCATCCCCTCATACTGCTTCGGGTGAGACTTCAGTCTGCGCTCCGTGGGCTGATGTCGAAAGCGCCAGTAGTGTAGGGATTTGTTTGGCTAACTAATGTTGAATCTAGTTCATGCCCCCTCAAGCCAACAAATGGTTCTGTTGCCAGAGGCAAAAGGCCGCTGCAAGTTTCAACAACCACAGATTGAGAACCCTGATATAACCACGCCGGTGAAAAATAAACAGGTGAACATTGGTAAGGAGGCAGAACCAAAATTTGTGAAAATCAGGGACTACTGGGACAATGCGATTGTGGATAAGGTCGTTGAGTTACTCCGGGAATATAAGCACTTATTCCTGACCAAGTTTACGGATTTGAAAGGAATAATAGGAGATCTAGGAGTAATGAAGATCACATTAAATCCCGACACGAAGCCAGTTAAGAAGAGGCCTTACCACTTAAATCTGAAATACAAGGGAAAGGTTTGTGTAGAACTAGACAAAATGCTCGTAGCAGGCATCATTGAGCCTGTGGAAGAATCTGATTAGGTAAGTCCGATGGTGGTGCAAGAGAAGAAGTAGAAGGATGAGATAAGGATATGCGTGGCTCTCAGAAAATTGAATGACGCTTGTGTGCATGATCCCTTCCTAACTCCATTCACGGATGAAGTGTTGGACAATATAGGTGGTCAGGAAGCATATTCTTTCATAGATGGGTTCTCGGGTTACCATCAGATCAAAATCGTGCCAGAGGATACGAGCAAGACAACCTTCATGACTGACTGCGATTGCTTTCAATATACTATCATGCCATTTGGATTAAAGAATGTGCATGTTATCTTTTCATGTGTGGTTGTTGCAGCGTTCAAGGAATATATTCATAAGTTCCTAGAGGTCTATTTTGATGACTAGACTGTATTTAGGCTGGTTAAGTGCCATGTAGCGAGCTTGTGCTTGATGTTGGATACCTGTCGAAGATACCAAATAACGCTCAACCTCAAGAAGTATCTATTTATCATTCCTTTTGGGAACCTAATGGGGCATATAGTTTGCAGACAAGGGTTGATGGTAGACCCCGTGAAGATCACAGTGATTCTCAACTTAGAAGGGCTAAGGAGTGTGAAAAAGCTACAAGCTACTCTTGGTCACACGGGATATTACTGAAATTTTATCAAGGGCTATGCCCAAATCACTACACCGATGGAAAAAATGTAGAAGAAGGATGTCACGTTCTGTTAGAATGATGACTGTTAAAAGATATTGGATATATTGAAAGAAAAGATGGTTACTGCGCTGATTCTTGTCTTCCCGAACTGGAAGAAAGAGTTTCATGTACATGTCGACACGTCCTGTATAGCGCTGGGTTCAGTACTAACACAGGATGGTGGAGAAGGCTTAGATCACCCTATCGCATTCGTAAGTCACAGACTATCCAATGCAGAGAAGAACTATTCCACCACTGATCGCGAGGGGATATCTATGATATATTCACTCTAGTAGTATCAACACAACTTGCTAGGAGGCCACTTTAAGATGTATACAGATCACTCTGCGCTAAAGTACCTGTTCAATAAGCCTGTGTTGGGGGCGCGAATTTGTAGATGGCTGTTATTGTTCCAGTAGTATGATTTTGAAGTTGTTGTAAAGCCTGGACGATTGAATGCGGGACCAGATCACCTGTCATGCATCAAGACAGGGGAAGAACCTACTAGTTTGGAGGAAGCCTTACCTGACGCACAGCTCTTTGCTGTGCGCATTGTGGATGGACATTTAGAGGATATAGTACACTTTATAACAACTGGAACTCCGCCGAAAGGATACTCTGTCCAGCAAAAGAAGGAATTAGTGGTGCGCATGGCAGATTTCTTTGTCATTATTGGGCATCTATACAAGATGGGGAATGATGAGATATCACGAAGGTATGTACCTGAGTTTGAACAAAGCAGCATCCTCGCGGATGCTCATGGGGGTGCCACAGGAGGACATTATGCAGGAAGAGCAACCGCGCAGAAGATTCTACGCACAGGGTTGTGGTGGCCAACCCTTCATCAAGATTCAAAAGCATATTGCAAGGCATGTGATGTATGTTAATGAACAGGCCAACCATCGCGAAGGGATGAAATTCCTTTGAATCCACAAATGACATTGCAACCTTTCAAAAAGTGGGAAATAGATTTTGTGGGACCTATTAAACCTCAAGGAAAGATAGACGAAAGGTATATTATCACTGTGACGGAATATTTCACTCATTGGCCAGAAGCACAGTCGGTGAATGATTGCACGGGCGTGACTGCCGCAAAGTTTCTATTTGAACATGTACTGACCTAATTTGGAAGTCTGAGGATCTTGATGAGTGATCGTGGTACGCACTTTTTGAATGAGATGATCAGCGCACTAACAGAGGAATTTCAAGTGTATCGTAAAAAGAGCACACCTTATCACCCGCATGCTAACAAAACAGTGGAAGCATTCAACTAAGTGCTTGAAAATGCGCTAAATAAGGTATGCAATGCCCAGTGAAGTGATTGGGACCTAGGCATACCTGCAGTGTTATGGGATTATTGGACAACATGCAAGAAGCTAACAGGACAGACACCTTTTAGGCTTGTCCATGGAGTGGAAGTCATAATGCCTATGGAATACATCGTGCCTAGTTTTCACATAGTAGCGCTCACAGGTATGACTGATCGCGGAGCCCTGGAAGAGAGGCTCGCAGCTGGATGAGCTTGAAGAAGAACAATTTTTGGTAGGATTTCACCAGCAGTTCCAAAGGCATCGTGAAAATGCATGGCACGACTAACACATCAAGTTGCGTACATTCAAGGCAAACGATCTGGTTTTCTTGTATGATTGTAAGTTTGATCAATTCCCTGGAAAGTTCAAGATGCAATGGTTAGGGTCGTATATTATTAAGGAGATTACTGACGGAGGTGCGGTACAGCTGGTCAAGTTAAATGGAGAACCCCTCCCAGGAAAGGTGAATGGCAGTCACTTGAAGCCATACACCGACGATCCGGCAATGTGACTATATGAAAGTGGGTCCACGATAACACGAAGACAGCTGCGCTAGCGCGCAGGTCTATCAGAAAGTGACCGTTAAAGTCACTATTCATGATTTGATGGTTGGTTTTAGGCCAAATGGAGCGGGTGGTAGGCATTTAAGGCAAACTTTATGGGTTAGATTCTTGAAAAAATTTCACCAATCTAGCATTAATGGGTCGAATGTGGGGGGAATGGTCGAATTCAAATTCAAAAGGCCCTATAAATTACAAGTGGTTGTCTGGCAAAAAACACTTGGTAATTTGATAATTGAGTTGTTGTGCACTCAAGTATTCATGAACCAAAAGTTATTTGAGACTCTGAAAGTGAATTCGTTGTTTGAGTAACTACCAAAGACACTGAAAGAATTTTGGAATAGAGTTATGTCAGCACCCAAAAAAGCCATGGACATAGGAGTAGTGACAGGTGAGGAATCCGCGCAGGAAATTGCGGAAGTAGAAGCGCTAGAGAGAGCCGCAGCGATAGTTGAGATTGCTAAATCACCTAGAACACTGAGACCTAAGAAGGATAAGCATGCTATGATCCTGATGTGCATCTCGCCCAGAAGTCCATAGAGGACCAAAATCACCTTACAGGAAAAGTGGAAGGACATCAATCTAGAGGACGAAGAGGAAGAATAATTTGAAGAAATCCGAGTAGATGAGGAGGATGTAGAGATGGAAGTTGAAACCCAGGGCGCAGACCCTATTACCTAGTTACTTGAATATGTTCCTCCGCGCAAGGGTAAAGCCAAGGTGCTGAAGGATATAGATGAGAGCAAGAGCTCTCTGCAAACTTCGCTACTCCCAGATGATATTATTTTTGAGGGACCACACTTGGGACAGGTTCCTGTGTTGAAATTTGAGGATTGGGACCAAGAAAACCACTAGAATTTCCCTCATTTAGAGACTGAGAAGCTAATGCACCAGAGGATCAACGCGACTTTTAGAACAATTCAATTGAAGCCGCGGACATGACTCAGAGGTGTAGAGAAAGCCGAGTTGCTTAACTTGCTCTAGGTGCCACATTATCATCGCGCCCTAGTGATCCTCTTCATCATCAGGTAGCTACTCTGCTTAGTGCATGAAGGGTGCTTATGGCTGGAGGAGCCCATCCCTATCACAAACCATCTGATTCCGTGGATTACATGGCTACCTTACTCAGGAGAGGATCCATCCAACATTTCAGAGGGAAAAGGTGGCGAGTTGGCCCTCGCAGAAGTAATGAAGAAGAAGTTCAAACTAGAGAAGAAGAAGCGAGGGTATGCCATCTCCAACATTAACAACCCTATAATCAAGGTTGTGATAGAAATATTGGCAAGGAAGGTGATGTGGAAATGTCGCGTAGCTGAGGTGCCCGCACGAGTGGTTTCACTAGAGGCCCATGCGCAGAAGGATTCCAGTTCAACTGGGCGAACAATCTATGCGGTGAGTTCCTTACGAACTATCACGAGGCACAGGAGCAGGACAAATCATTCATTACACGTGGATCCTATTATCAATTTTATTGGTGGCATGGGAGTTGCCCGAAGATAGTCAGTTCCCTTCGGCTGTGCCGGAAATTCCAGAGGCAGTGAAGTACGCTTCGCTGTGGGTGACCAAGGACACACAGGGTATCAGAGAAAGTAATATTTTCTGGGTGCTAATGGAGATGAATATCCAGATGGCGATCAATCACAAGTCGCAGTTATCACCCACAGACTATGCTAGTTTATAGAGCTTTGCAGAGTTCAAAGCAGATTTCCACCATGTCTTCATCAGGGCGCGAAAGGACCCTACAAATACGTGGAATGATTTACCATACCTATCGACTAAAGATGTGATATTCACAGTCGTTGAGTCTTGGCATAAAAGCACAGGAAAGAGGAAGCAGCGGCCAAGGCCCAAGCGGAAAGAGGAAGCAACTGAGTGTGTAGAGGCCTAGAAGTCCGCAACTAAGTGTAGAAACCCCTGCAGCTGAGTGCGCAGGGTGAGTCGAATCTATAATTATTAGGAATTATCAATATAGAAGAGTATCCTATCATTTCCGTGTATTTATTTCCTTTTTATGCATCTGATATATTGGGTATGAATTTCACTTCTAATGGTTATATGATGCAGCGCAAAAGTACTTCTACCCCTGGTTGGGGCTACATGAAAACTGATTGTAGCATTTCACGAAGGTACTAAAGGGTAGAGAAGAGGGATAAGAAACCTGTGCGAAGGCAAGTATAGTTGGAACAAACCGTCATCATAACCATCTCAAGGGTGCAGAAACTTGGTTCCAGCATCCCCCCATACTGCTTCGGGTGAGACTTCAGTCCGCACTCCACGGATTGATGCTGAAAGGGCTAGTATTGTATGGATTTCTTTGGCTAACTAATGCTAAACCCGGTTTAGGCCCCCTCAATCCAACATTTAACCAATGAATCTATGCATACTTGCACACAAGGTATGTTATACCTTGCAGCATATGTAGTCATACGATCTCATATGTACTATTGTACATAGTCCATCTTTGGTACATCCTATAATACCATCCTCATTGTATCACCTGGATAACATAAAATTTATCCACATATTTTTCCACCTTTTAGGTATTAGGTGAGATTTTATTTAGCCATACAGCTATTGTACCATTCATTTAAAAACATAATATCAATTTTGCCTAAATTTCCTTTTATGCGCATCGAGCTTCTATCATGCATATATATGTATTTTACCTTCACTTCCGAAGCGCAATCTCCACATGCTCAAGCATGGATTGTTTGGAGAATTACATCAAAAGTGAACCCAATGACATAACCTAAAATTGCAAGTAGAAAATTTCCTTAGAAATCATAACGATTTAACTCTTCTATACAATTCCAATGAGTAGTTATTTTCTTAACCCCATGCAAACTACTTTTTCCATGTAGAATTTCCAAGTCTTGCCAAAGAGTTTTGACGTCTATGTTGCACGTACCTCAAAAATTCTAATTTGAAATATACAATTAAACCATTAATGAACTCATTCATTGTGCTTTATTCAGAATTACTCACAAAGCAAACATTTTTAGAAAATAAATTCTTCATGTTTTACATGCTTGAGCATACCTACATCATAAGTTTCTTTATCTAACCTTGCTCTCATGCTCCAAAAAATATGAGATGTTCATGCACTTTCTTCTCACAGGCATGATCACCTTCCTACCCCATCCAAACATCCTCATATTGTATAATATTGTAGCAGATAATCCACTACAACCAAAAATCTCTTCATAATGGTGATGGAAATTTGCATATTTTAATTGCATCATTCTAAATCCAATCACATGCAACTCCGTAGAGAGAAACTATCGTCTTGTGAAGATCAGAGACTACTTTTTGCATCAAATTTGCATTTTTTGAATCAACAAACAATTTGCAAATTAAGCATACAATTTTGAAAAACAGAGAAGGGCGAATGCCTCCTAATTAATAACTGATTCCCGGATACTATCACTTTGAGCATGGCACAAAGAACGACTTGTAGTTTTCTTATCAGTGCCTCGCCATTTGACTTAGGTACTGACTCCCTTACAATTTCTGGGGTTCTCTCTTCCTTGATGACCCTCCTCAACGAGCTCCTACTGCTGTTCAATTTCTCTTGACAAACCTTTTGTTTGTTTTTTATCACAGCGCTATCGTTTCCACAGTTTTCTTGGTCTGAATGTGAACCAATAAACATTTGTTGAGGAGTTCATTAAACTATGGAAAACTACTATACAGATTCCAATGATACCAATCTATTGTGAGAGATATCAAGCTCGGAATCTCACTGGAAAGAATTAAGGTAGAAGGGGCGCAGTGGTATTTCACAGGGGCTCAATGCCTTGATAGCCACGAAATTCTGAAATCAATATCTCTTGATGAGTTTTACTCATTATCAACAAAACAACGCATTATATACATTTCAGAGAAAAGTTTTTCGTATTTTTAACTTTTAAATTTGTATAGAATAAGGGAATTTTAAGTCTCACATTGACTTAGAAAAAACACAACTCATATTTCATATAATATGGATATAAGAGAACATCGTAAGACATATGAATATGGATATCTTACGAGTATAGATATCTTATCTTGTAGAACAGTTTATATTATTTTCCTGAATGGTTTAATATTTAATATTATTAAAGATTATCTTTTTTCTATGATTCATGAGTCTATTTGATTATATATCCTCCAGTCATTTCAAACATTTAACTTTCCATTTTGGTTTGACGATTTGTGAACCCACAGTCATTATAAAATAGAAATAGTGCTATACCATTTGTAAATCCATTGTTGGTTAAGGGAACTTATAAATTAGTCATTCAATCAGTCAAAGAGAAGGCTATCGATCGAAGCTCGAAGCCATCCACTGATTGGTGACAATAGACACCTTGCATGGTTGGTAGTTTGTGGATCCTTCACGGTGATATGCATCCATTAACCAGTGAGTTACCACAAATTCAAAAACACAGTGTCGCGAGTTGATATCATCCTTATAATTTAGTTCATTCATATATTTCTATTTCCCCAGGTTTCACCTGAAACTTGTTGCTATCATAGCGCACCAATGAGTGAGAAAATAATTACGTTATTTCAGAACCATTGAATGGAAATTACCATAATAGGAAAATCTATAATCAACCCTAATAGGGTGTCAAAAAATAAAATCAAAGCGCACAACTCACAATACAAAATAGAAGCAAAAACGTATACAATAATCTAAGAGGATTCACCAATAATAAGACCTGGGGGAAAGCATTTTTTTAGTTCAAACCCTATATTTTAAACAATGAAATTACCTGTACTCATAGATATTGTGGTAATGTTTCTTAAAACACATGTATTTTTCTCACGTATAAAATAATTTTCCACAACAACTTGGACAGAATTCCACGGAAATTGCTTACGGAAACTGCTTTGGGAACCTCGTTTTCCCCTCCCTTGAAACAAAATACGATAGGACTGCATACACGCAATTATTTTGAACCCGTAAAAAGGGTTTCGACTAATCCCAGAACAATGGCACAAGCATCGTTGTTGCGAGAGGAAAGATCCATTCCCTCTCCATGTTTTCCAACCAGAAATGCATCTGTACCGGGTTCTTTATTCTATTCTCCATTCCTTTTTTCCCTCAAGCAGTTAATCAGATACTTTCATTTAGATCGGAATAGGGGAATCGAATCAATTACTGAGACCAAAAACATACTGTAAGCTTCAACCTGCATCTATAAAGCAGACTTTATAACCTCGATCAGTCTCTATAAGTTTATATGTTCACCTTATCCAGCTGACAGAATTTTTAAGTTTAAAATGCTCACAATTGATTATCCATGCGTAAGCAAAACGAAATGAATGAGATTTAACAATGACATTGCAGGAACACAATAACCTCAAACAGATAGTTTTCCACTAATTATTTCAAAAGGGCATAACGTTAATTTCCTATCAGGATAGCTTTGGGCTTGTTAATAATGTGAACAGTGCCACAGGAGGAGGGGCGTTGGGATTCAAGAGTCTGCTGCAAGCACTTAGCAACTATGGATTTGTTGTTGCACAGTTGTTAGTACCACAACACTATCGTCAACTTCGTGACCTCGACATCTCTCATACCAAGAGCAGGCACGATGGTGGTTGCAACAATGAAACAACACTACAACCTTAGCTATCATTAGTCGAGTGCCATACTCGTTCTTCCCTTCTCGTAAACTTATGATAAAATAGGAAGCATTACGTAGAGGCCCAAAAGAGAGAGTGCATATACAAGCTAATAGGTTCTGGGTTTATAACCACTGGAACAAGGAAACAATATTACTAATCAATGAATAATAGTCTAACCAGGGAAGACAATGCTCCCACTTTCTGTTATCCCTCCCTTATCGTTTGTTATAGCAACGTTGTTTCTTTCAACATCTTTTTCTTAATTCATTATCACAATTAGGAAACCTACAGTTTTTTTTTCCATTCCTTTCTTAAACAAAATTAGAATAATACAAAAAAATAGAATGAAATCCATCGTTCTTACGTCTGCATGGCTTTATGGTTGCTTTTATCCATAATTCATGGTTTTAGAATCACCCAAACTAGTGTGAACAATATTTAAGAAACCTTCTACTCTCAACCAAAAACAAGAAACGTTGTTTTATCCCTTTAAACTTGTGATGTACATTCATAAGGCAGTGTTGTAAATGGAAAGAATGTGAATCTTATCTAATATTTTTGCTTTTTACCAGCAGTTTAATGGATAACGTTACTATATTCATGAGCAAAGACAAAATCGACTTCTTCTTTTTTGGGGGGTCGAAGATTTTCTTACCTCCCTGAATTATTAGACGAGATCAAGCTCTCCTGGATGTTTCCCATCATCTGGTGCAGCTACAGATAAGCACTGGTCCAATATCCACCACAAGTGCACTTCATCTATTGGCATATCCATACCATGCAATCTAGGATTATATGATTAGGACCATTATTTGAAGCTTGAGCCGTAAAGTTTGGATGAAGACCATGTCATCCTTATTACACAAGCAGTTGTATAGTAACTCTATCCACATGTAATTTTCTGTAGTGCAGTGGAAAACAGCATCAGCAAAGATTTTTTTATTTTTTGTTTTTTGTTCACACACTATCCTTGGCGTTGATGATTAATTCAGCAACGTATTCCGATTCAGACTCCATTCCCCGTTCAAAATCCCCCGTGTAGGACTGGAGGATCGACTTCACTCCAACCCATTCTCCATCCTTTCACCTGACTTGTAGCCCTCCAACATCTTCCTAGCTAGCACCATCAGAGCCGCTTTATTTTAGTGGTGACCCATCCCCAAAGCTAGCTCCGGCGCAGGGCATGGTGAATCATGATTTAACCTCAGATGATAAATGGGACCCTCACTTGGTATCGAAAAAAATCATTGTCCAACCACCAGACACTGCAATGCTCTGGAGAGAGGAGGAAAAACTGGATCGGTGCCCAAACGTGCTTGGGAAGTGCTCTTAACACTCATTCTCCTTGTTGTGATATTCTGCCGCGGAGAATATTACTTGAATGGTTGTTAACTAATGGGTATGTCCATACAAATCTTATATACCCAACGTATATATCACACTCGGATTCAATCTTGGGTGAGGCCGCTTATGCTATCTATTGATAAGAATTTTAATATATATTCCAAAAATGTATATCCATGATCCATTCGAATTAAAGATCGGTGTATGGACGGCTATCCTATGCTCTTGAGTTTTCAACCCTGGCACTTATAATTATCTAATTTTAGACCATATACACCCTCATTTACATTCTATAATATATCGGTCCATAATTTATATATGGAAGGGTATTGTTTCTTTCCAATTTCTATATTTTCTTTTATCTTAAGAGTAATATCTCATGTTCCATGTTTCGACAATCTACCTTCCCTTATAGGTTTTAAACTCTTTAGATGATCAACCTATGTATTTATGTTGTCCCTTCCTAACAAATTTGTTTTATGACAAACATAAATATTGCAGTCAGCAAGAACTCCATATGGGCTTCCCCATTCTTTTCTCTAAACATTTTTAATATTTAGATTCAATTTTAAAGAGTCTAGATTTAACACTTATACCAGGACCCTTTAGAAGAGTTTTAGGTAGTGAGGCCAATTTTAGGCTAGAACTTGTCCATACCCTATGGAGGCATATTGGCCCACAGGCTCCAAGGTTTGAACTTGATTTCTCTAATACCATTTGTAATGAACCTCCTGAGCCTACCTAGGAATTTAGCCTCTAGGACCCATAAATTTAAAATTTTGGGTTCATTCACAGTTAAAGCTTTACCCCTCTTTGCAGATCTTGTCTTCTAAAACTACCCCATCCATATTACTATTAGGCCATAGTACAAATTTCTCATTAATTATTTTACTGGTTCTCTTATACGGAACCTTACATTCATTAACATATATGATGTATGTGATCAACCATTAAACTTGCGATGGTAGGCACCCTATCGAAATATCTGGGTAAACCTCTACGAGATTTAGTGGACATTAATTTCATGATCATTGTAGTGTACACTACGTTATTGACTAGAATTTCATTCCCATGCATACTAGTTAGACTTGCAACACAGATACTTAACCCATCAGTCATAAAATGGGAAACCTTTTTTCCTCAATTCGTGAGTATGCGCAAGTGGATATCACTTTAGAGCATTATGATCATACCATATCACTGTAGTGAATGTAATACGATCAGTTAAAGAATCCATAGTCATCTCACATATTCATGCATAATCTCAGCATAAACCATATTAGTATATATATCACTGCCTGCCATGCTTCTACTACTAACTCTATTCTTAGATGTAAAAGAGGTCATATGTCCAATACTGACATCACTTTCATAGTAATACATTAGCCCAGGGAATCTAATTATGTGTCAATCCATTTAATGTACTTCTACAAATAACTTCACACTAGAAGGCCACATGCAAGTCGATCATGAGAAATCTAACATTGTGACACTAGTAACAATAGCTAATTACCTTGATTCCACCCTTTCTCATATACATTAAAGGTCACATACATAAGACAACAATTATTTCCATACAGATAACACCTCGTATATACAACTGAGCTACATAGGTTAACCATTTCAACAATAAGAAATAGAGATAATAGATCAACAATCAACATATCTTAGCTAAATGATTTAACTTCATAACAAGTAAGGATTAATATATAACCCATACTATTTAAGTGAATCTCATTAGAGTAGAGAGAAACACCATTAAGTCTATTAATACATAAGCCTATGTAATTCACTCGACATTATCATGGCGAGGAAACTTAGGCAATCATCGCATAGAAAAACTCGAACAATAACATAAACATATGAAACTATTCTCATAAACAAACTGGAACTACAACAGAGAGAGAGAGAGAGTAAGAGTCATCATACAAACATTCCACACATCTGACACCAACAACAACCTCACTTGGAGGGAGGAGCACCACCACCCAGCCATGAATCACCACTGATTCCCCCCAAGCCGAAGATCTTGCCAAGGATCAATTGTCCTCAATTGATGAATGTACTGGGTATTTAATACCCTCTTTCATGATTTAGTTACCATTAGCGGTGTCATGCTTTTGTGGATTTTTCTAATTTCCAAGGTCTTTTTTGAAAAATCTTGTATTTATCTCCCACGAGGCTTTTCCTCATAAAATCTTGTCTTTATCTCCTGCAAAGCTTTTATGACCAATGGATCTTTATCTCCCATCCATCAAATGGATCACCAATCCATGGAAGCTTATCTAGAATCACATATAGAAGCTTTATCATGAAAGATTCATCTCTATCCCATTCCTCAATGGGATTTCGCAAGCATCTCCTCTCTCTTGGTGCTCCCCCTCCAAGTGATTTATTTTATTAATTTATTTAATAACACATTTGTTTTTCATATTACATATCACCTAGCTTTCCTCAGCTTAGGTTTAGAAGAGTTTAACCCACAAAGGAGGATATCAAACCTATCTTTCCTTAGCTTAGGTTTACAAGCATTTAACACACAAGGGAGGATATCACACCTAGATTTAACTTAGCTTAGGTTTATAATAATTTAGTACACAAGGGAGGGGTGTTACACTCATCGCACCAGAGCACCTCCAGGCAGCAAACCTCTAGCATCGTCATGCGCTCAACATCTCCACGTAGCAAACTATAAATGGGAGCAGAAAACCGGCAAAAATACAAGAGTTACAAGTCTAAACTGGGACCTATTCTCTGATACCATGTCAGGTTGGGAGGTAGCTCAAAGAAAATTGTGATTTTGCATTAATATTGATCATAGATATGTACATGGAGGGAGAGAATCTTGGGTTTCATCTCCCGGTGTCTTTTCATATTCCAATTCTCATTTTATATTTACATTATTTTACATGGATTACCTAATCCCAAAGATTAGGTGTCAACACATCTCATTTCTCATCATGTACTCAAATAAAATTTCAAATTTTTCATTAGCTACAAAAAAAATCAATGTAAATATTTAATACATCAAGAAACTTGATTTCATAAATAATATTTCATGTATAATAAAATCAAGAACCCATAAAATTATCTACCAACACTAACCCAACCAAAAAAAGAAACTAATAATATCATGTAATAAATTACTAATAATCTATTGTCATAAATAGAAGCCTATCAAGTTATCCTTCCTATGTGAACCTGGTCCATCCAGATGGTGGGAAATTGACAAGTGAGAACCTGGCGTTGCGAATGCTTAATGGATCGTTGAACTGAGCAATCGAAACTGGTAAATTCACGAGTGAGAGGGTGGAAGCGACGATAGGCCCGGAGGGACTCGACTGAGGTTACGAGATCGAGGACCAGAGGGACTCACTATTCATATGGTGAGGAGCTTGCTCTCTGGGGGAGGGGCCCCAATAACAGAGAGGGGGGAGATTCCTAAATTAATTCATTAGATAATTCTTCAAGTTGCGAGCCACCGGCTACTTAGAAATAGGGGGATGTGAGTGGTGGGATTGCACAGTAGCAGACGTGATAGCACCAGTGGTGTAAACGTTCTCAAATGCCGTTCTTATTCAATATAACGTAACCTTTCATCAATTTGTGACGGGAGTAAATTGAACGAATCTGAATACAAAAGGTGGGTTGTTCCCATTCAGAAACGGTTCCACAACGTATATACGAGATGCCGATAGCTGGCCGAAAAAGAGCCCTTGTACCAATCGATCGATCAAGGATGGGTGATCTCGGAGGTGGAAAAACAGAGAATCAGGGATGCGGTAGGAGAGAAAACACGCTTTTGAAGCTATGCAGTCGGGGTGGGAGGGACGAAACATTACATACGATGCACCAGAGGATCATACTACATTTATAGCCAATAGACACTAACTAGATGCAATAGAGAAGCAAATGAAATGTTATATAATAGTTAACTGGAAAATATAATAGCAATGAAACATTATATAATAGTTAACTAAAAAATATAATAACAACAAATATTGTATGTTTATTGTCCATATTTAAACAGTAAGCATGGTCTATATTGGAGTTGGGCTTCAAGATTTTTTATTTTTAAATAAATGGGTGGACGTGATTTGTTTTCAATATAATATTCTTGGTCTAATATATTATCCAAAGGATGATTTGAAAAGTATGTGAAAGGGTTTTTAGTTTCAAATCAAAAAAAAATCAAAGAATAACATATTTAATTTTAAAAACCTTGAGGAATTTTGATTCTTAAATAAATGAGTGGACAAAATTTGATTTCAAGAGAATATTCTTTGTTTAATACACCATCTAAGGCATGATATGAAAAGTATGCGAAACCGTTTTTAGTTTCAAATCAAAGAAAATCAAAGGATAACATATTTAATTTGAAAAACTTTGACAAATTTTGATTTTTAAGTAAATGAGTGAGAGGGTTTGATTTCAGCCTTCCTCCAAGGATTTGATTTCAATCTTGGTTTAGAAGATTACGAACTACAATTTAGAATAACTCCGAGAAACATGATGAATTTAAGCGAATCAAAGTGCTTGGATGTGACATATATCAATGCAAAACCACATGCAACATTTGACATCTCATTGTCTCGTTAGATGAAATAGTGAAATTTAGATGATTTTTTGTGTTTCTTTTATCATTCCATTTTTATGCAAATTTTAGGTTGCCAATTTTTTAAAATGGTTAAATGCTCATTTTATTTCATCTCTTTTATATTTTGAATCCTCCTCCTCACTCTAATAAATTTTGTTTTCATTATTTTAACATCGTTCAATTTCAGTGATTGGATCACAAGTAACCCTTACAAAAGAAAGATAGTGGGGTATGCGAAAATGGTGTTATTTGACAATCGTTTTACATGCAAATATTGAAATTAGAGTGTAAAGTATAACTGCTCATTATATTCTTGTGATCCTTGCGATAATTAATTAAAACATTTATTATGAGAAGAAAGAATAAAATCTTTATTAAAAATAAAAAATTGATGCCTACTGTATATATATCAACCAAATTTATTAATATGAGTGTGTTAATAGTAGTATAAAAATGTTATACTCGTTAAGAAAGTTTCACATCTACTTTTAAATATACTCATGAAATAATGACACAACTTTTAAACATTTTGTTATTATCAATTAGTTAGTAAGATAACGTGAAGTGCAACTTTAATACATGACACCTTTTAAAAGAAATATGATATCTATATTTAGAATAACTGCCTTATAAAAATATTAATTCAAAATTCGAAATTAATTTTAAATGTATATAAATACAAATAAATATTTGAAATTATTTTTATAAATATTTAATTATTTTAAACATCTTAATAAATTTTAATATATCTTATTTTTATCTGTTAAATAAAATTTATTTTAAAGCAATTATAGACATTAAAATTAATAACAAAGAAATACACTCGCATTACTTATAACTTATTATATATGTGAAAATTTATTATATATTAATATAATAAATTTTATATAAATATATAATATTTTAAATTATTATTTAAAAAGAAAGTAAGAAAATGAGATTTTATATACAATTAGCTCATAAGTATTCTAATTTAAGGGGTGTTATTATCGTTGTGTTCCTAAATTATGAA
The DNA here is from genome assembly GCA_031772625.1 of Pinus tabuliformis. NCBI lineage: Eukaryota > Viridiplantae > Streptophyta > Pinopsida > Pinales > Pinaceae > Pinus > Pinus tabuliformis. The sequence goes on along the minus strand of CM062808.1, from coordinate 300,602,932 downwards.
GAGTTTGAGAAGTTTCTAGATTAAATAAACAAAATATATAACAAGATTTCTAACTATAGAGATTCACTCTCACTTGTAAGTAGACTTTGTTATGATAACATGGGCTGGCATAACCCATTTCATACGGCACTTATTCATATAACATTTATTTTAATTAATCAATTTAATTAAAATAGATTTTTAACTATAGAGATTTATTCTCACTTGTGAGTAGGCTTTGTTATGATAACATGGTTCATCAATACCACATGCCCACAAAATCATAACCCATTTCATATGACACTTATTCATAAAACATTTCTTAAAAATAATCAATTTAATTAAAATAATTGAAAGATGGTGACTATTTTGAAATAAATTTAATTTTTTAATTTGTAAATAATATTAAGAATATTATAAATATTTCTTAAAGATTAAATCTTTATCATTCACTGAAATAGTTATCATCATTATTATCATCATCTCTCCTAAAATATTTTAATATAAAAATCATTTATTATTATTATTATTATTTACTTTTTATTGATATAAAATTATTTTATTAAAATAAATAATAATGATGTAAATTATAGTTTTATTTTAGAAAATAAATTATGTATATGATTGAAAATAGTCACCCAAAGATTAAGTTAGCGTATTGAATAGCCGTTTTAATAAAAATAAATATAGAATTATAGTACACATAAACTCTAATTATGAATATGTGCATTCTAAGAACATTTATTTCCAAAAATAAACCAAAAACTATTATTAAAAAGCTATTATCAATAATATTTTTTAAATTACTACGAAGGAAATGTTAAATTGATATATTCACGAATATTCCATGTCACATACTACCTTCGCTCGATCGGGCCGTTTGATCTTCCAACGGTACAATCTCGGAGTCAAACCTGAAGTCCACATGAGTTTCTTTATAGTACAACCATCCTCCGCAACAAAAGGCAGAAAGGAAGGATTAGTAACTCGATCTCCAAGGTCGAGGGTTCTGGAAATCGTGCATGCATTACGTACAACCATCGTCTGGAACAAAATGCAGAAAGGAAGGATTACTAACTCGATCTCCAAGGTCGAGGGTTTTGGAAATCGTGCACAGAACACAAAATTAAATATACCTCACCACTCTGCCAGGTAAATTCACTCTCTGTTTGGTCATGTTTCGTTCATTCATTCGTTATAGGGGATATATTCATTGTATATTTCATTAATAAATACCCCAAAGCGGGTTTTAATGCAAAATATATCAATGATTATATATTTGCAGTCTTGTGATCGATTAGAGAATTTTATAAATCTTGCATTAAAGAACAGAAAAATAGAGACACCTCACCATTTGTGCTACGCAAATTCACTCTCCCATGTTTCATTCCTTCTAGAGTGTATATTCATTGTATATATTTTTAATCAATTCCCAAATTTTGGTATATTATTAATTAATACCCAAAAACGCTCGTTTAAAGCAGACAGTAAGGATTACGAACTCGATCTCTAAGCTCGAACAGAGAGATAAATAAATATACTTCACCACTCAACCAGGTAACTTTACGATCTGCTTGTTCATGTTTCATTAGTTACAGGGGATATATTCATTGTATATATCATTTATCAATATACATCCAGAATTGGGATTAATTGAAAATATATGAATGATTATATTTCAATCGTCTTAGATTTCAGAAGATTTCATGCATGGTGTTCTTCTGTAATTTCAATCAGCGTGGTCTCTAAATATTCATTCACAGCATGGCGGAAGCTTACACACCGCTGGAGCTTACACACAGCTGGAGCTTAACATCATCTAGGCTCAAGATCTCAAGGAGATGCATCTTTTTGGCATGAAGGAGATGCAAACCTACTGTGTTGTCTGGATCAATTTTGAGAAAAGAGTGACGACACAAATTAACAGAACAGGTGGCGCAAACCCTACATGGAACGACAAGGTCATTTTCAGAGTGGAAGAGCGTTTGCTGCGCAGTGAAACCTGTGATGGTGGAGATATACTGCGTGGGTGGCCTCAGGGACAAGCTTGTAGGCACTGTGAGGGTCTTCCTTTCCACTTTCCTCAAGGACTACGGGAGCCCAGATTCCAGCGGGATGAGCTTCTCGGCACAGCAGGTCCGTCGTCCTTCTGGACGCGCCCCTCAGGGAATTCTCAACCTTGGCATCATGATTCTTGATGGAGTGGATCTTCACAGAATGAACAGATTCAACCCTGCAACTGATGGGGCTGTGGATTTCAGAGATTTAACGAGGAATCCTGTCCAACCTAGGCCGTCATTTGTTAAAAAATTAGTGTCCATTAAAACTAATAATGTTTTTTATGCCCAAGCTCGCTGTCAAGGCTTCAACAATCTCGCAGGCAAGGAAGAGGGCAGAGATCAAGAAAAGCAGAAAGATGTTGATGAGATGGTTGAGAAAAAGGAGAAGAATAAGCCTGTTGGCTGCTATCCTATTCTCATGGCTCCAAAATTGAAAAGGAATAAGGTTGGATTGACGAATGGGTCTGCGAAAATTCATGTCAGTCCATCTGACAGTAACCTCTGTGCCAAGGGCGATCAAGATCCTGCTCTGGTTAATCAGGATGAGATGGTTGATAAAATGGAGAAGAAGAAACCTGTTGGCTTCTATCAGATTCTCATGGCTCCAAAATTGAAAAGGAATAAGGTTGGATTGAGGAATGGGGCTGCAAAATTTCATTGCAGTCCATCAGACAGAAACCTGTCTGCCACGAAAATCAAGATCCTGCTCCGGTTAATCGAGATCCAAATTATAATTTCTATTTTCATCACTAATATTATTGTTCAAGAATACATTGGTTTTCTGTTATTATTTTTACCGACATATTGAGATTTTCTTGCACTATTTTCTATCTTAGCATGCATACGTATTTCTGTCGATTGCTTATCATGGTGGTAGCCGTTACTGATTTAATATAATAGAATCTGTTGGCTTTGAATTTTTGGATTAATGAATGTTTAGTGAAACTATTGATTTCCATCAATGCCATTATGGAAATGATCCTCTCCTCAATTCGGCCACGTATCGCTGATAGCACAACTCACACATGGTGTCTCCCTTTTTTTCTTAGCCGCTCTTTGGTTTGTATCGCTGATAGGACAACTCACACATGGTGTCTCCTTTTTTTTTCTTAGACCAACACGATAGGAATTTAATGTGAGCATACTTTAAACTGGCAAAATAAGCACAAGCAACTTCCATATTTCTTGCTCTATCCCTTCCTTGACAAGTACGACACTCAACCCATGTTGATGTAGAAACTCGACCCTTTCAGCTGACAGAATCATTTTGACTCTAATCTCTTGATATTACAACTCTTGTACACTCTTCTGGTAAATGTTACTAGAATCTCCTACTTCCTCCAACCTTCTAGAATCTCCCCGTAATAGTAATGTTGAAGTTGGTAAAAAAATTTGCGCGGTGCCATCCAAAATTAATAAAATCGAAAATTAGAAAAGGCTAGTCCGTCATGACAACAAATTTTTCTAGGTATTCCATTTCCACTTCTGGTATCTTTGGAAAGTTAGCAAATGCTCATGTGAATATAAGCAATAAACTCGCTGAATTGGGTCCTCTCTTGGGCGAAAGTCACTTGCAAATCCTGAAGGCAGAGCACTCCAAGTAACCAAAATCTGAAATATTTGAGGACGTTAAATCCTGTAGGTTGAGCAACAGAGTTGGCCAACATCCTTGTCTCAATCAATAATTTCTGAGTTGGCCAACATCCTTGTCTTTATCAATAATTTCTCATCTGAATGAATACACACAATTCAATTCAGTGGTCACCCTTGCTATTCTCGAATGCTTCTATCACATTTCAACTCATCGTGATGCCAATTAAACTCATCGTTATTACTCTTTGGCATGGATATTATTCATACCACCTTGAAAAATTACAAAGCTTATATTTTTTAAAAATTACAATAGCAGCATCAACATTTAATCCTTTCTATAATAGATATGATGCCTATATGTTTTAATAACTACAACGGAATTATCAAGATTTAATCCTGATACTAAGATTTTTACTGTTGATTTTTTAATATATAAAAGGACATGAAGTTTATATGTTTTAATCACTGCAACCGAATCATCAAGATTTAATTATCTTTTCTATAATAGATACTAAGGTTCTTATTGTTAATTTTTTAACATATAAAAAGTTGATAGGGAAATAATTTAGTCAAAGTAAATGTTTAAAAAATTACACATTTCTATCTTAATAAATTTCAATGTAAAAATATTAATATATTTCAATTTCATTGTAAAAAATATTATTAATGAATTAAGCTTCTTATTTTTTATTATAAAATTATTTTACTTTGTTAAATATTAAAACATTCTATTTATGGAAATATATTTTTATAATCAATAGATGATGATCATGAAAATGAAGTGATCTGAGAGGAAATCGGAGGCAATTTACATGTGCTTGAAGAAAGGACATACATAGGCACCTAGAGGTTATAGTTGTAGCAATGGGAATTGACCCCGTCTCGTGAGTACAAGACTAGCGTAATCATTGATTCCTCTCCAAGCTCACGCCCACACACACACACAAATATATATAGTATGTAGGAATCAACGATTGATTTGGTCTTATACTGACATGACAGTCGATTCCAACTAATGCCATTGTACATCATGTGGAATTTTCAGTGTTGGGTTCAGAGCAATTTCCTTGTACAACAGGAAGAAGTTATCTATGGCACTCAAGAGACGTATCCAACTATGATCTACTATGATAATCATTGTTGCATTAATCTCTCTAAGAATCTCTTATTTCATGATGGATCCAAGCATGTAGATATTTGGTATCATCATTTACGATATTGCATGTAGAGGAAGATAATGTTGCTACAATACATTCCAACAGAGGAACAAGTTGTTGACATCTTGACAAAGTATTTGTCAAGAGGGAAGTTTGAGTTTCACTGGTGCAGGATAGGGGCAATTGATAATCCCTTTCTTGCTAAGAGGGATTGTTGAGAAGTGTAGCAAGAAAGACTCAATTTGACATTTCCTCAGTCAAATTGAGAAAATTCCAATTTCCACATCAACAGACAACTTGGAGGCAGTTAAATGAGATGACATGGTTCTTTTCTCTCAATTATCTCAGTGGATTTGAGTTAGAGGGCTTGGAGTTCAGTTATGCATGTGTGATTGCTAACTTGTAGCAATCCAGTTCAGTTATTTCCAGTATTATTCAATTAAACTTGTTCTAACTGTTGATAGAACTAGTTGGAGTTCAGTTGGGTAGTGGGACAATAGTCTAACTCAATGATCATCCAATTAACTAATCAATCAACCAAAAATAGTTGTGCATATAGAGAATTTGAGTTCCCTAGTTATGGTTGTGATTCCAAGGGAGTGTAACATCAATTGTAGACTAGTCTTGAGTGTATAGGTGTTGCATGCAGTGGGAGTATCAACTTTGGGAATTGCACAATCAATTGGAGAAAAATTCCTAAAAAATAAGGGCCTAATTCCTCAGGATTTGTGCAAGTAAATAGGGGCTCAAGTGGAGGTACAAATTGGCTAAGTCTAGGTTAGAGCTTCTCATTGACCATAGAGATAGGTTATTCACTTGCAGGTTGAGCTCAATGTGAGTTAGAAATTTTAATACATTCTCTATTCATATGATTATTGCAAGTAGGATTAAGGAGTTTTTACCATCTGGTTTCCCCTAGATAAATGTGTGTGCTTGTGTATGTGATTGATGCATGTTTGTGATTGTTTTTCTAAATTGTGAATTAATTTCCGCATATTAGTAGAGTAGAATTGTGTCTTCTAATTTTATATTAACATTCTTGAGAAATTGCAATTCTATCACCATATTTATACACATTGGCTACCAGTAGAAAGTATATCATCAACGCATCAAGGCCTTCATCTTTATTCAATCCTGGCACACATTTGGGCCCCTCCAAACCTTTAGGCCCCCAAACTAACTCAGACACCCTAAACTACTTTGTTCAACCTTGCCCTCATTTAGGCCCCCCTAAACCCTCACTCTAAACTAGTTCAAGCACGTTGATATACTTTGTTTGATGTAGCCCACATCCACTCAAAAATTCTTGTGGCGCATACATGACATAAGCCCTCGGCCCTCCATTCATTTTGGGTAGCAATTAAATTAAAACAATGAAAGAATATATATATAGATATATATATATATATATATATATATATATATATATATATATATATATATATATATATATATATATATATTCCCACATTAGCTAATCAATGGTCATAATGCAGTGGGGTAATTGAAAACGTGGATTCAATATATGGGCTCCTCTCTATTACATCAATAAGGGGGAGAGTGGGAGGTGTTCTTTTATCCTGATTCCCCACATGGTTTTGCCCTGCTAATCTAACGATGCTCAATTATTATGTCGATCTGATGAAAACCTGGGGTGGTCCGCAATCATAGTTTAACCCCACCCTAACATAGTTCCAACTTCCCTTGCAACATTGCTACATTCTGCCTCCATGGTGTAATTCCACCCTATGTTTGTGGCTTGTGTCCCTACCTTTAGACTTTATTTTCGTCAATGCAAATATGGCTAGATGGAAAAATGAATGTGATAAATATTCAATATGGAAATGATCCTTTCGGAAATATGGTGTCACTCTTTGGTTTACATCCCTGATATAACAACTCACACATGGTGTATCCATTCTTTTCTCATACCAACACCATAGGAATTTAATGTGAGCATATTTTAAACTACCAAAATAAGCACAAGGAGCTTCCATATTTCTTGCTCTATCCTCTTCTTGACACATACAACACTCAATCAATTTTGATGCAAAAACTCAACCCTTCGAGCTACCATAATCATTTTCTAATCTCTTTATATTACAACTATTGTACACTCTTATGGTAAATTTTACTAGAATCTCTTAGCTCCCCCAAGCTTCTAGAATCTTCCTGGAATAGTAATGTTCAATTATGTAAAAACTTATGCATGGTTCCATCCAAAAATAAGAAAATAAAAAGTTAAAGAAGGAAACGCCGCCAAGAGAAAAAGTTTTTCTAAGTATTCCTTTTCTTCTTATGGTAACTTTGGAAAATTACCAAACACTCATGCAACTATAAGAAATAGACTCTTTGAATTAGGTCATGAGGAGATGGAAATATCGAGAAGCCTAGACTGAAACACGTTGAAAAGAAGCAGTAGTGTCATTGTCAGTAAACTTTCACCGATGGAATGGCCATTTATAAAATTGGCATTTTTTTTTTTCGTTTTAAAATGATTTGGCATATGACTTGGATATTTTTTTATTGTTAAATCTACCATTAATAATTAAAATTTGTTGAGAATCATATTGTTGAATTATGTTATGCTCTGATGGGGACTAATAAAAAATATCACTTTTTCTGATCTCTGACATAATGTATTTGAGAAACCATGTACGTGGTGAAACTAGCCAACCCAGCAAAATCAATGACCAAAGTTAATGCTTGATATTGTATTTTCTTCATCGCATCTCTATTTTTTGTATATTCCTCCACATTACATGCCAACATGCCTTTGCTTTCATTTTGACTCGGTCACATTCCAACCATATTGCTTGTTAATAATTGTTCCCATGAAAATGACAAAAAAAATCATTGTGATTATTGTTGGCGATGTCATGCCTTCCTATGTTGTGATGCTATCTTCTCCCCATAAGTCAAATGGTAAGAACATTTTGTATACAAATGTTTTTGGCTCTGTATTGTAATGTAGTGAAGCACAAAGTTTGATATTTTTGTCAATCTTGATTTCTCATCTATTCAAAGTGGGACACACTATTTTAGACTAAAAATTTAAGATGTTATTCCCGAATTTAAAAAAGTATTTTTGTAGTGTTTTTTTGGCAAATAAACTTTTAATTTAATGTTGAAGTTTACTTGGTCTTTAACAAAATTTTCTTCTTTAAAACGAGAATAAAAATCCATGCATACCCTCTCCTCCCCTTGGCTATTTAAATACCTGGGTAGAGCACTAACAATGCGAGGCATAACAGTGTCACTGTTAGTGTGAAGTCACAACACTCACCAATGGAATGATAATTTACAAAAATAGTCATTTTTTAATTTTAAAATGATTTGTTAGGTACTGACAAATAAGAAAATAAAAATGTACTCCACCAAGGCTATTATGGCCGACAAATATGCAGCTAGGCCAACTAGAAAATGAGAAATTATTTTTTCAAAAATTGTAAAATTGTTTTAATAGTTGAAGAGAAAGCTTAGGAAAAAAACACAAAAATAACTTGATTACCTACATGAAAATATTTGAAATTAATAGAGGGTCATTGACCTTTAACCATGAGGCAAAATATCTTCACTGAAATAATAAATTCTTTAATTTAGAATATTATTAACTTGTTCACCTAGGTTGAGCATAAAGTGATCATCCGTCTTCGATATTTTCCTATTCTCTAGTCGAGGGGGAATAGGTATACGTTGTAGGTACGCTAATGAAAAATGCTTTCTTTAAAATCATTCTCACCCTTTTAAACAGTTCTTTCACTAAATTTGTCTTTCAATATGTTTAAAACAGTTGGAAATAGGGTCAAGTCCCCATAAATGAGCGAAGCCATACGTAATCCCTTTTTACACAATAACTCTCTTGTGATCCATTAAGCCTTCAACTTCATAACTTTTATGTATTCTATGCACAAAAAATTAAAATGACAATTCAACTTAAATATAATTTGTAATACTACAATTTATTTATAATTTAAAGTTTCCATAATTGATTTGACATTAATCCAATTCAATGTAATATTAATGACATAATCTCATAGACCTTTTCACACAACCTAAGTAAAATAAAAAACAAAAAACTTGTGAGGCATTAAACCTTGCACTACTTAACTTTTACGTATAATCTATGAAAATATACATTTTCTAGTAAATTATATATTAATTGTGTAAAATATTAATTGTCAATTCAATTCAAATTTATATATTAATGGTGTAAAAGCTCAATTTCCATTCAATTCAAATAGTTTTTAAATTTTTGATGCTATTAATCCTTTGTGGTTGCTATATTTTACTTAGCAATTTGTTCCATGTCCATTATTTTAGGAGAGGTGGGGAGAGAAGGAACACAATCTTGTTGTAATGTGTATGAATTTGGAACACATATTGATCCACCTTTTCAAATACATGTTGTTCATTTGATTATATGCATGTTTATTTGTTTCAATTGACATTACACCACATGTTTATTTATTTCAATTGAAATTGCATGTATCTGACAACATTCCACCCTAGAGTTACCACCACTTCCTGCATATACTTATCCAAGTCAAGGTTCAACTCACGCTCTCAAGAAGTACATAAGAAAAATCTATGGTATTTTTACTCACATACTTAATTTCTGGGTGGATGAAGGATACTATATTCATCCAAGTAACTAGGATATCAATAAAGGCAAATAATCTAACCAATAATTATTTCCATATTATTGCACAAGTTCTTCCATTTTGGTGGGTGGAGGAATAAGTGGATGATGAAATTCGATTGTAGCCTTCCCATGCATCTTTGTAAGTGGGTGGAGGGAGTAATTGAGAAATTAATCCACTACCAAAGTGTAAAAAAAGGGAGGGTCCATGCTGCTTTGTTTCTTATCAAATAATCTGGTGCGTTGAGAATCCTAGAATGCCTACTAACGTTGCCTACATGAGATAAATTCTCAGGGTTTGATGGGTAGAGTTGGTTGAACTTCCACCATTACTTTTTGAGAGCGACCTCATTAGTAGCTTAAAACAAACCACTCCATTCTTTGTTTGGATTGATGTATAATGTTTGTTCAAAGGAGAAAAAATGAATAGAGGCCTCCATAAAGTTTTCAAAGAATGGGTTGATCAATTCTCCTTCATAAATAGAGTTTTTGAATGCACTTTGAATGAGAAGGCCTTTTGGTGCTCAACTCGAGTCTTAATTTTTATCACTCTGGTGACTTATTTATGGTGCTTTGGGTTAACCAATTTCACTTGATCCTCGAATGATTTAATTTTTTCCTTTATTGTATTCCTCTCTAGCATAAAATATACAAATGATGTAAACCCAAGAATTTTAGCTGTTGTTGCATTGTTCAAGGGATCAACCAACTCCATGGCTTGATCTAGCTTATAGCACAGTCCCATTTATCAACCAATCAATAAAGTATGGAATAAATCTATCTAAGGAAGGGGAGATGGATTATTATGGAAAGGATCTCAAGGTAATATTTTTACCCCATGTATTGAGATTTGTTTGCACTGTTTTCTTTCTTAGCATGCATATCGTTATTTATTGCTTATGTTATCATGGTGGCTGTTAGGGTATTCGTTGTTGAGTCAATATATGTTGTTGGCTTGGGATCAACAAACGCTTACTCAAGCTATTGATTTAGGTAAGTAAATCACACATACATGCCTTTATAATAATTGATGAAAAAGAATCAAACACTTGGGTGGTTACTTCATAGCATAATATATTCATTGTAGGAAGTGAAGACAGAAAGAATAAAAATATTTTCTTACAATTGTGTTAGAACCGGTTTTACCTAGAAATTGTCTAGGTCTCATGCAAAACACAATACATTAAATTGGATTGAGATGTAGACCTCGCCAATAGCTTGGAATTGGTTTTGCCTATAAATGGTCTAGCTCTCCATTCCCATGCTTCTAGTTTGAAATCATGGGAGTAGGTAGATCAAGATGAGAGAAAGGCATGCCAAGTAAAATGAAGGTGGAGAACCAAGGTCATTCCATGTGGAGTGAAGAATAAACTACACGAAATGTAGTGAATAATTTCATTCAAACTTAGGTTATCCATATGTTATATCCATACTTAAACATTTTAATATTTAGAATTATTGTTACTTTAAAATTATTATAAATCTACTTTGTGATCTATAATAGAAATTTATATCTCCATTTACTAAGTTTTAAATTAGTTCATCTCATTTCTCAATATGTACTCAAATAAAATTTCAAAGTTTTCATTAGCTAAAAAAAATTGTTGTAAATATTTAATACATCATGAAACTTGATTTCATAAATAATATTTCATTTATAATAAAATCAAGAACCCATAAAATTATCTACCAAGGCTAACCCAACCAAAAAAACTACTAATAATATCATGTAATAAATTAATAATAATCTGGTGTCATAAACAACAGAGACTAACTAGTTGCAATAGAGAAGAAAACAAAGCATTATATAATAGTTAACTCGAAAATATAATAGCAATGAAACATTATATAATACTTAACTGAAAAATATAATAACAACAAATATTGTTTGTTTATTGTCCATTTTTACACAGTACGCATGGTCTATATTGGAGTTCAGCTTGAATAATTTTGAGTTTTAAATAAATGGGTGGATATGAATTTAATTCAATATAATATTCTTCGGTCTAATATATTATCCAAAGGATGATATGAAAAGTATGTGATAGGGTTTTCAATTTTAAATCAAAGAAAATCAAAGAATAACATATTTAATTTTAAAAACCTTGAGGAATTTTGATTTTTAAATAAATCAGTGGACAAAATATGATTTCAAGATAATATTCTTTTTTTAATATACCATCTAAGGAATGATATGAAAAGCATGTGAAATGGTTTTTAATTTAAAATCAAAGAATAACATATTTAATTTAAAAAACTTTGAGGAATTTTTTATTTTTAAATAAATGAGTGAGAGGATTTGATTTCAATCTCGTCATTTGCTCATTACACGAAATAGTGAAATTTAAATGATTTTTTTTGTTTCTTTTGTCATTCCATTTTTATGCAAATTTTAGGGTGCCAACTTTTTAAATGGTTAAATGTTAACTTTCTTTCATCTATTTTATATTTTGAATCCCCCTCCTAACTCTAATAAATTTTGTTTTCATTATTTTGACATCGTTCAATTTCAGTGATTGGATCACAAGTAACCCATACAGATGGAAGATAGTGGGATATGCCAAAATAGTGTTATTTGACAATTGTTTTACATGAAAATATTGAAATTATAGTGTAAAGTATTACTGCTCATTCTATTTTTATCATCCTTGTGATAATTAATTAAAATATTTATTATGATAATAAAGAATAAAATATTTATTAAAACAAAAATCACCTTGATCTAGCTTGCTGCACAGTCCCATTGATCAACCAATCAATAAAGTAGGGAATAAATCTATGTAGGGAAGGAGAGACGGATTATTAGGGAAAGGATCTCAAGGTAATATTTTTACCCACATATTGAGATTGTTTTTGCAATATTTGCTTTCTTAGCATGTGTATCACTATTTATTGCTTATGCTATCATGGTGGCTCTTTGGGTGGCTATTGTTGACTCAATATATCTTGTTGGATGGGACGAAAAATTATTATTAAATCTATTGATTTAGGTAAGTAAATCATGCTTACATACCTTTCCAATAATTGATTAAAAAGAACTAAGCACTTGGGTGGTTACTTCATAGCATAATATATTCAATGTAGGAAGTGAAACTAGAAAGAATAAAAATATTGTCTTAAAATTGTGTTAGAACCAATTTTACCTAGAAATTGTCTAGGTCTCATGCAAATAAGCATACATTAACTGGGATTCATATGTAGGCCTCACCAATATCTTGGTATTGGTTTTTCCTAGAAATGGTGTATCTCTCCATTCCCATGTTTCTAGTTTGGAATCATGGGAGTAGGTAGACCGAGATGAGAGAAATGCATGCCAAGTAAAATGAATGTGGAGAACCAAGGTCATTCCAAGTGGAGCGAAGAATAAACTACACTAAATGTAATGAATAATTTAATTCAAACTTAGGCTATCCATATGTTATCTGCATATTGAAACATTTTAATGTTTAGAATTAATGTTACTTTGAAATTAGTATAGATGTACTTTTTGATATATAATATAAATTTATATATATATATATATATATATATATATATATATATATATATATATATATATATATATATATATATATATATATTCTAAGTTTTAATTCACTTCATCTTGCCAAGCCAGGAAGTAACTCCTCAAAGCAAATTATGATTTTTCATTAAGACTAATCATAGATATATACATGGAGGGAAAGACTCTTAGGCTTCATCTCCAAATGTCTCTTCATATTCCAATTCTCCTTATATTCAATATACATTATTTTACATGGATTACCTAATCCCAAAGATTAGGTGTCAACATTCCGCCCCTTAATCTGAAGCGATGTTGGTGAGTCCAAGCATTGTTATGAATCTTTCAAACTTTTCTCTTCCAAGAGCTTTGGTGAAGATGTCTACAATCTACCCATTTGTGCAACAACGGCATAGGGGAATTATCTTGGCCTTAACATGACGTCAAATCAGATGGTATGTTGTATTGATATGCTTTATTTGATCATGGAACTTTGGGCTTTGGCCAACTTTATTGCAGAAGTGTTGTCAATGATGAGAGGAGTTGAATGCACTTGCTTTTCCTACAAATATTGCAGAATTTTCCTGAGCCACACAATTTCCTTTGTTGCTTCAGCTGCTGCCACATACTCTGCCTCAATTGTGGAATCTAGTAGAACTTATTGTTTGTGTGACCTCCAAGAGATAGCTCTTGATCCAAGACTAATAGCATAACCTAAATTAGATACCTTGGTTTCTTTATCTCCATCAAGGTTTGAATCAGAGTATCCAATCAAGTTGAAGTCATCGACCTGTGTATACTTAAGTCCAAAGCCTTGAGTTCCCTTCAAGTACTTTAGAAACCATTTCGCGGTAGATCAATGGCCCTCACAAGGTTTTTTCATAAACATGGAGAGGATTTCAACAACAAATGAAATGTCTGGTATGGTAGTAGTCAGGTAGTTGAGTCTTCCTACAAGTTGTCTATACTTCGTTGCATCCTCAAATTATTTTCCTTCAGTGGATGTGAGCTTTTAGTTATGTTCCATTGGAGTATTCAAAGGATTTCACTCAGCCATGCCAAACTTGTTCAACATATCTCCAATGTACTTCTTCTGAGAGAGGAATACAACCTTCGGATGCTGAGTTACTTCAATACCAAGAGAGTCGTGAACATACACCAAGTCTGTCATTTCAAAACATTTCCTCAATTCCTTCCTTATGGATGCAAGATAGCTCTCATTTTTACTTGTCATCAAAATATCATCTACATACTGTTGTAGGGAAAAGTATCCGACTCGGATGACCCTATCCCACTCTAAGGGTGATAGTACCTCAGCAACAACTGTAAAGAAAACTACTTAAGGTTTACTTCTTTATGAAAGCAAGAGAGAATGAAGAAATGCACTAACCGTTGCCTTGCGCTTAATGTCAAATCCAAACTCTTCTCTTTGCTGCTTACTCCCAGCTCCTTGCTCTTTTGCTGGCCCAGCTACAATGAGATCCTGCAAAATAACAAAGAAGGAAACTACAAGAAGCATGCAATCATAACTGATTCAAGGATTAGCATAAATCAAATATACAATTATCACAATACATCATTGAAACAAATGCATATAGAAGAACCTCAATAGCTTTTATTAATGAAAGAAGTAAAGTTCTGAGAGTGTTACAACCATTGAAGGCCCCAATCCAGCAACACCTCCCAGCAGAAAGAATTTCTCCTCTTCACCTCCTTCAAGCTATCACCCAATAGTTCTATAGTGAAACCAACAGCATATCATTACTTTGCACAAAATTCCAGCCTCCTGAGCTCATAGGAGAGAGCTCAATATATAGATGAATTGAGAAAGGATGAGTCAGCTTGCAACTGATGTGTAGCTGCCTTGTGTCCTCTCTCTCTTCAGTTGATCTTCAGTTCTTGAGTCCACTTGGAGAACCTTGCTTCCACTTGGAGAAACAGAGCCTCTGACTCATCACAATGCAAAATCCCTGATCCAAGTGTCATTTTTGGAAGATTCCAGAGCAATGACTCAGTGTGCCACTTGTCCCATCTCGCTCAGCGCAGGTGGCCTTCGTTCTACCTACTTTGCAACGTAGGTACACCATGGAGGAGTTGAGTTTCAGCGCAGAAGCCTAGTGGAGCACCTGCTTTGATTTTAGGATTGCTTGTTTCTTAGTGTTTTCAGGTGGAGAACTGATCTGAGAGCTGTTGGTTTGTTGACCTTTTTCCTCTAGGGGTAGGAACATCATGTTTAGGGACTTTGGATCCCTTGGATTATTGACAATTCATGCCTGATGCTGTAAGGCACAAAATTGTCTATAACAGATGCCCCCTAAAGTATGAGGTCGTTTATCGGGTGAAATGCTTTATTAGGAGGATCCGAAGTTCATTCAATCTGCTGAGAAGTGTCCTGTAATAAGATACAATACAATACATTATTTTTCATTCTTTTTCATGATCTAGCTGAGGCGGGCATTCCCATGCTCAGCTTTATAAATTCATTTTGGTACATAGCACAGACGATCGTCTGATGATAGACTGATAATTCTCTGCTGAAATTATCATCCTTTGAGAAGGATGATCATTTGCTGCAATGATGTACATATCAAATGTCTTTATATCCTGAATATATATCGCAGCCCGGATGGATGAAACTAGATCCGGGGTCTTCAATCTCTTCCGATCTTCACTCAATGTACAAGTCGATCCATGTGAGAATTTCCTGAAGTCGAACATGGAAAGACATCGCTTGATTACCGGTCAATGATGTAAACCGTTAACAAGCGCGAGAGGAATCGCCGATAAGGATGATGACCCTCAAGGTACGGCAGTACAATTCACATGGTGGGAATAAAGGACTTGGCGTCGACCACCATGCAAAATCTTCTGGTCGAAGGTCATTGATGTATACCTGTCGTCGGAAGTGAGAAACTTGCCATTGAGGCATGCAAGCTTCAAAGTACTGAAGGGGTTGTTCCTAGATCAACTCCTTGGATAATGAGCTGATGTCGACAAGGAGCGATCCGTCAAAGGAGGGCCTTAATGAATCCCACATCAGTGACACGGAATGGAGCTAGTGATTGTGATGAGGTGAAAACAAACTGTGATGTATGATTCAGGGTGGCGGTCATGAAATGGATGAAGGACAATGTATGGCAGTGGATGGGACACAGTTGACTCTTTGCAGAACAACATCTCTTGAACATATAACGACACTGATGTGATGGATCAGTAGCATTACCCCAAATGTGGATGGTGTGGCGAGGACCATGGTGATGAGACCGGTGAATGAAACAACCCAACCCGATGTGATACGGAGGACAAAGTGTCATGTTCAAGAGCGACTTGCTACCATTAAAGCTGTGAGGTTCTCCCGATTTTTCCCCAGTCATTGCTGACCAGTACCTCTTTATTTTTATCAAGCTTGAGGAGGATAACATATGCTTGTTCTATAACCTGCCTTTCGGGCAAGCCCATCGCTATGTTTTAACGAGCCTAGCGATAGGGAAACTCGTTCTCGTCTAAAGACAAGTTTGTCCCTATTTAATGAATTTAACGAGTCTAACGACAAGGATAACTCGGTCCTTTTCATTTTTAGAGAGTCTGAAAAGGTACATAAAGTCAACTCCAGAATTCCTTTTTCGTCATCTAATCCCTTAAGTCCGAAAAAGTATAAAACAATACAGAAGAGATGAATTTTCGATTGCTTTAACGAGCCGAACAAAACAAGCGCTCGATCTTTTTGTGCAATAATCCCTCAAGTCCAAAAAGATTAAAATCTACAGGAGGGATAGCTCTTCCGGTCGTTTAACGAGATGGAAGGCCAAAACTCGGCAAACTTTTCATATTTTACGAGTCAGGAGAAAAGAGCTCAAAGAAGACTCGTCTTTTGAGGAACGAGTGATAAACAGGGATAGCAGCAGATTCCAGGTACAGGTTGGAATTTTCCAATCACGGCAGTGTCACAAGGATGGCTAAGTGAAATCACTCTTCGCAGCTGTTCCTCAAAATGGGTAAACAAACATATGGAGATGAACGATTGGCCAAATGAACGGATGGAGGTGAGACTACAAGAACACGACCAAGGGCTTTAATATGGCTGTCAAAGGTTACATTTACCAAGGTTATTTACCAGTTCATTTTTTCTGGGTGAGCTTGAACTCTAGGGGAAGATTGCTCACAACTTATGTTTATTTTTTAACGAGCATGAACTATGTGCTAAAACTGCTCGGATCTTGCGTTTATTTTTTAACGAGCATGAACTGTGTGCTAAAACTGCTCGATTATACCAGTCTTAATACAAGGAACGCCTCAGGTGAGGTAGTCATATTTAAGGAGCTATACCTCACTAGTTACTCCAATTTGGCAAGTTTTGACTTTTGCCCCACATCCTTTCTTTATGCAAGCTGGAAACGGCTAATCCTACGAGTTTAACGGGTTAGACCTACAGGTTTAAAGGGAGGACCTAAAAATTTAAAAAAATAAATAGTCGTCCCGTGCTTGCACTCCAAAAGGTTTGCATGCCCCCAGGTATAAAGTATAATTTCAAGGCTACCCCTCCTCTGTCCCACCTCTGTTTTTCTACTTGTCGTCTTGTAATATTTTTAACGATACTTGTCTTCTCGTTATTTTTCGGTGCCGACGGTACTTGTCTTCCCATCAGTTCACTTTTAGATTTTTGCAAGATCGCAACAGATAAAACATTGGCGTTACGGAGGGAGGCTCGCCTCTTACTTATTATCCGAAAAATGGTTCTGTTCACTGCCGCAAACTAAACTCTCTTTTCGGCGATGTCTATCATTAGGTTGCTAAGGATGGTGACTACTTGTTGCAGCAATTTCATCTCTTTCTTTGGAGGCTGCCCCTACTTATCCTTCAAAACATATGTTTTAATGGGTGAGGCTTGCCTTCAAAGATGGTGGCTACTTGCCGCCACAAATGGATCTCCTTCCTCAGGAGAGCCTACTTTTTAGACAAAGGGAGCGAGAAGCTGATTATCTCACTCACATAACTTTGACAAAAGAACTTTATCCTAGAACAACCCTCTCTTCCTTCTTTCGGACGGGGTACGGACTAGTCCCATTCTTCTGCGGAAATTAACTTTATACCCAAGGTTTCCTCTGCCCAAGGCAGGCCAGGGTGCATGCCCCCTGGGTCCCAGTTATTTCTTCCGAATCACTCGCATTCATCGGGAAGTAGAGCCGGGGGTGGAGGCATTCCTTGAGTGAATAAACCGTTAAGGGATGGTATTTGACTATTTGCGATGCGTGATCCTGGAAATGAAAGTTGGTCTACGAGCTTGACCATTCTTCCTTCGTGCGGAAAACACATAACTCTGAAGAGTGAGGACACTATCGCCTCCATGCAATATATATAGTCTCGTCTAAGGAGTAAGTTATACACCAAGGGTCCCTGGATGACCATGACGTTCATATGAACTGTTTTCCCCTTCAATGTAACGGGAACATTGGGGAGAATCCCTAACGGGCGACTGGTTCCTTTATCAAAACCTGATAGATTTCTCATCTCAGGTAAAAGCGCCGGGGAACCCAGTGCTTTCCAAGCAATAGAGGAAAGGATACTCACAGATGCCCCTTCATCAATGATAGTTCCAGCCATCACCATTCTGTAGATTTGGACGATGATTCTGAATGGAATACTGGCTGGTAACTGGGGTCTGCCTAGTTGATTCCAATCAAAGGACACAACCAGGTTGCTTGGTGGTGGGACCGAATACACGGCCGGATACGACCCTGACGATGTTCCTTCCTGCGATAAAGGAATGGGCGCGTTGCCCTGATGCTCATCAGAGTCTGTGTTGATGAAAAGAATCTGGATGGTGTCATCCTTGTTCTCTTCAGTGAGGGTGTCATTTGAAGATGAATCTTCAACGACGGTGTCATTTGAGGATGAAACCTCTGAAGGAAGAACCGGGTCAACTGTCATTTCGACCTTTAGACTTTCGTCTGGTCTGGATTCAGTAGGTTCATTCTCAATGACCGACACTTCAGCTGACCACTTGATCGGGCCAGCTGGATTCTCAATTATCGAGGGACTTGGCACGAGTTTTTGGTATCCAGGAGGAAGTCGTAACGGTGAAACCGGACGATCTTCCAAAACTCTCTTTGCCTCATCTAAGAATGGACAATGGTGGATGGCGTGATCACCTTCACACAGTCTGCAGGGTGATCTTGGTCTCCCTCTTTGTCCTTCACTCTCGCTAGTTGACGGAATGCAATCAACATGTCTATCAGAGGTTGATGCTACCGGATTGTGCAACCTGGGGGACCAGTCCCTTAGTATCCAGGGAATACAAGGACAATCACGGTGGAAGTGGGTCCCTTTGCAAATGACACATGGCGATTTAGGCCTGGTCGGTGCAGTGTGTGGATTTTTGTCAGATGTCTTTTGCTTGCCCCCAGTCGCCTTCGCCATAGGCCCCTTCTGCTTCTTTTCTCTCTTCTTCTTTTCCTTCTTCTCCATGGGAGGCTGACTTTTGCCGGCTCTACCTTGCGAAGATGAAGGATCAGAGGAAGGATTGTAAGAAGTGGAAGGCTGGTGGGTAGCTCTAGACTGGTCTGACTGTTGATTCGACTGCTCAGGATTTGTGGTGATCTGGACTACATTAGTTGAAAAGAGCCATACAGGTAGGCCAATTGTCAATCCTGGAAGTGACAATGTGGCCATATGAGGCGCACCAACATCTCCCCAAGAGGAGAAGGGATTGGGACTTCCACGAAGGTGACTTCCTTGGTTGGTGGGCTCCATACTTTTCAACTGAAAGATCAACGTGGGAATAATAGGTGATTATGTTCCGTTTAAAATAAATTTTATTAACGACGCTTTAGACACAACTTTGCTTTTTCATGTTTTAAGAGTCGAGAAAAAGCTAAATATGACTCTAGTCTCCTTCGATGTTTTAACGAGCCCGAAGTGACAAATGCTTGGATGGACTTTTTCAGTTATAGAGTTTGAAAAAGGCCAAAAGAAACTACTCTGGAGTTCTAGGTAGAGGGTGTGCCAAACTTTTCGCGAAACCACAGAATACGTTTTACGGTACGGGTGGTCGATCTTCGTGAATGCTGTGTTCACTGCATCGCGATCAGTAGGGCGGCCGACACGGCTTCCTATGGATAAAGGCTTTGTTCCTATAGGGGTCTCCCAATATATACGCGACGGTACGTGGGAGCACAAGTCCGTATTAGTGCCACCGACTCTCAGGAGGAATCACCCACCTTCGTAGAGATCGACAGTCACTATGTTTAACGACGCCGGAACACGTCTCTACCTAGACCTCTATGTGTTTGTGTTATGTTACAAAGCGTTGTTATGTAAATTGAATTTATTTTAATGTTGATCTTGTTTAGCAGTTTGCCTTTAAGGATCACCACGAGATGTATGTAACAAATTCCTGAATGCAGTCTAAGATGAGAAGCAAAGTTTTCAATCTTTCAACTTTGAAAATCTTAACTACTGAGGAGAAGAAAGGAAAATCTTTTCACACAGATCATAGAGCACACACTAATGCAAAATTTCCTAAATCAGCATGCAAACAGTCAAATGCAAAATGCACAATGCATGTATTTTCTTTTCCCTTTCTTAATGTTGATGTATTACAAAAAGAAAGTTGTTATTTAACTTTGATTTCGATTTAAAGTGAAAACACACAAGCTTGTCCAAAATCAAAAGACACCTTAAGATTTACTTGTTTAATCACTGGAAATACATGAAATCAAACCATAATGATGAAAGTAAAAAGACTAATCAGCTATGGACAGCAAACAAGCTAACTCTTTAGACCAGCAAAATGCCTAACACAGGTTCAGATCTAAGAGGCCAAAGCAAGACTAGTTCACTTTCGTTATGGGAAATTGTAAATGATGTAAGAAATACAAAAGAACAAGTACAATTTCGTTATATAACAGAGGCGGAATGATGGAAAGTAAGGTTGGTTTCAGAATAGGTACAAGACTGGTAACTGGCTGCAAAATCTATAGTGAAAATAGGCAAGAAAAAGGGAGGAAACCCCAAATGCACAAGGCAAAATTGGGCCAACGCAGGTGCTGCACAGCCAGTCTGGCTCTCAGCGCAGGTAGCCCCTTCGGGACCTGCGTTGCAAAGCAGGTAGCCTGTGTACTACCTGCTTTGGAAAACGAAAGTTGCATTTTCTCAGTTTTCGGGTCACAATTTTCTCAAAAATTCACAGCTTTTGCTCAAATCAGAAGCTATCAGTCAAGCACACACTAAGGGATGACAAGGAAGATGAAAAGCTATCACTAAGAGCTTACAAGGATCCTTGTAGATCAGCTCTTCAAATCATGAACATCCTCAGAAATGAGCTAGAGTAGCTGCCCTCTACTTCGCTTTTGATATAGTCAAAAGATTTTCGATTTGGTACTCTTTTGTTCAGGAAATGAATAGAAAAATACTACAAACAATCAAACAGATACGTTCCCCAGTGGAGTCGCCCGTTTGTTGTAGGGAAAAGTATCCGACTCGGATGACCCTATCCCACTCTAAGGGTGATAGTACCTCAGCAACAACTGTAAAGAAAACTACTTAAGGTTTACTTCTTTATGAAAGCAAGAGAGAATGAAGAAGTGCACTAACCGTTGCCTTGCGCTTAATGTCGAATCCAAACTCTTCTCTTTGCTGCTTGCTCCCAGCTCCTTGCTCTTTTGCTGGCCCAGCTACAATGAGATCTTGCAAAATAACAAAGAAGGAAACTACAAGAAGCATGCAATCATAACTGATTCAAGGATTAGCATAAATCAAATATACAATTATCACAATACATCATTGAAACAAATGCATATAGAAGAACCTCAATAGCTTTTATTAATGGAAGAAGTAAAGTTCTGAGAGTGTTACAACCATTGAAGGCCCCAATCCAGCAACACCTCCCAGCAGAAAGAATTTCTCCTCTTCACCTCCTTCAAGCAATCACCCAATAGTTCTATAGTGAAACCAACAGCATATCATTACTTTGCACAAAATTCCAGCCTCCTGAGCTCATAGGAGAGAGCTCAATATATAGATGAATTGAGAAAGGATGAGTCAGCTTGCAACTGATGTGTAGCTGCCTTGTGTCCTCTCTCTCTTCAGTTGATCTTCAGTTCTTGAGTCCACTTGGAGAACCTTGCTTCCACTTGGAGAAACAGAGCCTCTAACTCATCACAAGGCGAAATCCCTGATCCAAGTGTCATTTTTGGAAGATTCCAGAGCAATGACTCAGTGTGCCACTTGTCCCATCTCGCTCAACGCAGGTGGCCTTTGTTCTACCTGCTTTGCAACGCAGGTACACCATGGAGGAGTTGAGTTTCAGCGCAGAAGCCTAGTGGAGCACCTGCTTTGATTTTAGGATTGCTTGTTTTTGAGTGTTTTCGGGTGGAGAACTGATCTGAGAGCTGTTGGTTTGCTGACCTTGTTCCTCTAGGGGTAGGAACATCATGTTTAGGGACTTTGGATCCCTTGGATTATTGACAATTCATGCCTGATGCTGTAAGGCACAAAATTGTCTATAACACATACCATTTAATAGTCCAATGCACAGTCTCGTGTTTTGTTGCATGTAGACATGCAACCAGTGTCCGGAGAGTGAGGGAGCGGTATCAAGAGTCAAGTGGTATGGTAGAGTGGTATATGAGGGAGGTGGTTTGAAGGACCACAGTCACGCCATATCAAACAACACAACAAAATCACAAAATCACCATTCAACGCAACAAAATCACATTAACCATATCAATACCACTTTCCTTCAATGAAATAAAATGCAACACAGTCACGACAACAAGTGGTCAATATAAGTAAATGTTGAGTTATAAAACACAATTTAGAATGCAGACACAATCATTGAAAAATCGGCATACCGTTCACGCAGGAGAGGTTGCCTTTGGATTTAATGCACCTTTATTCAATTGTTCTCACTGTAACAAACCTCCTAAGCCTACCTAGGAATTTAGCCCCTAGGACGCATTAATTTAAAATTTTGGGTTCATTCACAGTTAAAGCTTTACCCCTCCTTGCAGATCTTGTCTTCTAAAATTGCTTCAGCCATATTACTATTAGGCCATAGTATAAATTTCTCATTAATTGTTTTGTTGGTTCTCTTATATGGAACCTTAGATTCATTAACATATCTAATGTATGTGATCAACCATTAAACTTTTGATGGTAGGAACCCTATCAAATATCTCAGTAAATATCTACCAGCACTAGTGGAAATTAATTTCATGATCATTGTAGTGTACACTACATTATTGACCAGCCTTTCATTCCCATGCATACTAGTTACACTTGCCACAGATACTTAACCCATTAGTCATAAAATGGGAAACATTATTTCCTCAATTGGTGAGTATGCATAAGTAGATATCACTTTAGAGCATTATGAGCATACCATATCTCTGTAGTGAATGTAATATGATCAGTTAGAGAATCCATAGTCATCTCACATATTCATACATAATCTCAGCATAAACCATGTTAGTAAATATATAATTGCCTGCAATGCTTCCACTACTAACTCTACTATTAGATGTAAAAGAGGACACATGTACACTATTGCCATCACTTTCATAGTAATACAGTAGCACAAGTAATCGAATTATGTGTCAATCAATTTAATGTAATTCTACAGATAACTTCGCACTAGAAATCCACATGCAAGTCAATCATGAGAAATCTAACATTGTGACACCAGTAACAATAGCTAATTACCCTTATTCCACCATTTCTAATATACATTAAAGGTCACATACACAAGACAACAATTATTTCCATATAGATAACACCTCATCTATACAATTGAGCTACACGGGTTAACCATTTCAACAGTAGGAAATATAGATAAACAATCAATGATCAACATATCTGAGCTAAATAATTTAACTTCATAACAAGTAAGCATTAATATACAACCCATACCATGCAAGTGAATCTCATCAGAGTAGAGAGGAACACCATTAAGTCTATTAATACATAAGCCTTTGTAATTCATGCGACATTCTCATGGTGAGGAAACTTAGGCAATCATCTCATAGAAAAACTGGAACAATAACATAAACTTATGAAACTATTCTCATAAACAAACTAGAACTATAACAAAGAGAGAGTAGTAAGAGTCATCATACAAACATTCCATGCATCTGAAGCCAACTAAAACCTCACTTGGAGAGAGGAGCACCACCTCCCAGCCATGAATCACCTTTGATTCCCCCTGAGCCGATGATCTTGCCAAGGATAAATTGTCCTCAATTGATCAATGCACTGGGTATTTAATACCCTCTTTCATGATTTATTTACTATTAGCAACGTCCCTCTTTTATGGATTTTTCCAACTGCCTAGGTCATTTTTTGGAAACACTCGTATTTATCTCCCACGAGGCTTTTCCTCATAAAATCTTGCCTTTATCTCCCACAAAGCTTTTATGTCCGATGGATCTTTATCTCCCATCCATCTGATGGATCACCAATCCATCGAATCTTATCTAGAATCACATCTAGAATCTTTATCATGAAATATTCATCTCTATCCCATTCCTCAATGGGATTTGGCAAGCATCTCCTCTCTTTTGTTGCTCCACCGTCCAAGTGTTTTTTTTATTAATTTATTTAATATCACATTTTCTTTTCATATTACATATCGCGTAGCTTTCCTCACCTTAGGTTTAGAATATTTTAACCCACAAAGGAGGGTATCAAACGCAGATTTCCTCAGCTTAGGTTTACAAACATTAACACATAAGGGAGGATATCACACCTATCTTTAACTTAGCTTAGGTTTACAATAATTTAGTACACAAGGGATGGGTGTTACATACTCCCCCGCTTAAATTTTACACCATCCTCGGTGTATCACTGCATCATGTCCTCGTTCACAGGTAGCTGGTTTATGAATCAACAGCTCTCATGGCTCTGCCATCTGATGAAATTTTTTTGATGTACATTGATCACAAGGAGTGCTCCCAACTCGTCTCCTTCCATAGCTACATTATTCTCAAGGAGTGCTCTCCTTTCATAGCTACCTGTAACATTTTTTTCAAACCATTTGTGAGAATTTATAGATGAAAAAGTTTAACTATGATAAATATCATAATCTGCTACTTAATATTATTAAAGAAGCTATTGCTTATCATTTATTTTATCTGAAGAATGTGTGTTCTCTAAATGCATTCTTTCAAGGCTTTGTGTTCTTTTCGAACACCAGCTTCTTGTAGTCTCCCTGCATGCAATACATTAGTTAGTATATTTTTCACAATAATATCCCTGCAAGGTCATAAAAGATTAGTTAACATAACAATATATATTCATTGTAATTGTATGTATGCCAAAATGTGATTAACCATAGTTACTTATACCAAACTTAATTTCCTTCTTTTGGGTAATCTCCAAGTTTGTTTACCTAGCCAGACATATATTGTTGGGTGCAGGATCCCCCAAGGGAAATTTTGGGGCTAAGAGCCCATATTTTGGTCCAATTTTGTAATAGAAATGTAAAGACTCCGCATTTTGTGGGCGTGGAGCGCATAGATGTTAAAGAGTCAAAGGGTTGCCCACCCTTATTTTCATAATGTAATGTCGGTTGTAAGAAATGTACCCATGATCCACGGCCCATGGATTGTATCAATAGAGCTAAGCTCTAAGTAGTTAGAGGTAGGGAATCATGGATTAAGATCGAAGATGTATGAGAGATAGCTCTAAAATAGAAGCCTACATTTTGGGTTGTAGCGTAGGTAGAGGCTCTACAGCTGAGTGCGCAGAGGCCTAGAAGTCCGCAGCTGAGTGCGCGGACCCCTGCCGCTAAGTGCGCAGGGTGAGTCGAGTCTGTAATTATCTGGAATTATGAATAAAGAATAGTATTCTATCATTTTTCCGTCTTTATTTCCTGTTTATGCATCTGATATATTAGGTATGAATTTCACTTCTAATTCTTATACGATGTACGAATGTGTATAATTGTATTGGTTAAGTGAACGCAACTAAGAACATCTGTTTATGCAAAGCTAACTAAGATCTGTTAATAAAATAAGTAAGTTACTTAGCCTAGTTTTGGAGATATCACAGATCACGGCCCTAGCAGCGCGAAAGGACTTCCGGCCCTAGTTGGGGATGTGCGAAAGCTTATTGTAGCATTTTGCAAAGGTACTGAAGGGTAGAGCAGAGGGATAAGCAACCTGCATGAAGGCAGGTATAGTAGGAACAAACCAACATCATAACCATCTCAAGGGTGTGGAAACTTGGTTCCAGCATCCCCTCATACTGCTTCGGGTGAGACTTCAGTTTGCGCTCCATGGGCTGATGTCGAAAGCGCCAGTAGTGTAGGGATTTGTTTGGCTAACTAATGTTGAATCTGGTTCAGGCCCCCTCAAGCCAACAAATGGTTCTGTTGCCAGAAGCAGAAGGCCGCCGCAAGTTTCAACAACCCCAGATTGAGAACCCTGATATAACCACGTCGGTGAAAAATAAATAGGTGAACATTGGTAAGGAGGTAGAACCAAAATTTGCGAAAATTGGGGACTACTGGGACAACGCGATTGTGGATAAGGTCGTTGAGTTACTCCAGGAATATCAGCACTTATTCCTGACCAAGTTTACGGATTTGAAAGGAATAATCAGAGATCTAGGAGTAATGAAGATCACATTAAAGCCCGACACGAAGCCAGTTAAGAAGAGGCCTTACCACTTAAATCCGAAATACAAGGGAAAGGTCTGTGTAGAACTAGACAAAATGCTCATAGTAGGCATCATTGAGCTTGTAGAAGAATCTGATTGGGTAAGTCTGATGGTGGTGCAAGAGAAGAAGCAGAAGGATGAGATAAGGATATGCGTGGATCTCAGAAAATTGAATGACGCTTGTGTGCATGATCCCTTCCTAACTCCGTTCACGGATGAAGTGTTGGACAATATAGGTGGTGAGGAAGCATATTCTTTCACAGATGGGTTCTCGGGTTACCATCAGATCAAAATCGTGCCAGAGGATAGGAGCAAGACAATCTTCGCAACTGACTGCGGTTGCTTTCAATATACTATCATGCCGTTTGGATTAAAGAATGTGCATTTTATCTTTTCACGTGTGGTTGTTGCAGCGTTCAAGGAATATATTCATAAGTTCCTAGAGGTCTATTTCGATGACTGGACTGTACTTAGGCTAGTTAAGCGCCATGTAGCGAGCTTGTGCTTGATGTTGGATACCTGTCGAAGATACCAAATCGCACTCAACCTGAAGAAGTATCTATTTCTCGTTCCTTTTGGGAACCTATTGGGGCATATAGTTTGCAGACAAGGGTTGATGGTAGACCCCGTGAAGATCACAGTGATTCTACACGCTACTCTTGGTCACACGGGATATTACTGAAATTTTATCAAGGGCTATGCCCAAATCACTACACCGATGGAAAAAATCTAGAAGAAGGATGTCACATTCTGCTAGAATGATGACTGTAAAAAGATATTGGATATATTGAAAGAAAAGATGGTTACTGTGCTGATTCTTGTCTTCCCGAACTGGAAGAAAGAGTTTCATGTACATGTTGACACATCGTGTATAGCGCTGGGTTCAGTACTAACAAAGGATGGTGGAGAAGGCTTAGATCACCCTATCGCATTCGTAAGTTGCAGATTATCCAATGCAGAGAAGAACTATTCCACCACTGAGCGCGAGGGGATAGCTATGATATATTCGCTCTAGTAGTATCGACACTACTTGCTAGGAGGCCACTTTAAGATGTATACATATCACTCTGTGCTAAAGTACCTGGTCAATAAGCCTGTGTTGGCGGTGCGAATTTTTAGATAGTTGTTATTGTTCCAGGAGTATGATTTTGAAGTTGTTGTAAAGCCTCGACGATTGAATGCGGGACCAGATCACCTGTCATGCATCAAGACAGGGGAAGAACCTACTAGTTTGGAGGAAGCATTACCTGACGCGCAGCTCTTTGCTATGCGCATTGCGGATGTACATTTAGAGGATATAGCACACTTTATAACAACTGGAACTACGCCGAAAGGATACTCTATCCAGCAAAAGAAGGAATTAGTGGTGCGCGTGGCAGATTTCTTTGTCATTACTGGGCATCTATACAAGATGGGGAATGGTGAGATATCGCGAAGGTATGTACCTAAGCTTGAACAAAGCAGCATCCTCGCGGATGCTCATGGGGGTGCCACAGGAGGACATTATGTAGGAAGAGCAACCGCGCATAAGATTCTACGCGCAGGGTTGTGGTGGCCAACCCTTCATCAGGATTCAAAAGCATATTGTAAGGCATGTGATGTATGTTAATGAACAGGCCAACCATCGCGGAGGGATGAAATTCCTTTGAATCCACAAATAACATTGCAACCTTTCAAAAAGTGGGAAATAGATTTTGTAGGACCTATTAAACCTCAAGGAAAGATAGACGCAAGGTATATTATCACTGTGACGGAGTATTTCACTCGTTGGCTAGAAGCGCAGTCGGTGAATGATTGCACAGGCGTGACTGCCGCAAAGTTTCTATTTGAACATGTACTAACCTAATTTGGAAGTCTGAGGATCTTGATGAGTGATCGTGGTACGCACTTTCTGAATGAGATGATCAGGACACTAACGGAGGAATTTCAAGTGTATCATAAAAAGAGCACACCTTATCACCCGCAGGCTAACAGAACAGTGGAAGCATTCAACTAAGTGCTTGAAAATGTGCTAACTAAGGTATGCAATGCTCAGTGAAGTGATTGGGACTTGGGCATACCTACAGTGTTGTGGGATTATTGGACAACATGCAAGAAGCTAACGAGACAAACACCTTTTAGGCTTGTCCATGGAGTGGAAGTCGTAATGCCTATGGAATACATCGTGCCTAGTTTTCACATAGCAGCGCTCATAGGTATGACTGATCGCGGAGCCCTGGAAGAGAGGCTCGTAGCTGGATGAGCTCAAAGAAGAACAATTTTTGCTAGGATTTCACCAGCAGTTCCAAAGGCAGCGTGAAAATGCATGGCACGACTAACACATCAAGTTGCGTACATTCAAGGCAAACGATCTCGTTTTCTTGTATGATTGTAAGTTTGATCAATTCCTTGGAAAGTTCAAGATGCAATGGTTAGGATCGTATATTATTAAGGAGATTACTGACGGAGGTGCGGTACAGCTGGTCAAGTTAAATGGAGAACCCTTCCCAGGAAAGGTGAATGGCAGTCACTTGAAGCCATACATCGGCGATCCGGCAATGTGACTATATGAAGGTGGCACAGTCTTAGCGCTCCATGTAGGTGAAAGGAGGTGCAAGACTATAAATTACACTGCCTGGGAGCTGCGCGATGTCAGGCCTACGTGAAGCAATGAAGTGCCATAGGGTCCGCGATAGCACGAAGACAGCTGCGCTAGCGCGCAGGTATATCAGAAAGTGATCGTTAAAGTCACTATTCATGATTTGATGGTGGGTTTTAGGCCAAATGGAGCGGGTGGTAGGAATTTAAGGCAAACTTTATGGGTTAGATTCTTGAAAAAATTTCGCCAATCTAGCATTAATGGGTTTAATGTGGGGGGAACGGTCGAATTCAAATTCAAAAGACCCTATAAATTACAAGTGGTTGTCTAGCAAAAAACACGGTAATTTGATAATTGAGTTGTTGTGCACTCAATTATTCATGAACCGAAACTTATTCGAGACTCTGAAAGTGAATTCATTGTTTGATTAACTACCAAAGACACTGAAAGAATTTTGGAATAGAGTTATGTCAGCACCCAGAAAAGCCATGGACATAGGAGTAGTGATAGCCGAGGAATCCGCGCAGGAAATTGCGAAAGTAGAAGCGCTAGATAGCACTGCAGCGATAGTTGAGGTCCCTAAATCACCTAGAACACTGATACCTAAGAAGGATAAGCATGCTATGATCCTAATGTGCATCTTGCCTAGAAGTCCATAGAGGACCAAAATCACATTACAGGAAAAGTCGAAGGACATCAATCTAGAGGACGAAGAGGAAGAATAATTTGAAGAAATCCTGGTAGATGAGGAGGATGTAGAGATGGAAGTTGAAACCCAGGGCGCGGACCCTATTACCTGGTTAACTGAATATGTTCCTCTGCGCAAGGGTAAAGCCAAGGTGCTGAAGGATATAGATGAGAGCAAGAGCTCTCTGCAAACTCCGCTACTCCCAGATGATATTATTTTTGAGGGACCGCACTTGGGACAGGTCTTGTGTTGAAATTTGAAGATTGGGACCTCGCGAACCACTAGAAGTTCCCGCATTTAGAGACTGAGAAGCTAATGCACCAGAGGATCAACGCGACTGTTGGAACAATTCAATTGGAGCCGCGGACATGGCTCAGAGGTGTAGAGAAAGCCGAGTTGCTTAACTTGCTCTGGGTGCCACATTATCATCGCGCCCTAGTGATCGTCTTCATCATCAGGTAGCTACTCTACTTGGTGCATGATGGGTGCTTATGGCTGGAGGAGCCCATCCCTATCACAAACCATTTGATTCACTGGATTACATGGCTACCTTACTCAGGAGAGGATCCAACCAACATTTTAGAGGGAAAAGGTGGTGAGTTGGCCCTCGCAGAAGTAATGAAGAAGAAGTTCAAACTAGAGAAGAAGAAGCGAGGGTATGCCATCTCCAGCATTAACAACCCTACAATCAAGGTTGTGATAGAAATATTGGCAGGGAAGGTGATGTGGAAGTGCCGCGCAGATGAGGTGCCCGCACCAATGGTTTTTCTGGAGGCCCATGCGCAGAAGGATTCCAGTTCAACTGGGGGAACAATCTATGCGGTGAGTTCCTTGTGAACTGTCGCGAGGCACAGGAGCAGGAAAAAAGGTTCATTACGCGTGGATCCTCTTATCAATTTTATTGGTGGCATGGGAGTTGCCCGAAGATGGCCAGTTCCCTTCGGCTGTGCCAGAAATTCCAGAGGCAGTGAAGTACGCTTCGCTGTGGGTGACCAAGGACACGCAAGGTATCAGAGAAAGTAATATTTTCTGGGTCATAATGGAGATGAATATCCAGATGGCGATCAATCACAAGTCGCAGTTATCACCCACAGACTATGCTAGTTTATAGAGCTTTGCAGAGTTCAAAGCAGATTTCCACCATGTCTTCATCAGGGCGCGAAAGGACCCTACAAATATGTGGAATGATTTACCATACCTATCGACTGAAGATGTGATATTCATAGTCCTTGAGTCTTGGCAGAAAAGCACAGGAAAGAGGAAGCAGCGGCCAAGGCCCAAGAAACGCATGACGTAGGTAGAGGCTCTGCAGCTGAGTGTGTAGAGGCCTAGAAGTCCGAAACTAAGTGCACAAACCCGTACACCTGAGTGCGAAGGGCGAGTCGAGTCTATAATTATTAGGAATTATCAATATAGAAGCGTATCCTATCATTTCCGTGTATTTATTTCCTTTTTATGCATATGATATATTGGGTATGAATTTCACTTCTAATGGTTATATGATGTGCGAATGTGTATAATTGTATTGGTTAAGTGAACGTAAGTAAGAACATCTATTTATGCAAAGCTAATTAAGATCTGTTAATAAGATAAGTAAGGTACTTAGCCTAGTTTTGGAGATATCACAGATCACTGCCCTAGCAGCACAAAAGTACTTCCGCCCCTGGTTGGGGCTGCATGAAAGCTGATTGTAGCATTTCACGAAGGTACTAAAGGGTAGAGAAGAGGGATAAGCAACCTGTGCGAAGGAAATTATAGTTGGAACAAACCGACATCACAACCATCTCAAGGGTGCGGAAACTTGGTTCCAGCATCCCCCCATACTGCTTCGGGTGAGACTTCAGTCCGCACTCCATGGATTGATGCTGAAAGGGCTAGTATTGTAGGGATTTCTTTGGCTAACTAACACTAAACCCAGTTTAGGCCCCCTCAAGCCAACATTTAACCAATGAATCTATGCATACCTGCACACAAGGTATGTTATACACATCAACACACATTTCATTTTTCAACCTTGCAGCATATGTAGTCATACGATCTCATATGTACTATTGTACATAGTCCATCTTTGGTACATCCTATAATACCATCCTCATGGTATCACCTGGATAACATAAAATTTATCCACATATTTTTCCACCTTTTAGGTATTAGGTGAGATTTTATTTAGCCATACAGCTATTGTATCATTCATTTAAAAACATAATATCAATTTTTCCTAAATTTCCTTTTATGCGCATCCAGTTTCTATCATGCATATATATGTATTTTACCTTCACCTCCGAAGCGCAATCTCCACATGCTCAAGCATGGATTGTTTGGAGAATTACATCAAAAGTGAACCCAATAACATAACCTAAAATTGCAGGTAGAAAATTTCCTCAGAAATCATAACAATTTAACTCTTCTATACAATTCTAATGAGTAGTTATTTTCTTAACCGCATGCAAACTACTTTTTCCATGTAGAATTTCCAAGTCTTGCCAAAGAGTTTTGACATCTATGTTGCACGTACCTCAACAATTCTAATTTGAAATATAGAATTAAACCATTAATGAACTCATTCATTGTGATTTATTCAGAATTACTCACAAAGCAAACATTTTTAGAAAACAAATTCTTCATGTTTTACATGCTTGACCATACCTACTTCATAAGTTTCTTTATCTAACCTTGATCTCATGCTCCAAAAAATATGATATGTTCATGCACTTTCTTCTCACAGGCATGATCACCTTCCTACCCCATCCAAACATCCTCATATTGTATAATGTTGCAGCAGATAATCCACTACAACCAAAAATCTCTTCATAATGGTGATGGAAATTTGCATATTTTAATTGCATCATTCTAAATCCAATCACATGCAACTCCGTAGAGAGAAACTATCGTGAAGATCAGAGACTACCTTTTGCATGAAATTTGCATTTTTCGAATCAAC
Source organism: Pinus tabuliformis (assembly GCA_031772625.1). Lineage (NCBI taxonomy): Eukaryota > Viridiplantae > Streptophyta > Pinopsida > Pinales > Pinaceae > Pinus > Pinus tabuliformis. The sequence goes on along the minus strand of CM062808.1, from coordinate 300,570,136 downwards.
AAACAATTTTCAAATTAAGCATACAATTTTGAAAAACAGAGAAGGGCGAATGCTTCCTAATTAATAACTGATTCTCGGAGACTATCACTTTGAGCACGGCACAAAGAGGAACTTGTAGTTTTCTTATTAGTGCCTCGCCATTTGACTTAGGTACTGACTCCCTTACAATTTCTGGGGTTCTCTCTTCCTTGATGGCCCTCCTCAACGAGCTCCTACTGCTGTTCAATTTCTCTTGACGAACCTTTTATTTATTTTTATCACAGTGCTGTCGTTTCCACGATTTTCTTGGTCTAAATGTGAACCAATAAACATTTCTTGAGGAGTTCATTAAACTATGGAAAACTACTGTAGAGATTCCAATGATACCAATCTATTGTGAGAGATCTCAAGCTCGAAATCTCACTGGAAAGAATTAAGGTAGAAGGGGCACAGTGGTATTTCACAGAGGCTCAATGCCTTGATAGCCATGAAATTCTGAAATCAATATCTCTTGATGATTTTTACTCATTATCAACAAAACAATGCATTATATACATTTCAGAGAAAAGTTTTTCGTAATTTTAACTTTTAAATTTGTATAGAATAAGGGAATTTTAAGTCTCACGTTGACTTAGAAAAAACACAATTCATATTTCACACAATATGGATATAATATAATATCGTAAGACATACGAATATGGATATCTTACGAGTATGGATACCTTATCCCGTAGAATGGTTTATATTATTTTCCTGAATGGTTTAATCTTTAATATTATTAAAGATTATTTTTTTCTATGAATTTTTCAATCTATTTGATTATATATCCTCCAACCACTTCAAACATTTAAATTTCTACTTATTTTCTTCTTGCCATTTTAGTTTGACGGTTTGTGAAACCACAGGGATTATAAAACAGAAGTAGTGCTATGCCATTTTCAAATCCATTGTTGGTTAAGGGAACTTATAAATCAATCATTCATTCAGTCAAAGACAAGGCTATCGATCGAAGCCATCCACTGATTGGTGACAATAGACACCTTGCATGGTTGGTAGTTTGTGGATCCTTCACGGTGATATGCATCCATTAACCAGTGAGTTACCACAAATTCAAAAACACAGTGTCACAAGTTGATATCATCCTTATAATTTAGTTCATTCATATATTAATATTTCCCCAGGTTTCAAATGAAACTTGTTGCTATCATAGCGCACCAACGAGTGAGAAAATAATCACGTTATTTCAGAACCATTGAATGGACATTATCATAAGAGTAAAATCTATAATCAACCCCAATAGAGTGTCAAAAAATAAAATCAAAGCGCACAACTCACAATACAAAATAGAAGCAAAAGTGTATACAGTAATCTAAGAGGATTCACCAATAAGAAGACCTGGGGGAAAGCATTTTTTTAGTTCAAACCCTATATTTTAAACAATGAAAGTACCTGTACTCATAGATACTGTGGTAATTTTTCTCAAAACACATGTATTTTTCGCATGTACTTTGCTTACGCTAACTGCTTTGGGAACCTCGTTTTCCCCTCCCTTGAAACAAAATACGATAGGACTGCATGCACGCAATTGTTTTGAACCCGTGAAAAGGGTTGCGACTAATCCCAGAACAATGACACAAGCGTCGTTGTTGTGAGAGGAAAGATCCATTCCCTCTCCATATTTTCCAACCAGAAATGCATCTGTACCGGGTTCTTTATTCTATTCTCCATTCCTTTTTTCCCTCAAGCAGTTAATCAGACACTTTCGGTTAGACCAGAATAGGGGAATCGAATCAATTACTGAGACCAAAAAAATACTGTAAGCTTCAACCTACATCTATAAAGCAGACTTTATAACCTCGATCAGTCTCTATAAGTTTATGTGTTCACCTTATCCAGCTGACAGAATTTTTAAGTTTAAAATGCTCACAATTGATTATCCATGCGTAAGCAGAACGAAATGAATGAGATTTAACAATGACATTGCAGGAACACAATAACCTCAAACAGATAGTTGTCCGCTAATTATTTCAAAAGGGCATAATGTTAATTACCTATCAGGATAGCTTTGGGCTTGTTAATAATGTGAACAATGCCACAGGAGGAGGGGCGTTGGGATTCAAGAGTCTGCCGCAAGCACTTAGCAACTATGGATTTGTTGTTGCACAACTATCAATACCACAACACTATCGTCAACTTCGTGACCTCGACATCTCTCATACCAAGAGCAGGCACGATGGTGGTTGCAACAATGAAACAACACTACAGCCTTAGCTATCATTAGTCGAGTGCCATACTCGTTCTTCCCTTCTCGTAAACTTATGATAAAATAGCAAGCATTACGTAAAGGCCCAAAAGAGAGAGTGCATATACAAGCTAATAGGTTCTGGGTTTATAACCACTGGAACAAGGAAGCAATATTACTAATCAATGAATAACAGTCTAACCAGGGAAGACAATGCTCCCACTTTCTGTTATCCCTCACTTATCGTTTGTTATAGCAACGTTGTTGCTTTCAACATATTTTTCTTAATTCCTTATCACAATTAGGAAACCTACAGTTTTTTTTTTCCATTCCTTTCTTAAACAAAATTAGAATAATACCAAAAAATAGAATGAAATCCATCGTTCTTACGTATGCATGGCTTTATGGTTGCTTTTATCCATAATTCATGGATTTAGAATCACCCAAACTAGTGTGCACAATATTTAAGAAACCTTCTACTCTCAACCAAAAACAAGAAACATTGTTTTATCCCTTTAAACTTGTGATGTACATTCATAAGGCAGTGTTCTAAAAGGAAAGAATGTGAATCTTATCCAATATTTTTGCTTTTTACCAGCAGTTTAACGGATAGTGTTACTATATTCATGAGCAAAGACAAAATCGGCTTCTTCTTTTTTGGGGGGTCGAAGATTTTCTTACCTCTCCGAATTATTAGACGAGTCAAGCTCTCCTGGATGTTTCCCATCAACTGGTGCAGCTACAGATAAGCACTGGTCCAATATCCACCACAAGCGCACTTCAACTATTGACATATCCATGCCATGCAATCTAGGATTATATGATTAGGACCATTATTTGAAGCCTGAGCCGTAAAATTTGGATGAAGACCATGCCATCCTTATTACACACACAATTGTATAGTAACTCTATCCACGTGTAATTTTCTGTAGTGCAGTGGAAAACAACATCAGAAGAGATTTTTTTATTTTTTGTTTTTTGTTCACACACTATCCTTGGCGTTGATGACTAATTCAGCAACGTATTTTGATTCGGACTCCATTCCCCGTTGACAATCCCCCGTGTAGGACTGGAGGATCGACTTCACTCCAACTCATTCTCCATCCTTTCGCCTGACTTGTAGCCCTCCAACATCTTCCTAGCTAGCACCGTCAGAGCTGCTTCATTTTAGTGGGGACCCATCCCCAAAGCCAGCTCCGGCGCAGGGCATGGCAAATCATGATTTAACCTCAGATGATAAACAAGACCCTCACTTGGTATGGAAACAAATCATTGTCCAACCACCAAACACTGCAATGCTCTGGAGAGAGGAGGAAAAACCGGATCGGTTCCCAAACGTGCTTGGGAAGTGCTCTTAACACTCATTCTCCTTGTTTTGATATTCTGCCGCGGAGAATATTACTTGGATGGTTGTTAACTAATGGGTGTGCCCATACAAATCTTATATACCCAACGTATATATCACACTCGGATTCATTCTTGGGTGAGGCCGCTTATGCTATCTATTGAAAAGAATTTTAATATATATTCCAAAAATGTATAACATAGAAATCAATCCATAATACGCGTATGGAAGGTAATTAATTTTGCAACTGTAAAAGTTAATTTTTATTTTAAGGAATAATATCCCCCTGTTCTGTGTTTCAAAAATTGAACTTACACCATCATCTTATTTTTATGTATAAAATCTTAATTTTGGTGGCTTAACTCAATTTAATCACCATGCATAAATTAATTCGAACTTCGTTCTTCGTATCAGGATTTTTTCAAACCTCCATGATCCATTCGAATTAAAGATCAGTGTCTGGACGACTATGCTATGCTCTTGAGTTTTCAACCCTGGCACTTATAATTATCTAATTTTTGACCATATACACCCTCATTTACATTCTATAATATATCGGTCCATAATTTATATATGGAAGGGTATTGTTTCTTTCCAATTTCTATATTTTCTTTTATCTTCAGAATAACATCTCATGTTCCATGTTTCGACAATCTACCTTACCTTATAGGTTTTAAACTCTTTAGTTGATCAACCTATGTGTTTATGTTGTCCCTTCCTAACAAATTCATTTTATGACAGACATAAATATTGCATGCAACAAGAACTCCATATGGGCTTCCCCATTCTTTTCTCTAAACATTTTTAATATTTAGATTCAATTTTAAAGAGTCTAGATTTAACACTTATACCAGGAACCTTTAGAATAGTTTTAGGTAGTGAGGCCAATTTTAGGCTAAAACTTGTCCATACCCTATGGAGGCATATTGGCCCACAAGCTGCAAGGTTTGAACTTGATTTCTTCGATACCATTTGTAATGAACCTCCTGAGCCTACCTAGGAATTTAGCCTCTAGGACCCATAAATTTAAAATTTTGGGTTCATTCACAGTTAAAGCTTTACCCCTCTTTGCAGATCTTGTCTTCTAAAATTACCCCAGGCATATTACTATTAGGTCATAGTACAAATTTCTCATTAATTATTTTACTGGTTCTCTTATAGGGAACCTTACATTCATTAACATATCTGATGTATGTGATCAACCATTAAACTTGCGATGGTAGGCACCCTATCGAAATATCTGGGTAAACCTCTACCTGCACAAGTGGACATTAATCTCATGATCATTGTAGTGTACACTACGTTATTGACTAAAATTTCATTCCCATGCATACTAGTTAGACTTGCAACACAGATACTTAACCCATCAGTCATAAAATGGGAAACATTATTTCCTCAATTCGTGAGTATGCGTAAGTGGATATCACTTTAGATCATTATGATCATACCATATCACTGTAGTGAATGTAATACGATCAGTTAGAGAATCCATAGTCATCTCAAATATTCATGCATAATCTCAGCATAAACCATATTAGTATATATATCACTGCTTGCCATGCTTCCGCTACTAACTCTATTCTTAGATGTAAAAGAGGTCATATGTCCAATACCGACATCACTTTCATAGCAATACATTAGCACATGGAATCTAATTATGTGTCAATCCATTTAATGTACTTCTACAAATAACTTCACACTAGAAGGCCACATGCAAGTCGATCATGAGAAATCTAACGTTGTGACACTAGTAACAATAGCTAATTACCCTGATTCCACCCTTTCTCATATACATTAAAGGTCACATACATAAGACAACAATTATTTCCATACAGATATAACCTCGTATATACAACTGAGCTACATGGGTTAACCATTTCAACAGTAGGAAATAGAGATAATAGATCAACCATCAACATATCTTAGCTAAATGATTTAACTTCATAACAAGTAAGGATTAATATAGAACCCATACTATTTAAGTGAATCTCATCAGAGTAGAGAGAAACACCATTAAGTCTATTAATACATAAGCCTATGTAATTCACGCGACATTATCATGGCGAGGAAACTTAGGCAATCATCGCATAGAAAAACTCGAACAATAACATAAACTTATGAAACTATTCTCATAAACAAACTGGAACTACAACAGAGAGAGAGAGAGAGAGAGAGAGAGAGAGAGAGAGTAAGAGTCATCATACAAACATTCCACACATCTAACACCAACAAAAACCTCACTTGGAGGGACGATCACCACCACCCAGCCATGAATCACCACTGATACCCCCCAAGCCAAAGATCTTAGCAAGGATCAATTATCCTCAATTGATCAATGCACTGGGTATTTAATACCCTCTTTCATGATTTAGTTACCATTAGCGGTGTCATGCTTTTGTGGATTTTTCTAATTTCCTAGGTCTTTTCCAAAAAATCTTGTATTTATCTCCCACAAGGCTTTTCCTCATAAAATCTTGTCTTTATCTCCTGCAAAGCTTTTATGTCCAATGGATCTTTATCTCCCATCCATCCGATGGATCACCAATCCATGGAAGCTTATCTAGAATCACATATAGAAGCTTTATCATGAAAGGTTCATCTCTATCCCATTCCTCAATGGGATTTTGCAAGCATCTCCTCTCTCTTGGTGCTCCCCTCCAAGTGATTTATTTTATTAATTTATTTAATAACACATTTTTTTTTCATATTACATATCACCTAGCTTTCCTCAGCTTAGGTTTAGTATAGTTTAACCCACAAAGGAGGATATCAAACCTATCTTTGCTTAGCTTAGGTTTACAAGAATTTAACACACAAGGGAGGATATCACACCTAGATTTAACTTAGCTTAGGTTTATAATAATTTAGTACACAAGGGAGCTGTGTTACACTCACTGCAGCATAGCACCTCCAGGCAGCAAACCTCTAGCACTGTCATTGGCTCAACATCTCCACGCAGCAAACAATAAATGGGAGCAGAAAACTGGCAAAAATATAGGAGTTACAAGTCTAAACTGGGACCTATTCTCTGATACCATGTCAGGCTAGGAGGTAGCTCAAAGCAAATTGTGATTTTGCATTAATATTGATCATAGATATGTACATGGAGGGAGAGACTCTTGGGTTTCATCTCCCGGTGTCTTTTCATATTCCAATTCTCCTTATTTTATATTTACATTATTTTACATGGATTACCTAATCCCAAAGATTAGGTGTCAGCACATCTCATTTCTCATTATGTACTCAAATAAAATTTCAAATTTTTCATTAGCTACAAAAAAAATCATTGTAGATATTTAATAAATCAAGAAACTTGATTTCATAAATAATATTTCATGTATAATAAAATTAAGAACCCATAAAATTATCTACCAACACTAACCCAACCAAAAAAAGAAACTAATAATATCATGTAATAAATTACTAATAATCTAGTGTCATAAACAGAAGCCTATCAAGTTATCCTTCCTATGTGAACTTGGTCCATCCAGATGGTGGGAAATTAACGAGTGAGAACCTGGCGTTGCGAATGCTTAATGGATCGTTGAACTGAGCAATCGAAACTGGTAAATTCACGAGTGAGAGGGTGGAAGCGATGATAGGCCCATAGGGACTCGACTGAGGTTACGAGGTCGAGGCCCGGAGGGACTCACTATTCATATGGTGAAGAGCTTGCTCTCTGGGGGAGGGGCCCCAATAACAGAGAGGGGGGAGATTCCTAAATTAATTCATTAGATAATTCTTCAAGTTGGGAGCCACCAGCTACTTAGAAATAGGGGGATGTGAGTGGTGGGACTGCAGAGCAGCAGATGTGATAGCACCAGTGGTGTAAAAGTCTTCAAATGCCCTTCTTATTCAATATAACGTAACCTCTCGTCAATTTATGACGGGAGTAAATTGAATGAATCTGAATACAAAAGGTGGATTGTTCCCGTTCGGAAACGGTTCCACATCGTATATATGAGATGCCGATAGCTGGCCGAAAAAGAGCCCTTGTACCAACCGATCAATCAAGGATGGGTGAACTGGGAGGTGGAAAAGCAGAGAATGAGGGATGCAGTAGGAGGGAAAACACGCTTTTGAAACTATGCAATCGGGGTGGGCGGGACGAAACGTTACATACGATGCACCAGAGGATCATACTACATTTATAGCCAATAGACACTAACTAGATACAATAGAGAAGCAAATGAAATTTTATATAATAGTTAACTGGAAAATATAATAGCAATGAAACATTATATAATAGTTAACTTAAAAATATAATAACAACAAATATTGTATGTTTATTGTCCATATTTAAACAGTAAGCATGGTCTATATTGGAGTTGGGCTTCAAGATTTTTTATTTTTAAATAAATGGGTGGACGTGATTTGTTTTCAAGATAATATTCTTGGTCTAATATATTATCCAAAGGATGATTTGAAAAGTATGTGAAAGGGTTTTTAGTTTCAAATCAAAAAAAAAAAATCAAAGAATAACATATTTAATTTTAAAAACCTTGAGGAATTTTGATTCTTAAATAAATGAGTGGACAAAATTTGATTTCAAGAGAATATTCTTTGTTTAATACACCATCTAAGGCATGATATGAAAAGTATGTGAAACCGGTTTTAGTTTCAAATCAAAGAAAATCAAAGGATAACATATTTAATTTTAAAAACTTTGACAAATTTTGATTTTTACGTAAATGAGTGAGAGGGTTTGATTTCAACCTTCCTCCAAGGATTTGATTTCAATCTTGGTTTAGAAGATTATGAACTATAATTTAGAATAACTCCGAGAAACATGATGAATTTAAGCGAATCAAAGTGCTTGGATGTGACATATAGCAATGCAAAACCACATGTAACATTTGACATCTCATTGTCTCGTTAGATGAAATAGTGAAATTTAGATGATTTTTTGTGTTTCTTTTATCATTCCATTTTTATGCAAATTTTAGGTTGCCAATTTTTTAAAATGGTTAAATGCTCATTTTATTTCATCTCTTCTATATTTTGAATCCTCCTCCTCACTCTAATAAATTTTGTTTTCATTATTTTAACATTGTTCAATTTCATTGATTGGATCACAAGTAACCCTTACAAATGAAAGATAGTGGGGTATGCGAAAATGGTGTTATTTGACAATCGTTTTACATGCAAATATTGAAATTAGAGTGTAAAGTATAACTGCTCATTCTATTCTTGTGATCCTTGCAATAATTAATTAAAACATTTATTATGAGGATAAAGAATAAAATCTTTATTAAAAATAAAAAATTGATGCCTACTGTATATATCAACAAAATTTATTAATATGAGTGTGTTAATAGTAGTATAAAAATGTTATACTCGTTAAGTAAGTTTCACATCTACTTTTAAATATACTCATGAAATAATGACACAACTTTTAAACATTTTGTTATTATCAATTAGTTAGTAAGATAACGTGAAGTGCAGCTTTAATACATGACATCTTTTAAAAGAAATATGATATCTATATTTAGAATAACTACCTTATAAAAATATTAATTCAAAATTTGAAATTAATTTTAAATGTATATAAATACAAATAAATATTTGAAATTATTTTTATAAATATTTAATTATTTTAAACATCTTAATAAATTTTAATATATCTTATTTTTATCTGTTAAATAAATTTTATTTTAAAGCAATTATAGACATTAAAATTAATAACAAAGAAATACACTCGCATTACTTATAACTTACTACATATGTGAAAATTTATTATATATTAATATAATAAATTTTATATAAATATATAATATTTTAAATTATTATTTAAAAAGAAAATAAGAAAAATGAGATTTTATATACAATTAGTTCATAAGTATTCTAATTTAAGGGGTGTTATTATCGTTGTGTTCCTAAATTATGAAGAGTTTGAGAAGTTTTTAGATTAAATAAAAAAATATATATAACAAGATTTCTAACTATAGAGATTCACTCTCACTTGTAAGTAGGCTTTGTTATGATAACATGGGCTCGCATAACCCATTTCATATGGCACTTATTCATATAACATTTATTTTAATTAATCAATTTAATTAAAATAGATTTTTAACTATAGAGATTTATTCTCACTTGTGAGTAGGCTTTGTTATGATAACATGGGTCATCAATACCACACGCCCACAAAATCATAACCCATTTCATATGACACTTATTCATAAAACATTTTTTAAAATTAATCAATTTAATTAAAATAATTGAAAGATGGTGACTATTTTGAAATAAATTTCAATTTTTTATTTGTAAATAATATTAAGAATATTATAAATATTTCTTAAAGATTAAATCTTTATCATTCACTTAAATAGTTATGATCATTATAATAATTTATTTTTAGATGATTAGAAATTTATATTATTATAAATAATAGAAATTCAAATGATGATAGTAGATTGGAAATTGATATAATTATATTAGAATAAAATAAAGAGTTATTTTAATTTTAGATTAATTTGTCTTTTTGAAAATATAAATTTATTTAAAATACAAAAATTGAAAAAAAAATAAATATATATATATATATATATAGGAATTTATTTTTTTGAATAATAAATATAGAGATAAGAAAATTTTCATTAATTTTTAATATATAAAAAATTGATATCGAAATATTTTATTCAAAATAGATTCTGAAAAAATTATACATCTCTCCTAAAATATTTTAATATAAAAATAATTTATTATTATTATTCTTTACTTTTTATTGATATACAATTATTTTATTTAAGTAAATAATAATTATGTAAATTATAGTTTTATTTTTGAAAATAAATTATGTATATGATTGAAAATAGTCACCCAAGTATTGAGTTAGCCTATTGAATAGCCGTTTTAATAAAAATAAATATAGAATTATAGTACACATAAATTCTAATTATGAATAGGTGCATTCTAAGAACATTTATTTCCAAAAATAAACCAAAAACTATTATTGAAAAGCTATTATCAATAATAACTATCCATTTTTTAAATTACTACGAAGGAAATGTTAAATTTATATATTCACGAACATTCCATGTCACATACTACCTTCGGTCGATTGGGTCGTTTGATCTTCCAACGGTACAATCTCAGAGTCAAACCTGAAGTCCACATGAGTTTCTTTATAATACAACCATCGTCTGCAACAAAAGGCAGAAAGGAGGGATTACTAACTCGATCTCCGAGGTCGAGGGTTCTGGAAATCATGCATGCATTACGTACAACCATCGTCTGGAACAAAAGGTAGAAAGGAAGGATTACTAACTCGATCTCCAAGGTTGAGGGTTCTGGAAATCGTGCATGCATTACAGAACACAAAATTAAATATACCTCACCACTCTGCCAGGTAAATTCACTCTCTGTTTGCTCATGTTTCGTTCATTCATTCGTTATAGGGGATATATTCATTGTATATTTCATTAATAAATACCAAAAGCGGGTTTTAATGCAAAATATATCAATATTATATATTTACAGTCTTGCGATCAATTAGAGACTTCTATAAATCTTGCATTAAAGAACAGAAAAATAGAGACACCTCACCATTTGTGCTAGGTAAATTCACTCTCCCATGTTTCATTCCTTCTAGAGTGTATATTCATTGTATATATTTTTAATCAATACCCAAATTTTGGTATATTATTAATTAATACCCAAAAACGCTCGTTTAAGGCAGACAGTAAGGATTATGAACTCGATCTCTAAGCTCGAACAGAGAAATAAATAAATATACCTCACCACTCAGCCACGTAACTTTATGATCTACTTGTTCATGTTTCATTAGTTACAAGGGATATATTCATTGTATATATCATTTGTCAATATACGTACAAAATTGGGATTAATTGAAAATATATGAATGATTATATTTCAATCGTCTTAGATTTCAGAATATTTCATGCATGGTGTTCTTCTGTAATTTCAATCAATGTGGTCTCTAAATATTCATTCACATCATGGTGGAAGCTTACACACAGCTGGAGCTTAACATCATCTCGGCTCAGGATCTCAAGGAGATGCATCTTTTTCGCATGAAGGAGATGCAGACCTACTGTGTTGTTTGGATCAATTTTGAGAAAAAAGTGACGACACAAATTAACAAAACAGGTGGCGCAAACCCTACCTGGAACGACAATGTCATTTTCAGAGTGGAAGAGCGTTTGCCGCGCAGTGAAACCTCTGTTGTGATGGTGGAGATATACTGCGTCGGTGGCCTCAGGGACAAGCTTGTAGGCACTATGAGGGTCTTCCTTTCCACTTTCCTCAAGGACTACGGGAGCCCAGATTCCAGTGGGATGAGCTTCTCGGCACAGCAGGTCCGTCGTCCTTCTGGATGCGCCCCTCAGGGCATTTTCAACCTTGGCATCATGATTCTTGATGGAGTGGATCTTCACAGAATGAACAGATTCAACCCTGCAACTGATGGGGCTGTGGATTTCAGAGATTTGGCGAGGAATCTTGTCCAACCTAGGCCGTCATTGTTGGAATTTAATTCCAACTGCAACAATGAACAGCTGGTCACGAATCTGATTTGCAGTAAATACTCCAAGCTATTCTATGCCGCAAAGTCGCCTCTGATATTTTTGCACATAAATGCGCATTAAACTCATAGAATTAATTTCCCCTGTAGACAGCCAACTTGTTTTTTGATAGAAGCATCACCGCCTTGCTGCACTAAAGTTGGAGATAGGCATTAGAAGATATTTTGTAATCATTTAGTGTTTAAATCAGATATGTTTTAACATATAAATGCATCAAACAGCAGTTCAGTTCTGAGGTCAGCAGCAGATTGATAGAGAGCAGAGGAGAGCATGCAGCAGCGTGAAGAAAATACTTGCCAGATAGTGAAACGCACAACAGTGCATAGCAGGAGTAGATGCAACAGCGCAACAGAGAGCAGAAAGGGAAAAGTGCACAACAGTGTAGATATTTGAATGAAATTTGTTTAACAGATTTTTATCTGTGTGGAACAAAAGCGTTCCTTAGTGAATCCCTGAGGAAGATATTCAACAATAGATGTTGTGAAATTCCCTCTATATGAGGAAGACAAATCTGTAACAGTTAGTTTATTTTTAATAAATACAATTTTTTTTCTGTTGCTGTTACACCGTCACCATTGCTGTTACACCAGTTACAGTGTTGCTGCAACACCAAACTACGTTGCTGCAACACCATTTCCAGAGAACGAATTTTTCTGTTTTCTGAGTTAAAAACAGAGTATTTTTCTGTGTCAAAAACAGAGTGTTATTCACCGTTGCTGCAACACCAATCTACGTTGCTGCAACACCAAACTATGTTGCTGCAACACAATTTCCAGAAAACAATTTTCAGTTTTTCTGTGCAAAAACAGAGTGCAAAAACAGAGCAATTTTTGTCTGTCTGTTATGGAATTTATCAGAAAATTTCAACATGGTATCAGAGCTGGTCTAGGCACTCAATGAGTCAAAAACAGAGATTGTTTTTCACTGTAGGAGCTGTAAGAAGCTTGTTGAGCAGATTTTTGCAGCAGAGAAAGTTTTTTGCTTGTTTTCAAAATACAGTCAGTATCTTTTCTTTACCAATACAGGTTAAGATGGTAGATGCTGGAACATGTTTGACAAATTCCCAACTGCCACAGTTTAATGGGAAAAATCACAGTTATTGGTCCATAACAATGAAAGCATTGTTTGCTTCTCAAGGACTATGGGAGCTGGTTGAAACTGGATATGCTGAACCTGCAGATGCAACAGCACTGGTTGCTTTGACAGTAGCAGAAAGAGACCAGTTGAAGGGCGACAGAAAGAAGGATGCCAAAGCCCTCCATTTTCTCTTCCAATCAGTACATGAAAGTGTTTTTCCACGGATTGCAGCAGCAACAAAATCCAAGGAGGCATGGGATATTCTCAAAACTGCCTATCAAGGTTTGGAGAAGGTGAAGACTGCAAAGTTGCAGATGTTTAGGAAAGACTTTGAAAATCTCAGCATGAAGGAATCTGATACAATATATTCATTCGTCACTCAGGTTATTGGATTGATAACCCAGATAAGATCTCATGGTGAGATTCTTGAAGATAGAAGGATTGTAGAGAAAATCTTGAGATGCTTACCCTCAAGGTTTGAATCTATTGTGGTAGCAATAGAAGAAACAAAATATCTCTCACAGTTCATAGTAGATGAGCTGAGTGCTTCACTTTTATCTCATGAACACAGACTGAGTAGAGGAATAGATTCCTCATTTGAGCAAGCATTCAAGACTCAGATGTCTTTTGGCCAAAGAAGAGGTCGAGGAAGAGAAAATTACAGAGATCGTGGAAGAAGCCAAAACAGAGGCATAAATTATCCTGCTAGCACAAGCGGAAGGAGCTGCAATCAGAACCAAGCTGAAGGTTCAAGCAAACAACAAGCTCATGGACAAAGGTATGACAAATCCCAAGTCCAATGTCATTATTGTAAGAAATATGGGCACTATGCCGATGAATGTAGGAAAAAACAAAATGACATGAATACTAGGCAGAATGTTAATTTTGCAAATGAAGAAGATAAGAACCCAAAGAACGTGATGTTAACATGTAACATAGCACAAGACAAACAAGAAGATTTTTTGGTTCTTAGACTCAGGTTGTAGTAATCACATGACTGGAAATATTGCAATGTTTTCCAATCTGGATGAAAATGTGAAATCTGAGGTAACAACAGGGACTGATGATAAGATAACTGTCAAGGGTAAGGGCAGAGTCAGTATTCGAGCAAAAAATGGAGAACAGATGATTGTCCTAGAGGTATACTATGTACCTGGTCTGAAATGTAATCTTTTGAGCATTGGACAACTCATGGACAAAGGTTACAACGTGTTCTTCAAAGATGATTTGTGTACTATCAGAGACACACCTCCAAGTAAGAAGATCATTGCACAGGTGTAGATGACCAACAATAGAATGTTTCCTCTCAAACTCAGGGCAGATTTGAAGGAAGGAAGAACTATTGCAGCTGTAACACAAGAAGTCTTTCAAGAACAAGTGAAAGATGTGAATTGGTTGTGGCATTTGAGATTTGGACATCTCAATTTCGGAGGCCTGAATCTGTTGCACAGAAAGGGAATGGTAAAGGGATTGCCATTGATTGAGAAACTAGACAGCCTTTGTGAAGGCTGCATCTTGGGCAAGCAACACAAAGAAAGCTTTCCAGCAGGAAAGAGTATAAGGGCAAAAGCACCCTTGGAAATTGTTCACTCTGATGTGTGCGGACCGATGCAAATACCATCATTTGCCGGAAATAAATATGTTTTAACCTTCATTGATGATTACACCAGAAAGACATGGGTGTATATGCTGAAACAGAAGAGTGAAGTGTTTGAGAAATTCTGCCACTTCAAAACTCTTGTTGAAAATCAGTGTGAGCATTATATCAAAGTGCTCAAAATAGATAGAGGAGGAGAGTACATCTCCCAAGACTTTCTGCGTTTTTGCAGAGAGAATGGCATACAAAATCAGTTCACCACAAGATATACACCTCAGCAAAATGGTGTTGATGAAAGAAAGAATAGGAGCATTCTTGACATGGTCAGAAGTATGCTAAAGGCAAAACCCTTGCCGCATGAGTATTGGGCAAAAGCTGTTACTTGCGCAGTTTACATCTTGAATAGATGCCCAACTAAAGCTATCATGAAAGAAATACCAGAAGAGGCATGGATTGGTCAAAAACAAATTGTCACTCACATGAGACTATTCGGTTGTGTAGCATATGAACATGTACCGGATCAACTAAGGCAAAAGCTTGATTGTAAGGGGGAGAAGTGTGTCTTTATTGGCTACTGTGATGAGTCAAAAGCATACAAACTCTATAATCCATCCACCAAGAAATTAATAGTAAGCAGAGATGTGCAGTTCATTGAAGATGAAGCTTGGGATGGAAGCTTGGAAAAAACAGTGAATGTGAAGACAATTTTGTCTCATGCAGAACAAGAGGAAGGGACAGCAGCAAATAATCCTTCCTTGGTGGCTCCTCCTCCACCACAGCAAGTACAAAAAACCACACCACAAGCTGGAATTCGAACAACCTTAAGAAGTCAAGGAAGTGCTTCTCCAAGCACACCACAGGGATCAGAAATACCCTCAAGTTCGGATGGAACTCCAAGCACACCAAGAAGACCAAGATTCAGAAATCTGAATGAGATTTATGAACAAGGAGAGGTAAGTAACAGTACCGGTCTGAATTCATTATTTTCTTTGTACTGTCATTTTGATGACCCAATTCATTTTAAATATGTTGTAAATGAAGATAAATGGATTGAAGCAATGAATGAAGAAATTGGTGCAATTGAGAAGAGTAAAACATGGGAGTTAGTGGACCTCCCTAAAGGCAAGGATGCCATTGGAGTTAAGTGGGTCTATAAGACCAAAAGCAATGCTGAAGGCAAGATTGACAGGCACAAAGCAAGGCTTGTTGTGAAAGGCTACAAGCAGCAACAAGGCAAAGACTATGATGAAACCTTTGCACCAGTAGCAAGGATGGAAACAGTCAGAACAGTGTTGTCTATTGCAGCACAACACAAATGGAATATTTATCAGATGGATGTTAAATCTGCATTCCTGAATGGAGTATTAAAAGAAGAGATTTATGTTGATCAACCTCCGGGATACGAAGTTGAAGGAAAAGAGCATAAAGTTTGTAAACTGAAGAAGGCTCTTTATGGGCTGAATCAAGCTCCAAGAGCATGGTATAGCAGAATTGATGCTTATCCAATTGAGAATGGGTTTGATAAGTGTGATGGTGAACCCACACTCTACATAAAACAGAATGACGGTAAGATTATTATTATTGTTTTATATGTAGATGATCTGATTTTTACTAGCAATGATGCTTCTTTCATTGTTGATTTTAATGCAGTCATGAAAAGTGAATTTGAAATGACTGACTTGGGCTTCTTAAGATATTTTCTTGGAATTGAAGTAGACCAAAGTGAAAATGGTGTTTTCATTTCTCAAGATAAATATGTAGAAGCAGTGTTGAAGAGATTTACCATGCAGAATAGCAAAGCAGCTGTGACTCCAACTGTAGTGGGGTTGAAATTGACCAAAGAAGACAACAACAAATATTTTGATCCAAAACTGTACAAGAGCATAGTTGGCAGCCTTATGTACTTGACTGCAACTAGGCCGGACATTATGCACGCTGTGAGTTTAATCTCCAGATTTATGGAAAAACCGAAAGAGACTCATTAGCAAGCAGCCAAGAGGATTCTAAGGTATGTGAATGGAACGAAGGGGTTTGGTATTTTATACTCCTCTTTTGAAAGTTTCATGTTGACAGGTTACACTGACAGTGATTGGGCTGGAAGTGTTGATGATAGGAAAAGCACATCGGGATATGTGTTTCATATGGGATCGGAAGCCATCTCATGGGCTTCCAAGAAGCAACCAGTTGTGTCTTTGTCAATAGCAAAGGCAGAGTATGTGGCAGCAATAGTAGCAGCATGCCAAGCACTATGGCTGAGAAGAGTTCTCAAAGATTTGTGTCATGAACAAGAAAAGGGCACAACCATTTACTGTGACAATAGCTCAGCAATAGCATTGTCTAAAAACTCTGTTTTTCATAAAAGAACAAAGCACATAGACACCAAATTTCACTTCATACGTGAATTGGTTAACAATGGTGAGATTGTTTTGGAGCACTGCAAAACAGAGGATCAGCTAGCTGAAATCTTGACAAAACCATTAGCAAAGAAAGGTTTGATCATTTCAGGAAATGTATGGGTATGCAGCAGTTGAAATTAAGGGGGAGTGTTGGAATTTAATTCCAACTGCAACATTGAACAGCTGGTCACGAATCTGATTTGCAGTAAATACTCCAGGTTGTTCTATGCCGCAAAGTCACCTCTGATATTTTTGCACATAAATGTGCATTAAACTCATAGAATTAATTTCCCCTGCAGATAGCCGACTTGTTTTTTGATAGAAGCATCACTGCCTTGCTACATTAAATTCGGAGATAGGCATTAGAAGATATTTTGTAATTCTTTACTGTTTAAATCAGATATGTTTTAACATATAAATGCATCACACAACAGTTCACTTTTGAGGTCAGCAGCAGATTGATAGAGAGCAGAGGAGAGCACGCAGCAGCGTAAAGAAAACACTTGCCAGATAGTAAAACACGCAGCAGCGCAAAGTAGTGCACAGCAGGAGTAGATGCAACAGCGCAACAGAGAGCAGAAAGGGAAAATGAACAGCAGTGCAGATATTTGAATGAAATTTGTTTAACAGATGTTTATCTGTGTGGAACAGAAGCGTTCCTTAGTGAATCCCTGAGGAAGATATTCAGCAATAGATGTTGTGAAATTCCCTCTATATGAGGAAGACAAATCTGTAACAGTTAGTTTATTTTTAATAAATACAAGTTTTTTCTGTTGCTGTTACACCGTCACCGTTGCTGTTACACCAGTTACAGCGTTGCTGCAACACCAAACTACGTTGCTGCAACACCATTTCCAGAGAACGAATTTTTCTGTTTTCTGAGTTAAAAACAGAGTATTTTGCTGTGTCAAAAACTGCTAAAAATAGTAAACTGTGCTATAATTAAGGAAACTGAAAAACTGAAAGAGACAGTTGTGGGGGTCCAAATGGGATAGGTGGGTGGCCACCAACATCCACCTGGATCATTCCTCCCCCCTTAGGAAGCAATGGTCCCCATTGCGTTGAGTTCCTCCCTGAGATGAGGAACCTTCTGCTGAGTTGGGTCTCTAGTGAGCTGTTCTACAATCTTTGATGTGTCCATAAATGGTGGGAAGCATGGTCGGCGATGGTCCACATTGAACAATCGGTGCAAGTGAAGGAATGGAGGAATGATGTGCTTCAAAGCATTGTTTCCCACAGCCTTGTTACTGGTGTAAGGACCATGTCGAAGCGATCTGAGTTTCTGATGGGTTCTAGTAAGGCGCTCCCTCTACAAATGTAACCAAACTTTGTCGCCCACTTGAAACTTGTGTGGTACCCCTCCGGGTAAGGAGAAGTTGTTCCTGTGTTATGTCAAGACTGTATCCCTCTGTTGCTGCTGCTGTGTGGAGGACCCCTTCACGAGGGTCATGGATGTAGAACCGATCTTCCCCTTACTTTGGGAGCGAACCAGACAGAAAATAAATTTCCTAGTCTGTGAGATGAGCTTGCTGCCTTTCTTAGCAGTGATCAAAGAGGTGGCGGTAGGTGGGGCTACCTCTGGTATCCTGTATAATGAATTATCCAACGAAATGATGACAGCGCGAGGCCTTGACTCATACACAGCATGTCGCCTCCACAAGTATGGCTAGCCTAATAGTACATCACAAACATCCAGAGGTGTAACATCACACAATACCTCGTCTGTGAAGGGCTTGATGCTGTAGGGAAGGCGACACTACTGGCGAACTTTGAGATCTCGTCCTTCGTGAAGCCAACCGATATTGTATGGCTGTGGGTGTGATGTAGTTGGTAGGCCCAACCGCTTCACGACCTCTGCTGAAATGAGGTTCTTTTGGCTGCCACTGTCGACAATGAATTGCAGTGGTGAACCCTTCACCCACATCTGTGAGTGGAAAAGACGTTCCCCCTCCTCTGGATCTTTGGGCTCATTTTTCTGGATCTTGGCAGTAGCAACAGTGGCGCTGGGATCTACATCAATGATCTGCTTCCCTTTGTCATTCCCCTTGTCGGGTTCTGACTCAGAGTCGGAACATGCATCTGATTCAGAAGCCTTCAACTCGGCCACCAGCGACTGTTTGGTCCGACACTCACTTGTGTTATGAGTGGGACTCTTGTGGAACTCACACCACTTTCCTGTGTTCTTCTTCGGCTTCGTGGTGATGTTCGTTTCTTGCAGTGTAGAGGGGTTGCCTTAGGTCACCCCGCCTTGGCTTTGTCCTTTGGGCTTCGGATTTGCAGATCCAAAGTCTCGCTTCTTCTACTTGAAGTTTTGCTCGATTTTGACAGCGTATCGGTATGCTGTGCCGAGTGAGGAGATGTTCAAGAACTCCATCTCTTCCTGGATGTATCTGTGTAGGCAGCCGCGGTATTTGAGTACCAGATGTAACTCAGAATCTTTGATACCCAACTGTGTGCGAAGGGTATGAAAAATATGTGTGAACTCTGGTACATCTTGGTCTCGTCCCTGCCGCAGTGTGGTCCATTTGATGTATTTGTCCTCATAGCTTTTTACAGGGTAGTACTGCTCCTTGATGGCATCCCGGAAGTCATTCCAAGTGCGGGAAGCTGAAAACAGTGAGCCTGTACTTTCATCCTTCTGCTCGTAGTATGTTTCCCACCAGTCCTTGACGTGGGGGGCTACTTTGAGAAGAGTGAAAACAATCTTTTCCCGACTTGAAAATTCATGAACAAAAAAATACCCATCTAGCAGATTTAACCATTTATCTACGGCATCTGCATCTATTTGACCCTCGAATATGGGGATTTCAAAATTAACTTGTACCTTAAATGGTGTGGCGTTTCCAGAGTAGTTGTTGGAAGCCGATGCGTCGCCTCTGCGTAGCCGCTGAAGGATCTGCGCAAAGCTATCCATCATCGCGTTCCTTTGCCGCTCGAGGGCTTCTTTGAGCAAGATTCTAATAGGATCTCCTGCCCCCTCGTCTTTCTTCTCATTCGTCATGGGAGGTCATCGAGATTTGTGAGGCTGGTATTGCAAAGGTTCGACCAATTCAAGCCCTAACTCCTTATATCCCGACCTCGTTGGGGACATGCAAAGAAAAACAGAGAAAAAGCAAACCGCTCTGATACCACTGATCCGGATTTAAGCAGGAACACCACCAACGTCCAAATGGGATATGTGGGTGGCCACCAACGTCCACCTGGATCAAGATCCTGCTCCAGTTAATCGAGATCCAAATTATAATTTGTATTATCATCAATAATATTATTGTTCAAGAATACGTTGGTTTTCTGTTATTATTTTTACCGACATATTGAGATTTTCTTGCACTATTTTCTATCTTAACATGCATACGTATTTCTGTCAATTGCTTATCATGGTGGTAGCCATTACTGAGTTAATATAATAGAATCTGTTGGCTTTGAATTTTTGGATTAATGAATGTTTAGTGAAACTATTGATTTCCATCAATGCCATTATGGAAATGATCCTCTCCTCAATTCGGCCACGTATCGCTGGTAGCACAACTCACACATGGTGTCTCCCTTTTTTTCTTAGCCGCTCTTTGGTTTGTATCGTCGATAGGACAACTCACACATGGTGTCTCAATTTTTTTCTTAGACCAACACGATAGGAATTTAATGTGAGCATACTTTAAACTGGCAAAATAAGCACAAGCAACTTCCATATTTCTTGCTCTATCCCTTCCTTGACAAGTACGACACTCAACCCATGTTGATGCAGAAACTCGACCCTTCCAGCTGCCAAAATCATTTTGACTCTAATCTCTTGACATTACAACTCTTGTACACTCTTCTGGTAAATGTTACTAGAATCTCCTACTTCCTCCAACCTTCTAGAATCTCCCCGTAACAGTAATGTTGAAGTTGGTAAAAAAATTTGCATGGTGCCATCCAAAATTAATAAAATCGAAAATTAGAAAAGGCCAGTCCATCAATACAACAAATTTTTCTAGGTATTCCATCTCCACTTCTAGTATCTTTGGAAAGTTAGCAAATGCTCATGTGAATATAAGCAATAAACTCACTGAATTGGGTCCTATCATGGGCGAAAGTCACTTGCAAATCCTGAAGGAAGAGCACTCCAAGTAACCAAAATCTGAAATATTTGAGGACGTTAAATCCTGTAGGTTGAGCAACAGAGTTGGCCAACATCCTTGTCTCAATCAATAATTTCTGAGTTGGCCAACATCCTTGTCTTTATCAATAATTTCTCATCTGAATGAATACACACAATTCAATTCAGTGGTCACCCTTGCTAGTCTCGAATGCTTCTATCACATTTCAACTCATCGTGATGCCAATTCAACTCATCGTTATTACTCTATGGCATGGATATTATTCATACCACCTTGAAAAATTACAAAGCTTATATTTTTTAAAAATTACAACAACATCATCAACATTTAATCCTTTCTATAATAGATATGATGCCTCTATGTTTTAATAACTACAACGGAATTATCAAGATTTAATCCTTCTATAATACAATAGATACTAAGATTTTTACTGTTGCTTTTTTAATACATAAAACGATATGAAGTTTATATGTTTTAGTCACTGCAACCGAATCATCAAGATTTAATTATCTTTTCTATAATTGATACTAAGGTTTTTGTTGTTAATTTTTTAATATATAAAAAGTTGATAGGGAAATAATTTATTCAAAGTAAATGTTTAAAAAATTACACATTTCTATCTTAATAAATTTCAATGTAAAAATATTAATATATTTCAATTTCATTGTAAAAAATATTATTAATGAATTAAGCTTCTTATTTCTTATTATAAAATTATTTTACTTTGTTAAATATTAAAACATTCTATTTATGGAAATATATTTTTATAATCAATAGATGATGATCATGAAAATGAAGTGATCTGAGAGGAAATCAAAGGCAATTTACATGTGCTTGAAGAAAGGACATACATAGGCACCTAGAGGTTATAGTTGTAGCAATGGGAATTGACCCGGTCGCATGAGTACAAGACTAGAGTAATCATTGATTCCTCCAAGCGCACGCCCACACACACACACACACACACACACACACACATATATATAGTATGTAGGAATCAACGATTGATTTGGTCTTATACTAACATGATAGTGGATTCCAACTGCTGCCATTGTACATCATGTGGAATTTTCAGTGTTGGGTTCGGAGCAATTTCCTCGTACAACAGGAAGAAGTTATCTATGGCACTCAAGAGATGTATCGAACTATGATCTACTATGATAATCATTGTTGCATTAATCTCTCTAAGAATCTCGTATTTCATGATGGATCCAAGCATATAGATATTTGGTATCATCATTTACGATATTGCATGTAGAGGAAGATAATGTTGCTATAATACATTCCAACAAAGGAACAAGTTGTTGACATCTTGACAAAGTATTTGTCAAGAGGGAAGTTTGAGTTCCACTGGTGCAGGATAGGGGCAATTGATAATCCCTTTCTTGCTAAGAGGGATTGTTGAGAAGTGTAGCAAGAAAGTCTCAATTTGACATTTCATCGGTCAAATTGAGAAAATTCCAATTTCCACATCAATATACAACTTGGAGGCAGTTAAATGAGATGACAAGGTTCTTTTCTCTCAATTAGCTCAGTGGATTTGAGTTAGAGGGCTTGGAGTTCAGTTATGCATGTGTGATTGCTAACTTGTAGCAATCCAGTTCAGTTATTTCCAGTATTATTCAATTAAACTAGTTCTAACTGTTGATAGAACTAGTTGGAGTTTAGTTGGGTAGTGGGACAATAGTCTAACTCAATGATCATCCAATTAACTAAAAAATCAACCAAAAATAGTTGTGCATATAGAGAATTTGAGTTCCCTAGTTATGGTTGTGATTCCAAGGGAGTGTAACATCAATTGTAGACTAGTCTTGAGTGTATAGGTGTTGCATGCAATGGGAGTATCAACTTTGGGAATTGCACAATCAATTGGTGAAAAATTCCTAAAAAATAAGGGCCTAATTCCCCAGGACTTGTGCAAGTAAATAGGGGCTCAAGTGGAGGTACGAATTGGCTAAGTCTAGGTCAGAGCTTCTCATTGACCATAGAGATAGGTTATTCACTTGCAGGTTGAGCTCAAAGTGAGTTAGCAATTTTAATACATTCTCTATTTATATGATTAATCCAAGTAGGATTAAGGGGTTTTTACCATCTGGTTTCCCCTAGATAAATGTGTGTGCTTGTGTATGTGATTGATGCATGTTTGTGATTGTTTTTCTAAATTGTGAATTAATTTCCGCATATTAGTAGAGTAGAATTGTGTCTCCTAATTTTATATTAACTTTCTTGAGAAATTGCAATTCTATCACCATATTTATACACATTGGCTACCAGTAGAAAGTATATCATCAACGCATCAAGGCCTTCATATCTATTCAATCCTGGCACACATTTGGGCCCCTCCAAACCTTTAGGCCCCCAAACTAACTTAGACACCCTAAACTACTTTGTTCAACCTTGCCCTCATTTAGGCCCCCCTTAACCCTCACTCTGAACTAGTTCAAGCACGTTGATATACTGTGTTTGACCTAGCCCACATCCACTCCAAAATTCTTGTGGCACATACATGACATAAGCCCTCGGCCCTCCATTCATTTTGGGTAGCAATTAAATTAAAACAATGAAAGAATATATATATATATATATATATATATATATATATATATATATATATATTCCCACATTGGCTAATCAATGGTCATAATGCAGTGGGGTGATTGAAAATGTGGATTCAATATATGGGCTCCTCTCTATTACATCAATAAGAGGGAGAGGGGGAGGTGTTCTTTTATCCTGATTTCCCCACATGGTTTTTCCCTGCTAATCTAACGATGCTCAATTATTATGTCGATCTGATGAAAACCTGGGGTGGTCCGCAATCATAGTTTAACCCCACCCTAACATAGTTCCAACTTCCCTTGCAACATTGCTACATTCTGCCTCCATGGTGTAATTCCACCCTATCTTTGTGGCTTGTGTCCCTACCTTTTGACTTTATTTTCGTCAATGTAAATATGGCTGGATGGAAAAATGAATGTGATAAATATTCAATATGGAAATGATCCTCTCGACAATATGGTGTCACTCTTTGGTTTACATCCCTGATATAACAACTCACACATGGTGTATCCCTTCTTTTCTCAGACCAACACCATAGGAATTTAATGTGAGCATATTTTAAACTACCAAAATAAGCACGAGGAGCTTCCATATTTCTTGCTCTATCCTCTTCTTGACACATGCAACACTCAATCAATTTTGATGCAAAAACTCAACCCTTCGAGCTACCATAATCATTTTCTAATCTCTTTATATTACAACTATTGTACACTCTTATGGTAAATGTTACTAGAATCTCTTAGCTCCCCCAAGCTTCTAGAATCTTCCTGGAATAGTAATGTTCAATTATGTAAAAACTTATGCATGGTGCCATCCAAAATTAAGAAAATAAAAAGTTAAAGAGGGAAACACCGCCAAGAGAAAAAGTTTTTCTAAGTATTCTTTTTCTTCTTTTGGTATCTTTGGAAAATTACCAAACACTTATGCAACTATAAGAAATAGACTCTTTGAATTAGGTCATGAGGAGATGGAAATATTGAGAAGCCTAGACTGAAACATGTTGCAAAGAAGCACTAGTGTCATTGTTAGTGAACTTTCACCGATGGAGTGGCCATTTATAAAATTAGCATTTTTTTCGTTTTAAAATGATTTAGCATATGACTTGGATATTTTTTTATTGTTCAATCTACCATTAATAATTAAAATTTGTTGAGAATCATATTGTTGAATTATGTTATGCTCTGATGGGGACTAATAAAAAATATTACTTTTTCTAATCTCTGACATAATGTATTTGAGAAACCATGTACGTGGTGAAACTAGCCAACCCAGCAAAATCAATGACCAAAGTTAATGCTTGATATTGTATTTTCTTCATCGCAACTCTATTTTTTGTATATTCCTCCACATTACATGCCAACATGCATTTGCTTTCATTTTGACTTGGTCACATTCCAACCATATTGCTTGTTAATAATTGTTCCCATGAAAATGACAAAAAAAATCATTGTGATTATTGTTGGCGATGTCATGCCTTCCTATGTTGTTATGCCATCTTCTCCCCATAAGTCAAATGGTAAGAACATTTTGTATACAAATGTTTTTGGCTCTGTATTGTAATGTAGTGAAGCACAAAGTTTGATATCTTTTCAATCTTGATTTCTCATCTATTCAGAGTGGGACACACTATTTTAGAATAAAAATTTAAGATGTTATTCCTGAATTTAAAAAAGTATTTTTGTAGTGTTTTTTTGGCAAATAAAATTTTAATTTAATGTTGAAGTTTTCTTGGTCTTTAACAAAATTTTCTTCTTTAAAATGAGAATAAAAATCCATGCATACCCTCTCCTCCCCTGGTTATTTAAATACCTGGGTAGAGCACTAGCAATGCGAGGCATAACAGTGTCATTGTTAGTGTCAAGTCACAACACTCACCAATGGAATGATAATTTACAAAAATTGTCATTTTTTAATTTTAAAATGATTTGTTAGGTACTGACAAATAAGAAAATAAAAATGTACTCCATCAAGGCTATTATGGCCCACAAATATGCAGCTAGGCCAACTAGAAAATGAGAAATTATTTTTTCGAAAATTGTAAAATTGTTTTAATAGTTGAAGAGAAAGCTTAGGAAAAAAACACAAAAAATAACTTGATTATCTACATGAAAATATTTGAAATTAATAGAGGGTCATTGACCTTTAACCATGAGGCAAAAGATCTTCACTGAAATAATAAATTCTTTAATTTAGAATATTATTAACTTGTTCACCTAGGTTGAGCATAAAGCGATCATCCGTCTTCGATATTTTCCTATTCTCTAGTCAAGGTGGAATAGGTATACGCTGTAGGTACGCAAATGAAAATGCTTTCTTTAAAATCATTCTCTCCCTTTTAAAGAGTTCTTTCACTAAATTTGTCTTTCAAAATGTTTAAAATAGTTGGAAATAGGGTCAAGTCCCCATAAATGAGGGAAGCCATACCTAATCCCTTTTTACACAATAACTCTCTTGTGATCCATTAAGCCTTCAAATTCATAATTTTTATGTATTCTATGCACAAAAAATTAAAATGACAATTCAACTTAAATATAATTTGTAATACTACAATTTATTTATAATTTAAAGTTTCCATAATTGCTTTGACATTAATCCAATTCAATGTAATATTAATGACATAATCTCATAGACCTTTTCACACAACCTAAATAAAATAAAAAACAAAAAACTTGTGAGGCATTAAACCTTGCACTACTTAACTTTTACGTATAATGTATGAAAATATACATTTTTTAGTAAATTATATATTAATTGTGTGAAATATTAATTTTCAATTCAATTCAAATTTATATATTAATGGCATGGGAGAACGATCGACGGAGGGGCGAATGGAAACTAGGTGATCGACGAGCTAGGGTTTGCAGGTGGAATAACAGGGAGGGCTGGAAGAAGCGAGCACAGGGGAAAAGAGCAGGGGAAGTCGGGGCGGAGCGGAGGGAATAACAAGAAACCCTCGCAAAGTAGTGTAAGTTTCTCAAGCAGCTGGTGCTGAGGGCAATAATGGAAAACCGACAAGGGAGGGGAGAGATCCCCTCCTATAAAAACATAGTTGCAGGAGAGGCAAGCGGCAGCGGCATCCAGAATGAGGCCAGGGAGAATAATAAAGAAGCACCATTGATGGGCAAGTTGTGGCAAATGAAGACCAGAGGAAAGTGCTTACCTAGGGCACAAAAGAAACCCAGATACGTAATACCCAACAACAAGCTGGAGGAGTACAACAGTTATATGAAAGATCATGCACTGATCTGCAAGTTCGTAGGGTATTGGCCTACTGAAAAGGAACTATACAGGTGGATTTACCAAAGGTGGAGACCAAAAGGGCACATAGAGTGGAAACTGGGAGCAAAAGGGTTTTTTACAACAATATTTGCGAATCTCGGGGATAAAGAAAGGGTTTTTGAGGAAGGGCCATATTTCATGAACAACGCAGGATTATTCATGAAATACTGGGAAGAAAGATATAACCCTGACAATGAAAAGATGCTGGAAGCCCCGATCTGGGTCAGATTGTTTGGATTACCAGTGGAATTTTGGGATCCTGAGATTATGGAAGGGATAGGTAACACGATCGGTGCCTTTGTCAAGGTAGCGGAAGCAACGAAGAAAGGCAAGTATACATCTTACGCAAGATTGTGTGTATACATGAATATAGCTGAACCTCTGCCGGAATACATAGAACTGGAATACCACGATGAAGTTTGGCAACAACCATTAGATTATGAGCATATCCCCTTCAGATGCAGAAGATGCCATGAGTATGGTCACCTATATAGACAATGCCCTTTAAACAAGGAGGAAGAATACACAAGGAAAAAAGAAGAACAACAAAGGGAAGCAGAGAGAACCGAGGAGACAGACAAGGGTTTCCAACATGTTACCAAAAAGAAGAAAGCAGGTAAAGAAGGAATAAGAGCGCAGACACAAATGAAATCACTAAGCATTGAAAGTCAGAACATGTTCAAAATCCTCCAGGAAAATAGTGAAGAGGGTGAGGACAAAGTGATAGAGGAAGAAGATCCAGAAAATGAACCCATGGAAATAATCAAGGAAACCAGAGAAAAAGACACAGGACCAAGAGAAATGAATGAAGGGGAAACAGCTGAAAAGATAGAAATACTAACTAACCAAACCCAAATGGAGATGGAAACTCAGAAGGAAAACGGGGCAGAGGAAGAAAGAATTATGAGACAATTAATTCAGGAATGGAAAAACTTGGACGAAAGATTCATACCAGACAGCCAAAAACAATTATATAAGGAGGGTTTTCAAAAATATAAAGAAAGGAATGGGGAGAATATGGATAAACAGGATACCACATCAGGAGAACAGGAAAAAGGTCAGATTGGAATAGGCGAGGTTGGCAAAAGCAGTAGGAAAAGAGGGAGGAAAACAATGAATGAAATGATCCAAACAGTTGGCGAAATATTGATAAATTCAGGTAAAGTGATACCTCTGTCAGAGGTATTTTTCCACTCCTCCAAAAGATTAAAATGATTATGATCAGCTGGAATATTAGGGGTCTGAATAGTAAGGGTAAGAAGAGATATATGAAAGAGAAACTAAAAAAAGACAGGCCAAGTATCATGATCCTACAAGAGACAAAGATCACCATGCAGCAGATGGAAGCAATAATAAAAAATAGTAAACTCCAATACGAAGTCATGGGACAGGATGCAATCGGTTCAGTGGGAGGCATTGCAATATTATGGAACCCAAACGAGATAATTTTCTAGAGTTGGACCAGCATGACCAGAATCCTTACAGGCACAGGAAGAATAGCGGGGACGAAGGAAAGGGTCAGAATCTCAGGGGTGTATAGTCCTCATACTCCGGGAGACAGAGAAAATTTCATTAAAAATTTGCAGGCAACTCGAAGACTACATCCAGAGACATCATGGATTGTAGGAGGATATTTCAATGTAATCTGGTCCCTAAAAGAGAAAAAGGGAGGTATAAGGAAAACAGACCAATATATGGAAATGTTCAATGATATGATAGACGGTCTGAGGCTGGTTGATTTACCAACTATCAACGGAGTCTACACATGGAACAATAGGAGAGGGGGAAAGAATCAGATAGCATCCAGATTAGATCGGCTCCTAGTATCAGAGACAATTATGAACAGAGATGTATTCATAGAAGCAAAGATCATGCCATCTCTTGGCTCTGATCACTGGCCGATTAGACTGGAAGTGGATATTAAGGCTAATCTCGGCAAGAAGCCCTTCAGATTTGAAGCCTTTTGCCTTAGACACCCGTAATTCTTAGAAAAAATGGAAGAATGGTGGACGCAAAGCACAGTACAGGGCAAAGGAAAAATGCATACCTTCCAACTTAATCTTAAGGAGCTAAAAGGAAGGATAAAGAAATGGAACAAGGAAGAATTTGGAAATATCATGGAGGAAAAACAGAAGCTGGAAGAAGAAATGGAAGCTTTGCAACAAAGGATAATAAATGAAGGGAGAACAGAGGAAAGCAGTAGAAAAGAAGGGATAATTTTAGGAAAACTGGAGGAGAGGAGAAAGAAGGAAGAAGTCTTATGGAGACAGAAATCTAGAATAAAATGGCTCGGGGAAGGGGAAAGGAACACTAGATTTTTTCATCAAGCAATGATACAACAAAGGCAAAGGAACAAAATATTTTCTATCAAAAACGAGAGTGGAGAAAGGATTGTTGATCAGGAAGGGATTGAAAAAGTGTTGATGGAATATCACAAAGGAATATTGACTAAACCTCACATGGATAGGTCTGAAGCTATTAAGGAAGTTTGCACGGCCATTCCCAGGGTTGTAACTGAAGACCAGAATAGAGCCCTAATGAGAGCAGCTAGTTTGGAAGAGGTGGAGGAAGTGGTGATGAGCATGAAGAAGGGAACAACGCCAGGACCGAACGGCTTTACGGTCGATTTCTATCAAGCGGGCTGGCACTTTATGGGAAGGGAAATTCTAGAATTGATAGAAGAATCTCATATAAACCAAAAGGTATGGACAACACTTAACTCCACTTTTTTCACTTTGATTCCTAAAAACGATAATTCAGAGGATGCTAAGGGATTTAGACCCATTGCCCTATGTAACGTTATCTACAAAATAGTTGCATCTCTGATGGCCAAAAGATTGAAACCCCTGTTAGTGTAGGAATTTATAGGGTAAGTTCCTCAGAAAGAACACCAAAAGGACACCGCTCACAACCAGATCACAGATCAATACACCAGTATTTTTGACGTGGTTAAAACCCTCAAAGAGGGAAACATTCCACGGCCTGAGCCAACGCGGACACTTCAGGCAATTTATTAATCAAAGAATGAAAATTTACATAAGCTTCTCTCATGCACAGATTACCCTACAAATGACCCTCCATGCGCTTTAAATAGAACTCATGGACCAATCGGGTGTCAAGCCACGGATCAAGTGTCGGTAATACCGAGGAGAGAATGAACCGTCGGATCACTACATATCGTGACCGTCAGATTGTAAGTTACAAAATGTACAACGGTAAAGAAACACACTTTACCTAACTCTACACTAGACCAAGTTGTACTTAACTATTTCCTATGTGTCGGAATATCCTAACATCCCCCCTTAAGAACAACTTGGGATAGGATTGAAGGCTTTACAAATATGACACAATAGGAGAAGGAAGGAGGCACTAGAGCCTATCCCCCCTTAGTGACAACTTCCTGAACTCCAACCATAAATCGAAGTTTAGGGAACTTCGCCTCTGTGAGAGCCTTTGTGAAGATGTCTGCAACTTGATCATCTGTTGAACAATATTGCACTTCAAGAGCATGGTCGTGAATGAGCTTTCTGATGAAGTGCATGTGAATTTCAATGTGTTTGCTGCGCTGATGTTGGACTGGATCTTTGCATAGCTGAATGGCACTTTGATTATAACACCAAAGTGTAGTCGGATGCTGCTGCTGAAAGCCAAACTCTGACAGGATCTGACGAAGCCACAAGGCTTCCTTACTAGCTTCTACGGCACCACGATACTCTGCTTCTGCTGATGAAAGAGAAATGGCAGCTTGTTTCTTACAAGCCCATGTAATAGGTCTTGAACCAAGAGTGAACACATAACCGGCAGTAGACTTCCGATCATCAGGGTCACCAGCCCAATCAGAATTAGTGAAACCAACCAATAGAGGAGATGCTTTGGCACTGTAATGAATCCCAAACTGAACTGTACCTCGAACATAACGAAGTATTCTTTTGGCTGCTTTCCAATGACTTTCACGGGGGTTTTGCATGAACCGAGCAACAAGGCCAACAACAAAGGAAAGGTCAGGATGAGTATGGGTTAGATACAAAAGTTTCCCTACAAGTTGACGGTATAAGGTAGTATCAACTTCAGGAGAAGTACAAGTGACTGAGAGTTTGACTCTAGACTGAAAGGGAGAAGGGGATGGCTTACAGTCTTCCATGTGAAAATGACGTAGAATATCACAAGCATACTTGGACTGGGAAAGGGAAATACCCTCCTTGGATTGCAAGACTTGAAGACCGAGAAAATAGTGTAAGTGTCATAAGTCTGTCATTTCAAATTTCCTTTTGAGGCTAGACTTCACATGGTTTATAAGGTTGGGATCACTACCAGTAAGGATAAGATCATCAACATAAAGAACAAGGATGATAAGAGAGTTGCCCATTTTCTTGGTGTAGACAGTATTGTCAGAATGACACCTAGAAAAGCCAGATTCGAAAAGAAAGCTATCCATTTTGGCATACCAAGCCCGAGGAGCTTGCTGGAGACCATAAAGGGATTTCTTAAGTTGACAAACAAGGCTGGAGTATGTTTGTATGAAGCCAATGGGTTGTTCCATATAGATTTCTTCATGCAAGTCCCCATGCAAGAAGGCAGATTTAACATCCATTTGATGGACTTCCCATTTGAAAGAGGCAGCAAGGGAAAGAACAAGGCGGATAGAGCTCATTTTGGCAACGGGGGAGAAGGTTTCAGTGTAGTCAATGCCTTCAACCTGTGAAGAGCCCTTAGCAACAAGACGAGCTTTATGTTTATCAACTTTCCCATCTGGTCCATACTTGGTACTGTAAACCCATTTGCATCTAACAAGTTTTCGTCCCTTTGGTAAAGGAACAAGATCCCATGCATCATTTGCCAATAATGAATGATATTCTTCATTCATAGCTGCTTCCCAATCTGGATGGCCTGAAGCTTCTGCAAAGGTGTCGGGATCATAATTTACTGGAGCTTGAGCCAGTAAAGAAGAGGCTCTCTCGAACTGAGAACGTGTGCGTCGCTGATCTATAGGATCACTGGCAAGATCACCTGCTGCATCTCGAGTAGCACGAACCCATTTTGGAAGCTCAGGAGCTGAAGGAGGATCCTGAGATGGTGGGGGAGGATTGTCATCCTCACTTTCATCATATGAAGAAGAAATGTTTTCAAATGTAGAAGAGATAGGGAGAGGTGGCACATCCGCCGGATTAGGCTCGCAGGCCGATATATTTTCATCAAATTTTACATCTCTTCTAATGATAACATTTTTGGACTTAAATGGAATAGGTCTATAGCCTTTGAAATCTTCAGAATATCCAACAAAAGTACATTTTTCACTCTTAGGTTCTAAAGCTTTATGCTTTTCATCTGGAATATGGGCCCACGCTTCACTTCCAAAAACACGAAAGTGACTTACATCTGGTTTGCTTGAGCTCCATGCTTCTTCTGGAGTGATATTCTTTAAAGCCTTAGTAGGAGTGCGATTTATTATGTAATTTGCACAGTTAATTGCTTCTGCCCAAAAACTAAGACTAAGTCCTTTAGATTGTAGCATAGAATTAGCCATTTCCTTTAAGGTGCGATTCTTCCTTTCAGCTACACCATTTTGTTGTGGAGTATATGGAATAGTATGTTGCATTTGAATCCCATTCTCAGTGCAATAGTTGATGAATGTGTTTTTAACATATTCTCTGCCATTATCAGATCTTAAATTAATAATTTGATCTCCGGATTGTTTTTCAACAAAGGCCTTGAAGGCCAAAAAAGTGTTAAATACTTCACTCTTGAGTTTTAAGAAGTATACCCAAGTGCGTCTGGAGAAATCATCAATGAAAGTTAAGAAATAATTGCAACCAGAGAATGACACAACTGGAAGTGGACCACATAAATCACTATGAACAAGCTGTAAAGGGGTTGAGGCATGCCAAGAGGCACGTTTTTCAAAAATGTCCTGATGATGTTTTCCAAGTACACATCTGGAACAAACACCATCTCTGCAAGATACCATAGGAAGACATGTCACCATATTTTCTTTACATAGATGCTGAAGGGAGCGATAGTTTAAGTGACCAAATCGCTCATGCGAAAGTTTGCTCACTTCATCGTTATGAGCAACAAATACTGAGGGAAGATTTGATGACCCAAAGTTGTGAAACTTATACAACCTTGTAGAATCATCAGCAATGTCAGTCGCCAAAATCTGTTTAGGATCTTTTAAGTCGTTGATTACAACATCATGAGGTGAAAATTCAACGATTTTACCTTCACCTGAATGAGTTATCTGATATACAGATAGAAGGTTGCAGGATAAGGTTGGAACACATAATACATCATTAAACTGACCATTGTCTAGATGAACAGTTCGAGTCCCTACAACATTAAGAGATCTATCATCACCAACATATATATTTTTGGTGTTACAATCATTTAAAGAAGAGAACATGGCTTTGTTTTTGGCCATGTGATAAGAAGCTCCAGAATCAATGAGCCACTCATGAGAATGAGAAGAAGAAGATACATTTAATGCATAGCCAGACCGAGATGCTTGACAACCACATGCAGAAAGTGCCATTCCTGAAGATGAAGTTGAAGTTGAAGATTGCCCCAAATGGATGTTATGCTTCTTCATTGCTGCTTCCATGGCTTCCATATTTTTAAAGCATTTTGATTCTAAGTGGCCATCTCGATTACAAAAATTGCAATGTCTATCAGTCTTCTTCCCTTTGTTTTTATTTGTCTTATCATTTTGTTGAAATGATTTTTCATTTTGGGGCTGAAATTGCTTAGGACCCTTGTTTGGTTTAGGACCATTCTTTTTAGGATATGACTTCTTAGGATTCTTTGAATTTGGTTGCTGCTGGGCGGCTAACACTTTCTTGGAAGAGTTTCCAAGATTAAGAAGACCAAGGTGTAAGAGTTTTTCTTGTTCTCTTATTAAAGAATCACAAAAAGAGTCAAAGGAAGGGGGCTTGTAGTCTTTTCCTTGAGAAATGAAGGCTTCTCTTGTAGAATGGAAGGTGGAAACAAATACAGAGTAGGCTGGTCCCAACTTAGTAAGGATGGAATAAATAAGGTTAATATCTTCTTTCTTAACCTTAACACTTTCCAAGAGATATCTAAGGGTCTTGAACTTGGACAAGAAATCTTCAATGCAAGAAAAATTATTAGGGTCCAATGTAAGCAACTCATTTTCAAGTTGATGGGCTCTAATTTCATTTTTAATCCCAAAAACTTTAGTGATTTGTTCAAATGCTTCATTAGGAGTACCAAGTTCTGCAATATGGAATCTAAGATCAGGAGAGATAGACATCCCTATCAAACTATGTGCTTGATGTTGTCTATTTTCCCATTTAGCAACCTTATCTTCATCCTTCGGTTTCTTCTCTTGGCCTGTGGCTATTCTGTAGAGACCTTTACTTCTAAGTAAATCCTCAATGTAGGACAACCATTGGAAGTAGTTGGTGCTGTCAAGGGTAACTTGGTATTGACTTTCCATTTCAACAGAAACTGAAGCTGAAGATGCTGAAAGTAAGTGTTCCAATGGATAGATATCGAAAAATTAGGCTGGTTTAAAAAAACGGCTCTGAAAAAGGCTTCCGGATGAAGAAGTTATGGCTTTTTGAAAAAAAAGTTGTTGAAGTTGCCGACGAAGTGCGGGAATGTGCGGAAATGAAAAAGTCCGCCCCCACAAAATGGAGACTTGAACCCAAGACCTCTACTCTCTTAAAATAGCTTTGAACCAATTGATATATACAAAAAAATTGAGAGAGAGAGAGAGGGGGGGGGGAGCTTTGGGTTGCGTGCTTGCTTTGAGAAAGCTCTTTTTCCCTACAAAACAAAAAACACAAAACCCAACACGGACATGCAAAGAAAACGAACCTTATGGCTCGAAGTTAGCTTTAGCCGAAAAACTAAATATTTTCAAAAATGAACCTTGCGGCTCAAAGTTAGCTTTGGCCGGAAACTAAATATTTTCCTCAATGTTTCTGATAATCCGAGATCACCCTAAGGCGCAGGGAAAAGAGCATACACATGAGAAAAATCCTTCCTTTCTGTTTCTGTTTTGCCCAGATTACACAGAGTCGCAGGACAAAGAGCATACACAGAAATGAAAGGTATAGATACGGTAATAAAAAGGCTAAATAAACCGAAACCGAAATAAACAGAGAGAAAATAACAGTAAAGTGCAAATAAACACTGTATACCTCCAGATCTTAAAAATGACACAGCTAGGGCTACCAGAAACCTTTTCGCGTGAAACGAAAGGGGTTCCTCATTGGAACAGATGCTCCGAACACAACAGAGCAGTCCTCTCAGCCCGAAAGCAGTCAGAAACAACAGATCTAGGAAACGGCAGTCGGATGCAGTTCTACCGGCTTCAGATTTGGATCACCAACGAACGCGGCCGTCAAATAGCTCTGATACCATGTAGGAATTTGCAGGGTAAGTTCCTCAGAAAGAACACCAAAAGGACACCGCTCACAACTAGATCACAAATCAATACACCAGTATTTTTGACGTTGTTAAAACCTTCAAAGAGATAAACAGTCCACGGCCTGAGCCAACGCGGCCACTTCAGGCAATTTATTAATCAAATAATGAAAATTTACATAAGCTTCTCTCATACACAGATTACCCTACAAATGACCCTCCATGCGCTTTAAATAGAACTCATGGACCAATCGGGTGTCAAGCCACGGATCAAGTGTTGGTAATACCGAGGAGAGAATGAACCTTCAGATCACTACATATCGTGACCGTCGGATTGTAAGTTACAAAATGTACAACGGTAAAGAAACACACTTTACCTAACTCTATACCTAACTCTACACTAGACCAAGTTGTACTTAATTATTTCCTATGTGTCAGAATATCCTAACAGTTAGACAATCTGATATCCCCTGAACAAACCGGTTTCGTAGAAGGTAGAAAAATTCTAGATGGTCTAGTGGTTACTCAAGAAGTAATTCATTCTCTGAGGGCAAAGAAGCAAAAAGGAATGATGATTAAATTAGACTTGTCGAAAGATTATGATAGAATCAATTGGCAATACTTGGAAGAAATTTTGGGAAGTTTCGGTTTTGGTAATAGGTGGATAAAGTGGGTTCACAGTCTTATATCAACTCCAAACTTTTCAATATTGGTCAATGGAACTCCCTCAAAAACCTTTAAGGCATCTAGAGGAATAAGACAAGGCGATCCCCTATCTCCTTTCCTATTTATTCTTGCAGCAGAAGGTCTGGGCAGGTATCTTAAAAAAGAAAGAGCAGCAAATAAAATCAAAGGGCTTAGACTATGGTGTAATGAATTGCCAATAACCCATCAACAATTCGTTGATGATATCATGTTATTTGGGGAGCCAACCGTAAAAGAAGTGAGAAATCTGAAGAAGGTTTTGGACTTATTTTCGGATGCATCTGGAATGGAAATCAATAAGGAGAAATCTTCCACCTTTATATTCAATACCATAGAGTCAGTTAAAAGCCACTTGACCAGGATGCTAGGTTATAAGCAAGGGGAACTCCCAACGAAATACTTGGGAAACGTATTGGATTTCAACTCTAAAAGACAGAAAAACTGGCAAGGAGTCCTAGAGAAATTAAAAAACAGAGTGGCTAACTGGGCCTTCAGAACCTTAAACATTGTTGGAAGAATTTTTCTAGTGAAATCAGTGTTTCAGGCAATCCCCATATATCCACTATCGATTATGGTAGTGCCTCAAGGGGTCTGCACCAAGATCAGAGAAATCCTGAGGAAGTTCATTTGGGGAGGTTTGTCCCAATAGAAGAAGTGGGCCTTAGTATCATGGAAACATCTGACGAAACGAATCTGCGCGATCCGGATAAACTCAACAAGGTGCTCGGTGAAAAACTTTGGTGGCGATGGCTGAGAGGGGGAAACGACCTATGGAAGCAACTATGGAGGCACAAGTACAATGTGCCAGATACTACGGAGGATATTTACCGAATGCAGGAAACCCCGAAGGGCTCGGCAATCTGGGATCTAGCTCGTCAAAATTGAGATATAATAGATAAGAACGTCTTCTGGGAAATTAGAGGAGGAGGGGAGGCCAAATTCTGGGACGAGAAATGGAAACAAAGGGAGAAAATGAGAAGAATACAAAAAATCCAGAACATACAGGATAAAATAGGAGACAACCATATATACGTCAAAGATTATTGGAAAGAAGACGAATTGGATGGAATATGGCTGAAATGGACAACACCAGAGGAATGGGGCATCCAGATAGATCAAGAACAACGGGAAGTGTTCATGGAAGAGGTAGAGTCCAGGAAAGTAAAAGCGCGAACGGGTAGGGATATCCTCAGATGGGGGAAGTCAATGAAAGGATCCTTTACAGTCAAGGAGGCATACTATCTGGCAGACCAACAAGGAACCACTGAAGAAAACCAAGACTGGAAGGTCATCTGGGGTAAAAACTGGTGGCTGAAAATTACCCTATTCGCATGGCTAGTAGCTAAGGGCAAGATCCTGACGTGGGATAAACATCAAAAGAAAGGTTTCAGTGGGCCTTCAAAATGTTATTTGTGCAATAAGGAAGCGGAAACTCAAGATCATCTGTTAATCAAGTGTGTATATGCCAGGAACCTATGGATGGAAACCGGGAAACTATTCCAGAAACCTGAGAGGTCTCCGAGAGAAACAAATGAAGTGATTTTCCACTGGCAGAAAGAAAAATTTCAATGTAAAGTAGTCTGAAAGGCCTGGGATCTCATTACTAGCTTTGTGATTTGGATGGTATGGAAAGAAAGGAACCGCAAAGTTTTCCAAGACAAATCTAAAAACACGGTAACAATATGGAACAGAGTAGTGAACTTAACTAGAGAATCAATTCTGGTAGAGAAGTGGGATGCAGAAGACTGGAAATCAGATCAGGGAGAGGAGCAAATTCTAAAGAACCTAAATTTGAATTATGAAATGGTGCATAACAAAAAAATTGATAGACCTAGTATGAGACCTCAAAGCTATGACAAGTTTGCATACCCCAAAGACAACTTTACGAAGTTAAAATTTGACAGGGCATCGAAGGGGAACCCAGGTAATGCTGGATTCGGAGGAATTTTCTGAGACAATCAGAGAAACACCAGATGGATCTATGCAGAGTGGGGCGGCAAGATGACAAATAACAAGGCCGAATTATGGGCGATTCACCAAGGTTTGAGAATTACGACTCGAAACGGCTATAGAAACCTGGAAATAGAAGGAGACTCTCAGATAGCAATTGAAATCCTAAAGAAACTGAATAACAGGAAGAACTGGGAGCAGGTCACCAATAGTTGGCGAACGACAGGAATCGTTCAAGAAATAACGGATCTTCTAAAAATAATTGACTATAAAATCTTTAATCATGTGAAAAGGAATGGAAACTAAGCGGCAGATTTCCTTGTGAATTGGGGTTGCAAGGGTCAAAACGGCAAGATCGACAATCAGTGGAGAACGTTGCGGCCCAACAGAGAGTGGGAGGAATTGGCCAGTATTATTAATTATGACCATGAACAAGAAACGAATGAAAATAATGAGCAAGCAACAAACGAGAATCATAGCATTCGTGCGACGGGCAGGTGAGATGGATCGGCAAGTCCAGACATTTAATGAATGTCAGATAAGGCGGGGAAATGATATAATGGACAGGCATGCTGTAGTACAGCAGAAGTGTGCGACGACAGGAATGAAGCAACCACCTTGCAGCAAGATAATAAACGCAAGTGATCGGAGAGGAGGAAAAAGAGGTATGTCAGAATCCATAAATGGAAATGAGGGAAGACGGATAATTGATAGGAAAGGCAGAGGGCAAAGCAACAGGTGGCAGCGGAAGGCCAAGTTGACAGGTAAGCGGATTAGAGTAAGGAAGATTATAAATGGGCGGCAACAAAGGATTCGACAACGAGAAAATTGCTTAGGAACTCAGAGAGAGAGGAGAGGAGAGGTGGTGGAGAACTGTCACAGAGCAAAGTTGCGCCAAAAACTTACTGAGATCGCCATGGAAACCAGGAAGAGAGCAAGGGCAGTAGAAGATATGGAAGTCGAGGTACGCAGAGACAGGGATAGAAAACGCAAGACGGTAGCGAAGGAAGAGACAGCTGAGGAGATATATGAAATTTATGATGATTCTGAGGAGGAAGAGGACCGGCAAGATCAGTGCAGGCGGGGTAAGGAGCGAAGCAGAAATGTAGAAGGCTAGGAGACCTAGCAAACCAGTGATGAGCAACTAGGACAACAGCGAGAATAGGTAAGGCAGAGCGGCAGACAGAGGGGAAGAAGAGGAGCGGGAAGCGGGTTGGAACCGAGCAGCACGAGAGGCGGAGGAGCGAGTAGATACCAAGGAGAAAGGGGAGGACGACGAGGGCAGAGGGGGAGACCGGGAAAAAAGACAAGCCGGTCATTGGATAGGAAAATTCAGCAAGCAGAGAAGGCATATAACCAAAACACAAACCCAAGAATTAGAAGAATTATCCAGAACATGAAGGAAGACGCCATTCAAGCTCAGTCCGACTCCGAGATGGAGGAATGGGAGTTCCTACTCCACGACCCTGGTAACACTAGGGGTAGAATGTCTTTATTTAAACAGTCCTTACATATATACTGGGTGATAAAAAGATTGTTGGCTAAAGCTCTGGAGCAAGCTGCAACATAGATGGCTGAACTAGCGCAAGGAGTTCCCAACCTGAGGAGGGAGCTCAGAATTATTCAGATTACCTTGGAGATACAGGAAAAGAAGCTTGAGGAGATCCAGCAACTGATAAGGGAAGGAAATCAAAATGCAAACAAGGAGACTACCCAGCGTCCAGAGGCAGAATCTGATTAATTATAGATATGTATTAATTTTGATGAAGCTGCATAGTATAGATAATTTCAGTTTGTTTCAAATATTAGAAGTAGAAAATCGTTATATGCATGCAAGTAGGATTAGAAACCTGAAAGACTGTTTAGTGTATTTAGCCTCGATAATCAGACTATGGATCTTTTATTTCTGGTCTGCTATTAAGAACTTTAGGTGGCTTAAATACTCGGTTTCCCCAAGAGGGCGAGTTGAAGGAAACCTTACTTTTGATGTTTATTTTGATTTGAAGTAATAGAAAAAAAAGAGCAACACCATAGCTTACAATTTTTTTTTTATATATATTAATGGTGTAGAAGCTCAATTGCCATTCAATTCAAATAGTTTTTAAATTTTTGATGCTATTAATCCTTTGTGGTTGCTATATGTTACTCAGCAATTTGTTCCATGTCCATTATTTTAGGAGAGGTGGGGAGAGAAGGAACACAATCTTGCTATAATGAGTATGAATTTGGAACACATATTGATCCACCTTTTCAAATACATGTTGTTCATTTGATTATATGCATGTTTATTTGGTTCAATTGACATTACACCACATGTTTATTTATTTCAATTAAAATTGCATGTATCTGACAACATTCCACCCTAGAGTTACCACCACTTCCTGCATATACTTATCCAAGTCAAGGTTCAACTCACGCTCTCAAGAAGTACATAAGAAAAATCTATGGTATTTTTACTCACATACTTAATTTCTGGGTGGACGAAGGATACTATATTCATCCAAGTAACTAGGATATGAATAAAGGCAAATAATCTAACCAATAATTATTCCCATATTATTGCACAAGTTCTTCCATTTTGGTGGGTGGAGGAATAAGTGGATGATGAAATTTGATTGTAGCCTTCCCATGCATCTTTGTAAGTGGGTGGAGGGAGTAATTGAGAAATTAATCCACTACCAAAGTGTAAAAAAAGGGAGGGTCCATGCCACTTTGTTTCTTTATCAATTAATCTGGTGCATTGAGAATCCTAGAATGCCTACTAACGTTGCCTACATGAGATAAATTCTCAGGGTTTGATGGGTAGAGTTGGTTGAAATTCCACCATTACTTTTTGAGAGTGACCTCATTAGTAGCTTAAAACAAACCACTCCATTCTTTGTTTGGATTGATGTATAATGTTTGTTCAAAGGAGAAAAAATGAATAGAGGCCTCCATAAAGTTTTCAAAGAATGGGTTGATCAATTCTCCTTCATAAACAGAGTTTTTGAATCAAACTAGGGTTTTCAGTTTTAAATCAAAGAAAATCAAAGAATAACATATTTAATTTTAAAAACCTTGAGGAATTTTGATTTTTAAATAAATCAATGGACAAAGTATGATTTCAAGATAATATTCTTTTTTTAATATACAATCTAAGGCATGATATGAAAAGCATGTGAAATGGTTTTTAATTTAAAATCAAAGAATAACATATTTAATTTTAAAAACTTTGAGGAATTTTTTATTTTTAAATAAATGAGTGAGAGGATTTGATTTCAATCTCCGTCCAGTGAGTGGTTCATTGGGTTTTAAGGAAAGAATAATAAAGAAAGAATGCAGAATAGAAGATTATTAACTATAAAGTAGAATAGCTCCGAGAAAATTGATGAATTTAAGAAAATCAAGGTGCCTAGATGTGACAGACACCGATGCAAAAACACGTGCAACATTTGACATCTCATTTGCTCATTACACGAAATAGTGAAATTTAAATGATTTTTTGTGTTTCTTTTGTCATTCCATTTTTATGCAAATTTTAGGGTGCCAACTTTTTAAATGGTTAAATGTTAACTTTCTTTCATCTATTTTATATTTTGAATTCCCCTCCTAACTCTAATAAATTTTGTTTTCATTATTTTAACATCGTTCAATT
This sequence comes from Pinus tabuliformis, assembly GCA_031772625.1. Lineage (NCBI taxonomy): Eukaryota > Viridiplantae > Streptophyta > Pinopsida > Pinales > Pinaceae > Pinus > Pinus tabuliformis. The sequence goes on along the minus strand of CM062808.1, from coordinate 300,528,342 downwards.
TCAGTGAGTGGATCACAAGTAACCCTTACAGATGGAAGATAGTGGGATATGCCAAAATACTGTTATTTGACAATTGTTTTACATGCAAATATTGAAATTATAGTGTAAAGTATTACTGCTCATTCTATTTTTATGATCCTTGCAATAATTAATTAAAATATTTATTATGATAATAAAGAATAAAATATTTATTAAAACAAAAATCACCTTGATCTAGCTTGCTGCACAGTCCCATTGATCAACCAATCAATAAAGTAGGGAATAAATCTACGTAGGGAAGGAGAGACGGATTATTAGGGAAAGGATCTCAAGGTAATATTTTTACCCACATAATGAGATTGTTTTTGCAATATTTGCTTTCTTAGCATGCGTATCACTATTTATTGCTTATGCTATCATGGTGGCTCTTCGGGTGGCTATTGTTGACTCAATATATCTTGTTGGATGGGACGAAAAATTATTATTAAATCTATTGATTTAGGTAAGTAAATCATGCTTACATACCTTTCCAATAATTGATTGAAAAGAACTAAGCACTTGGGTGGTTACTTCATAGCATAATATATTCAATGTAGGAAGTGAAACTAGAAAGAATAAAAATATTGTCTTAAAATTGTGTTAGAACCAATTTTACCTAGAAATTGTCTAGGTCTCATGCAAATAAAAATACATTAAATGGGATTCATATGTAGGCCTCACCAACATCTTGGTATTGGTTTTGCCTAGAAATGGTGTATCTCTCCATTCCCATGTTTCTAGTTTGAAATCATGGGAGTAGGTAGACCGAGATGAGAGAAATGCATGCCAAGTAAAATGAATGTGGAGAACCAAGGTCATTCCAAGTGGAGCGAAGAATAAACTACACTAAATGTAATGAATAATTTAATTGAAACTTAGGCTATCCATATGTTATCTGCATATTGAAACATTTTAATGTTTAGAATTAATGTTACTTTAAAATTAGTATACAGGTACTTTTTGATATATAATATAAATTTATATATATATTTGCTAAGTTCTAAATCACTTCATCTTGTCAAGCCAGGAAGTAACTCCTCAAAGCAAATTATGATTTTTCATTAAGACTGATCATAGATATATACATGGAGGGAAAGACTCTTATGCTTCATCTCCAAACGTCTCTTCATATTCCAATTCTCCTTATATTCAATATACATTATTTTACATGGATTACCTAATCCCAAAGATTAGGTGTCAACATTCCCCCCTTAATCTGAAGCGATGTTGGTGAGTCCAAGCATTGTTATGAATATTTCGAACTTTTCTCTTCCAAGAGCTTTGGTGAAGATGTATACAATCTACCCATTTGTGCAACAATGGCATAGCGGAATTATCTTGGCCTTAACATGATGTCAAATCAGATGGTATGTTGTATTGATATGCTTTATTTGATCATGGAACTTTGTGCTTTGGCCAACTTTATTGAAAAAGTGTTGTCAATGATGAGAGGAGTTGAATGCACTTGCTTTTCCTACAAATATTGTAGAATTTTGCTGAGCCACACAATTTCCTTTGTTGCTTCAGCTACTGCCACATACTCTGCCTCAATTGTGGAATCTACTAGAACTTATTGTTTGCGTGACCTCCAGGAGATAGCTCTTGATCCAAGACTAATAGCATAACCTAAAGTAGATACCTTGGTTTCTTTATCTCCATCAAGGTTTGAATCAGAGTATCCAATCAAGTTGAAGTCATCGACCTGTGTATACTTAAGTCCAAAGCCTTGAGTTCCCTTCAAGTACTTTAGAAACCATTTCGCAGTAGATCAATGTCCCTCACAAGGCTTTTTCATAAACATGGAGAGGATTTCAACAACAAATGAAATGTCTGGTATGGTAGTAGTCAGGTAGTTGAGACTTCCTACAAGTTGTCTATACTTCGTTGCATCCTCAAATTACTTTCCTTCAGTGGATTTTAGCTTTTAGTTATGTTCCATTGGAGTAATCAAAGGATTTCACTCAGCCATGCCAAACTTGTTCAACATAAATCCAATGTACTTCTTCTGAGAGAGGAATACAACCTTCGGATGCTGAGTTGCTTCAATACTAAGAGAGTAGTGAACATACACCAAGTCTGTAATTTCAAAACATTTCCTCAATTCCTTCCTTATGGATGCAATATAGCTCTCATTTTTACCTGTCATCAAAATATCATCTACATACCATTTAATAGTCCAATGCACAGTCTCGTGTTTTGTTGCATGCAGACATGCAACAAGTGTCTGGAGAGTGAGGGAGCGGTATCAAGAGTCAAGTGGTATGGGAGAGTGGTATATGAGGGAGGTGGTTTGAAGGACCACAGTCACGCCATATCAAACAACACAACACAGTAATACCATTCTATGGTGTGATACCATTCAACGCAACACAATCACATTAACCATATCAATACCACTTTCCTTCAATGAAATAAAACACAACACAGTCACGACAACAAGTGGTCAATATAAGTAAATGTTGAGTTATAAAACAAAATTTAGAATGAAGACACAATCATTGGAAAATCGGCATACCGTTCACGCAGGAGAGGTTGCCTTTGGATTTAATGCACCTTTATTCAATTGTTCTCACTGTAACAAACCTCGTAAGCCTACCTAGGAATTTAGCCCCTAGAACGGATTAATTTAAAATTTTGGGTTCATTCACAGTTAAAGCTTTACCCCTCCTTGCAGATCTTGTCTTCTAAAATTCCTTCAGCCAGATTACTATTAGGCCATAGTATAAATTCTCATTAATGGTTTTGTTGGTTCTCTTATATGGAACCTTAGATTCATTAACATATCTAATGTATGTGATTGACCATTAAACTTTTGATGGTAGGCAACCTATCAAATATCTCAGTAAATATCTACCAGCACTAGTGGAAATTAATATCATGATCATTGTAGTGTACACTACATTATTGACCAGCCTTTCATTCCCATGCATACTAGTTACACTTGCAACATAGATACTTAACCCATTAGTCATAAAATGGGAAACATTATTTCCTCAATTGTTGAGTATGCATAAGTAGATATCACTTTTAGAGCATTATGAGCATACCATATCTCTGTAGTGAATGTAATATGATCAGTTAGAGAATCCATAGTCATCTCACATATTCATACATAATCTCAGCATAAACCATGTTAGTATATATATAATTGCCTGCAATGCTTCCACTACTAACTCTACTATTAGATGTAAAAGAGGTCACATGTACAATATTGCCATCACTTTCATAGTAATACAGTAGCGCAAGTAATCTAATTATGTGTCAATCCATTTAATGTAATTCTACAGATAACTTCGCACTAGAAATCCACATGCAAGTCAATCATGAGAAATCTAACATTGTGACACCAGTAACAATAGCTAATTACCCTTATTCCACCATTTCTAATATACATTAAAGGTCACATACACAAGACAACAGTTATTTCCATATAGATAACACCTCATCTATACAATTGAGCTACATGGGTTAACCATTTCAAGAGTAGGAAATACAGATAAGCAATCAACGATCAACATATCTGAGCTAAATTATTTAACTTCATAACAAATAACCATTAATATACAACCCATACCATGCAAGTGAATCTCATCAGAGTAGAGAGGAACACCATTAAGTCTATTAATACATAAGCCTATGTAATTCATGCGACATTCTCATGGCGAGGAAACTTAGGCAATCATGTCATAGAAAAAATGGAACAATAACATAAACTTATGAAACTATTCTCATAAACAAACTTGAACTATAATAGAGAGAGAGAGAGAGAGAGAGAGAGAGAGTAAGAGTCATCATACAAACATTCCATGCATCTAAAGCCAACTAAAACCTCACTTGGAGAGAGGAGCACCACCTCCCAGCCATGAATCACCTTTGATTCCCCCTGAGCCGAAGATCTTTCCAAGGATAAATTGTCCTCAATTGATCAATGCACTCGGTATTTAATACCCTCTTTCATGATTTATTTACCATTAGCGGCATCCCTCTTTTATGGATTTTTCCAACTGCCTAGGTCATTTTTTGGAAACACTCCTATTTATCTCCCACGAGGCCTTTCCTCATAAAATCTTGCCTTTATCTCCCACAAAGCTTTTATGTCCGATGGATCTTTATTTCCCATCCATCTAATAGATCACCAATCCATCGAATCTTATCTAGAATCACATCTAGAATCTTTATCATGAAATATTCATCTCTATCCCATTCCTCAATGGGATTTGGCAAGCATCTCCTCTCTTTTGTTGCTCCATTGTCCAAGTGATTTTTTTAATAATTTTTTTAATATCACATTTTCTTTTCATATTACATATCGCGTAGCTTTCCTCAGCTTAGGTTTAGAATATTTTAACCCACAAAGGAGGGTATCAAACCTAGATTTCCTCAGTTGAGGTTTACAAACATTAACACATAAGGGAGGATATCACACCTATCTTTAACTTAGCTTAGGTTTACAATAATTTAGTACACAAGGGAGGGGTGTTACATACTCCCCTGCTTAAATTTTACACCATCCTCGGTGTATCACTGCATCATGTCCTCATTCACAGGTAGCTGGTTTCTGAATCAACAGCTCTCATGGCTCTCCCATCCGATGAAATTTTTTCGATGTACATTGATCACAAGGAGTGCTCCAAACACCTCTCCTTCCGTAGCTACATTAGTCTCAAGGAGTGCTCTCCTTTCATAGCTACCTGTAACATTTTTTCAAACCATTTGTGAGAATTTATAGATGAAAAAGTTTAACTATGATAAATATCATAATCTGTTACTTAATATTATTAAAGCAGTTATTTCTTATCATTTATTTTATCTGAAGAATGTGTGTTCTCTAAATGCATTCTTTTAAGGCTTTGTGTTCTTTTCGAACACCACCTTCTTGTAGTCTCCCTGCATACAATACATTAGTTAGCATATTTTCCACAATAATATCCATGCAAGGTCATAACAGATTAGTTAACATAAGAATATATATTCATTGTAATTGTATGTATGCCAAACTGCGATTAACCATAGTTACTTATACCAAACTTAATTTCCTTCTTTTGGGTAATCTCCAAGTTTTTTTACCTAGCCAGACATATATTGTTGGGCGCAGGATCCCCCAAGGGCAATTTTGGGGCTAAGAGCCCATATTTTGGTCCAATTTTGCAATAGAAATGTAAAGACTCCACATTTTGTGGGCGTGGAGCGCATAGATGTTAAAGAGTCATAGGGTTGCCCGCCCTTATTTTCATAATGTAATGTCGGTTGTAAGAAATGTACCCATGATCCGCGGCCCATGGATTGTATCAATAGAGCTAAGCTCTAAGTAGTTAGAGGTAGGGAATCATGGATTAAGATCGAAGATGTATGAGAGATAGCTCTAAAATAGAAGCCTAAGTTTTGGGTCGTAGCGTAGGTAGAGGCTCTACAGCTGAGTGCGCAGAGGCCTAGAAGTCTGCAGCTGAGTGCGCGGACCTCTGCTGCTAAGTGCGCAGGGTGAGTCGAGTCTGTAATTATCTAGAATTATCAATAAAGAATAGTATTCTATCATTTTTGCGTCTTTATTTCCTGTTTATGTATCTGATATATTGGGTATGAATTTCACTTATAATTCTTATATGATGCACGAATGTGTATAATTGTATTGGTTAAGTGAATTCAACTAAGAACATCTGTTTACGCAAAGCTAACTAAGATCTGTTAATAAAATAAGTAAGTTACTTAGCCTAATTTTGGAGATATCACAGATCACTGCCCTAGCAGCGCGAAAGGACTTTCGGCCCTGGTTGGGGCTGCGCGAAAGCTGATTGTAGCATTTTGCAAAGGTACTGAAGGGTAGATATGAGGGATAAGCAACCTGTGTGAAGGCAGGTATAGTTTGAACAAACCAACATCATAACCATCTCAAGGGTGTGGAAACTTGGTTCCAACATCCCCTCATACTGCTTCAGGTGAGACTTCAGTCTGCGCTCCGTGGGCTGACGTCGAAAGCACCAGTAGTGTAGGGATTTGTTTGGCTAACTAACGTTTAATCTGGGTCAGGCCCCCTAAAGCCAACAAACGGTTTTGTTGCCAGAAGCAGAAGGCCGCCGCAAGTTTCAACAACCACAGATTGAGAACCCTGATATAACCACGCCAATGAAAAATAAATAGGTAAACATTGGTAAGGAGGCAGAATCAAAATTTGCGAAAATCAGGGACTGCCGGGACGACGCGATTGTGGATAAGGTCGTTGAGTTACTCCGGGAATATCAGCACTTATTCCTGACCAAGTTTACGGATTTGAAAGGAATAATCGGTGATCTAGGAGTAATGAAGATCACATTAAAGCCCGACATGAAGCCAATTAAGAAGAGGCCTTACCACTTAAATCCGAAATACAAGGAAAAGGTCTATGTAGAACTAGACAAAATGCTCGTAGCAGGCATCATTGAGCCTGTGGAAGAATCTGGTTGGGTAAGTTCGATGGTGGTGCAAGAGAAGAAGCAGAAGGATGAGATAAGGATATGCGTGGATCTCAGAAAATTGAATGACGCTTGTGTGCATGATCCCTTCCTAACTCCGTTCACGGATGAAGTGTTGGACAATATAGGTGGTCAGGAAGCATATTCTTTCAAAGATGGGTTCTCAGGCTACCATCAGATCAAAATCGTGCCAGAGGATAGGAGCAAGACAACCTTCGCGACTGACTGCAGTTGCTTTCAATATACTATCATGCCGTTTGGATTAAATAATGTGAATGTTATCTTTTCACGTGTGGTTGTTGCAGCGTTCAAGGAATATATTCATAAGTTCCTAGAGGTCTATTTCGATGACTGGACTATATTTAGGCTGGTTAAGCGCCATGTAGCGAGCTTGTGCCTGATGTTGGATACCTGTCGAAGATACCAAATCGCGCTCAACCTCAAGAAGTATCTATTTCTCATTCCTTTTGGGAACCTATTGGGGCATATAGTTTGCAGACAAGGGTTGATGGTAGACCCCATGAAGATCACAGTGATTCTAAACTTAGAAGGGCTGAGGAGTGTGAAAAAGCTACGCGCTACTCTTGGTCACACTGGATATTACTGAAATTTTATCAAGGGCTATGCCAAAATCACTACACCGATGGAAAAGAATGTAGAAGAAGGATGTCACGTTCTGCTAGAATGATGACTGTAAAAAGATATTGGATATATTGAAAGAAAAGATGGCTACTCCGCTGATTCTTGTCTTCCCGAACTAGAAGAAAGAGTTTCATGTACATGTCGACACGTCGTGTATAGCGCTGGGTTCAGTACTAACACAGGATGGTGGAGAAGGCTTAGATCACCCTATCGCATTCGTATGTCGCAGATTATCCAATGCAGAGAAGAACTATTCCACCACTGAGCGCAAGGGGATAGCTATGATATATTCGCTCTAGTAGTATCGACACTACTTGCTAGGAGGCCACTTTAAGATGTATACATATCACTCTACGCTAAAGTACCTGGTCAATAAGCCTGTGTTGGGGGCGTGAATTTGTAGATGGCTGTTACTGTTCCAGGAGTATGATTTTGAAGTTGTTGTAAAGCCTGGATGATTGAATGCGGGACCAGATCACCTGTCATGCATCATGACAGGGGAAGAACCTACTAGTTTGGAGGAAGCATTACCTGACGCGCAGCTCTTTGCTGTGCGCATTGCGAATGTACATTTAGAGGATATAGTACACTTTATAACAACTGGAATTGTGCCGAAAGGATACTCTATCTAGGCAAAGAAGGAATTAGTGGTGCACGTGGCAGATTTCTTTGTCATTACTGGGCATCTATACAAGATGGGGAATGATGAGATATCGCGAAGGTATGTACCTGAGTTTGAACAAAGCAGCATCCTCGCGGATGCTCATGGGGGTGCCACAGAAGGATATTATGTAGGAAGAGCAACCGCGCAGAAGATTCTACGTGCAAGGTTGTGGTGGCCAACCCTTCATCAGGATTCAAAAGCATATTGCAAGGCATGTGATGTATGTTAATGAACTGGCCAACCATCGCGAAGGGATGAAATTCGTTTGAATCCAGAAATGACATTGCAACCTTTCAAAAAGTGGGAAATAGATTTTGTAGGACCTATTAAACCTCAAGGAAAGATAGACCCGAGGTATATTATCACTGTGACGAAACATTTCACTCATTGGCCAGAAGCGCAGTCGGTGAATGATTGCATGGGTGTGACTACCGCAAAGTTTCTATTTGAACATGTACTGACCTAATTTGGAAGTCCGAGGATCTTGGTGAGTGATCGTGGTACGCACTTTCTGAATGAGATGATCAACACACTAACAGAGGAATTTCAATTGTGTCATAAAAGGAGCACACCTTATCACCCGGAGGCTAACAGAACGGTGGAAGCATTCAACTAAGTGCTTGAAAATGCGCTAACTATGGTATGCAATTCTCAGTGAAGTGATTCGGACCTGGGCATACCTACAGTGTTATGGGATTATTGGACAACATGCAAGAAGCTAACGGGACAAACACCTTTTAGGCTTGTCCATGGAGTGGAAGTCGTAACGCCTATGGAATACATCGTGCCTAGTTTTCACATAGCAGCACTCACAGGTATGACTGATCGCAGAGCCCTGGAAGAGAGGCTCGCAGCTGGATGAGCTCGAAGAAGAACAATTTTTGCTAGGATTTAACCAGCAGTTCCAAAGGCAGCGTGAAAATGCATGGCACGACTGACACATCAAGTTGCGTACATTCAAGGCAAACGATCTAATTTTCTTGTATGATTGTAAGTTTGATCAATTCCCTGGAAAGTTCAAGATGCAATGGTTAGGGTTGTATATTATTAAGGAGATTAGTGACGGAGGTGTGGTACATCTGGTCAAGTTAAATGGAGAACCCTTCCCAAGAAAGGTGAATGGGAGTCACTTGAAGCCATACATCGGCGATCCGGTAATGTCACTATATGAAAGTGGCATAGTCTTAGCGCTCCATGTAGGTGAAAGGAGGTGCAAGACTATAAATTACACTTCCCGGGAGCTGCACGATGCCAGGACTGCGCGAAGCAGTGAAGTGTCATAGGGTCTGCAATAGCACGAAGACAGCTGCGCTAGCGCGCAGGTCTATCAGAAAGTGACCGTTAAAGTCACTATTCATGATTTGATGGTTGGTTTTAGACCAAATGGAGCGGGTGATAGGAATTTAAGGCAAACTTTATGGGTTAGATTCTTGAAAACTTTTTGCCAATCTAGCATTAATGGGTCAAATGTGGGGGGAACGGTCGAATTCAAATTCAAAAGGCCCTATAAATTACAAGTGGTTGTCTAGCAAAAAACACGGTAATTTGATAATTGAGTTGTTGTGCACTCAAGTATTCATGAACCGAAACTTATTCGAGACTCTGAAAGTGAATTTGTTGTTTGAGTAACTACCAAAGACACTGAAATAATTTTGGAATAGAGTTATGTCAGCACCCAAAAAAACCATGGACATAGGAGTAGTGATAGCCAAGGAATCCGCACAGGAAATTGCGGAAGTAGAAGCGCTAGAGAGGGCTGCAGCGATAGTTGAGGTCCCTAAATCACCTAGAACACTGAGACCTAAGAAGGATAAGCATGCTATGATCCTGATGTGCATCTTGCCCGGAAGTCCATAGAGGACCAAAATCACATTACAGGAAAAGTGGAAGGACATCAATCTAGAGGACGAAGAGGAAGAATAATTTCAAGAAATCCTGGTAGATGTGGAGGATGTAGAGATTGAAGTTGAAACCCAGGGCGAGGACCCTATTACCTAGTTACCTGAATATGTTCCTCCGTGGAAGGGTAAAGCCAGGGTGCTGAAGGATATAGATGAGAGCAAGAGCTCTCTACAAACTCCGCTACTCCCAGATGATATTATTTTTGAGGGACCGCACTTGGGACAGGTTCCTGTGTTGAAATTTGAAGATTGGGACCTCGCAAACCACTAGAGGTTCCCGCATTTAGAGACTGAGAAGCTAATGCACTCGAGGATCAACACGACTGTTGGAAAAATTCAATTGGAGCCGCAGACATGGCTCAGAGGTGTAGAGAAAGCCGAGTTGCTTAACTTGCTCTAGGTGCCACATTATCATTGCGCCCTAGTGATCGTCTTCATCATCAGGTAGCTTCTCTGCTTGGTGCATGATGGGTGCTTATGGCTAGAGGAGCCCATCCCTATCACAAACCATCTGATTCACTGGATTACATGGCTACCTTACTCAGGAGAGGATCCAGCCAACATTTTAGAGGGTAAAGGTGGCGAGTTGGCCCTCACAGAAGTAATGAAGAAGAAGTTCAAACTAGAGAAGAAGAAGCGACGGTATGCCATCTCCAACATTAACAACCCTACAATCAAGGTTGTGATAGAAATATTGGCAGGGAAGGTGATGCGGAAGTGCCGCGCAGATGAGGTGCCCGCACTAGTGGTTTCACTAGAGGCCCATGCGCAGAAGGATTCCAGTTCAACTGGGCGAACAATCTATGCGGTGAGTTCCTTGCGAATTGTCACGAGGCACAAGAGCAGGAAAAAACGTTCATTATGCGTGGATCCTATTATCAATTTTATTGGTGGCATGGGAGTTTCCCGAAGATAGTCAGTTCCCTTCGGCTGTGCCGAAAATTCCAGAGGCAGTGAAGTACGCTTCGCTGTGGGTGTCCAAGGACAAGCAGGGTATCATAGAAAGTAATATTTTCTGGGTGCTAATGGAGATGAATATCCAGATGGCGATCAATCACAAGTCGTAGTTATCACCCACAGACTATGCTAGTTTATAGAGCTTTGCAGAGTTCAAAGCAGATTTCCACCATGTCTTCATCAGGGTGCGAAAGGACCCTACAAATACTTGGAATGATTTACCATACCTATCGACTGAAGATTTGATATTCACAGTCCTTGAGTCTTGGCAGAAAAGCACAAGAAAGAGGAAGCAGCAGCCAAGGCCCAAGCAGCGCACGACGTAGGTAGAGGATCTGCAACTGAGTGTGTAGAGGCCTAGAAGTCCACAACTAAGTGCACAAACCCCTGCAGCTGAGTGCGCAGGGCGAGTCGAGTCTATAATTACTAGGAATTATCAATATAGAAGAGTATCCTATCATTTCCGTGTATTTATTTCTTTTTTATGCATCTGATATATTGGGTATGAATTTCATTTTTAATGGTTATATGATGTGTGAATGTGTATAAATGTATTTGTTAAGTGAACGCAAGTAAGAACATCTATTTATGCAAAGCTAATTAAGATCTGTTAATGAGATAAGAAAGGTACTTAGGCTATTTTTGGAGATATCACAGATCGCTGCCCTAGCAGTGCGAAAGTACTTCCGCCCCTGGTTGGGGCTGCATGAAAGCTGATTGTAGCATTTCACGAAGGTACTAAAGGGTAGAGAAGAGGGATAAGCAACCTGTGCGAAGGCAAGTATAGTTCGAACAAACCGACATCACAATCATCTCAAGGGTGCAGAAACTTGGTTCCAGCATCCCCCCATACTGCTTTGGGTGAGACTTCAATCCGTACTCCATGGATTGATGTTGAAAGGGCTAGTATTGTAGGGATTTCTTTGGCTAACTAACGCTAAACCCGGTTCAGGCCCCCTCAAGCCAACATTTAACCAATGAATCTATGCATACCTGCACACAAGGTATGTGTTGGATAGGTAAATCCCCTCTGTGGACAGAGGCGATCCCACTAGCCTAAAACAGAACTAGCCACAATCAAACCATGATGCCACGCAAGTTCCTAGTTGTACATTAAAGGTGAATTAAAAAGACCAACCTGGAATCCAACGCTATAGTCGAAGCAGAGTTGATATTCCCACTCCCTCGCTCCAGCAGATTATAAACGGACACCTGCAAATGCAAAGGAAGGAACAGATACCAGCATAAAATCCACCAAGGCACAACTATATTTCAGTCAGAAAGGAAATAAATCACACATCACTATAATAGACAATGGGATTGGAACTATAATAACAGTCGCTCATTAATTAATAATAGACAGGAAAAGTTACAACCAAGGTTCTGACGTTGAACCTCTCCTCTGGCTGGGCGAGCAACTATATGTGTCTTGCAATGTATCTCCTCTCCGGCAACATAACCTCTCTATGCTTCATTATCACTCATGGTAATCATAACTAGCATTCCTCCAAGAACTCAAGAACTCAACAACTAGCACTAGCTTGTCTAATGCATGAGGAAAAATATTTATAGATGGAGAAGGTAGAGAGATTCGATGAACCAGGACACCCATTGTGGATTGGCATTATCTCGGAAAAGCTACTGTGGATAGTTGTCAAGGATAGATGATGACTCTCGACCTCTATCCACTGGATTTTTCCCTCAAAAGGTTTTGTGATCTGAAGGGAATAAATCATAAGGGCGTTCTTTTGGCAAAAATCATTACTAAACTGGGCTGGCGCGGGTGTTGTTCTGTGACAGAGTGCCAGTGGTCGCGCCCTCTTTTGAGGATCTCAGTTATTGGCGCGGGTAAGATACTGTGGACCTGCGCCAATGGAAAAAGAGCACTTTTCAGGGATAATTTGCAGAAGGTGTCTTCAGGGAACATGAAGTACATACTCAGGGGAACATAATGCAAGTTTTTTTGGGTTATGTCACTGCTCAAAGGTCCCGGAATGCGTCCTCCAACGGGGTGATAGGGACGGTGACCAATGGTGACAAATTACTGTGTAACAGATGCCCCCTAAAGCATGAAGTCCGAGAGGTAGAGAGAGGGGTGAAATGCTTTACAAGAACACACAAGAACACATATATAGAGCTGCCGCCGAGGATCTGTGTTAAGAGACATGACTAATAGTTCAATTACATGATGTACGTGGTATGGTCGCAGCCATCCATAAGAGAGTACATAAATAATCTAGATCCACAGTATGGACGCAGCCATCTGGTTAGGATCAATGAATTGACTCAGGTATGGTCGCAGCCATCCAGTGAATGAGTCAAGTATCAAGAATCACGCCTGGATTACAACAGACACAATCCAGGGTCTTGTGCTCCATCTCGACCCGAACAAGAGTACAAGTTCAAGCATGTGAATATATGAGCTGAAGTCGAACATGCATGAACATCGTCTGATTACCAGTCAATAGTGGAAACTGTTAACAGACGCGAGAGGTACCACCAATAATGACAATGGCCCTCAAGGTACTATAGGTACAATCTACGGCGTGTGAATTAATGATATGAAGTCGAACACCCGTACAATCATTCGATCGGAGGCCAATGATGAAAACCTCACATCGAACACGAAGAACCTGCCATTGAGGCATGCAGGCTCCAAGGCACCGGAAAGGAGTCTCTAGATCAACTTCCTGGATAATGAGTTGAATTCGACAGGAAGTGACCTTGATCGAAGGTGGGCCATAATGTTTCCCACATCATCGACACGAGACAGAGAGATAATGTTGTGAATCAAGATTGTGCGAACTATCAGAGGGAGGTTGTTTCTTTGCAGAGGTCAACTTCTCTTGAACATATCGGTGGCCCATTAATGGAATCGGCAGTATTTGACATCAATGTATCAAAGGTCATGATGACGAGGCAATGAGTGGATGAGAGGTCAAATAAGGTACCCAAGTCCATGGAAGCAAGTGAAGGATATGAGATGAGATATCCCCACCCTGGACACGAAAGCATAAAAGTGCCATGTTCAAGAGCGACATACTGCCGTCACGGTAATAATTATGGTTCAAAAATTTTCTTTGCCCCCCCCCCCCCCCCCCCGCCATTTCTGGCGAGTACCCCAGTTATTTTTAACAAGCTTGATGGGGATAGCATATGCTTGTGTTGTGACAAAATCCGATGTCATTAAGTTTTAACGAGTCTGACAAAGGAAGAACTCGACGTCTTTTCATGTTTAGAGAGTTTGAAAAGACAGCAGAAAAGGAAACTCCAGGGATGTCCTTTTTCGTAAAGTTGTGTCTCTCGGGCCCGAAAAAGTATAAAATAATACTCGAAAGAAACGCCCGATCATTACGATCGAGGAGTACTTTTCATAATTAGTGATTTCGACCTGAAAGAGTAAAAAAGCGGTCAAAAGCACGTCGTTTCGTAACCATGAACGAGTTTGAAACGACAAAAACCCGGTAATCTTTTTATGTTTTAACGGTCAACAAAAAGAACTTAAAACGACCGCCCCTTATTAACATTTAATGAGTCAAGAGGAGCGACTCGGAAATCTTTTCCTCTTTAAATGGTCAGAAAAGAGCTGAAAGCAGACCTCCATTTTTATTTTCTTTAATGAGTCAAAAAGGAAAAATACTCGGCAATCTTTTCATATTTTACGAGTCAGAAAAGAGCGTAAAGGTGACTCGTCCTGAAGGAACGAGTGGTATAAAGGGTAGCAACTGGTTCCGGTAATGGTGGAACTTGCTCGAAACATGTAAAGGTTAAGAGGCTGGCTAATAAAACCACTCATCGCTGCAGTTCCTCAGGAAAGGATAAACAACCAGGTGAAAGCATATGATCGGCCAAAGAGATGGTGGCGATGGAATGAAACAACCAAGGCTCATCTACAAGGATAATTTTAGGGGCGAATGTTCGCCCTTTCGTGAAATTAAGGGGTTTTAAATTTTTAGTGGGCGAATATTTTGTATCATAGTACATTTTTACAAATCACCTCAAATAGCCCACCTTATTTTAAGGGAGAGGGTAAAAAAGGTAAATTTAGCCCTTGAAATTAGGACTTACAACCTTCCATTCGCCCATTTTCAAGAATAGGTTTTATTTAAGTGAATCCATTCGCCCATTTTCAAGAATATGTTTTATTTAAGTGAATCCTATGGGCCAAATACCATATCTATAAAAGAGGTATGGTAAATTAATAAAAATATAAATAAATGAGAGGTATGGTAAATAAATAAAACATTTTTTATATTTACTCCATAAGTCACCTTATATACATGTAAGGGTGTAAACAAATAAAAATATAAGTAAAGTGGAGGTATGGTAAATAAATAAAACGTCTTTTTATACTTACTCAAAAGGTATGGTAAATAAATAAAAATATAAATAAACTAGACGTATCGTAAAAAAATAAAACATCTTTTTATATTTAATCCATAACCCTCGTTCTATTTATGAAGGCTCAAGAAAGAGGTTTTATTTAAGTGAATCCTATGGGCCAAATACCATATTTGTAAAAGAGATATGGTAAATTAATAAAAAATATAAATAAACGAGACGTATGGTAAACAAATAAAACATCTTTTTACATTTACTCCATAAATCACCTTATATTTACGAACAATCAAAAAATGGGTTATATTTAGGTGAAACCTATGGCCAAAATACTATGGGACAAATACCATGGACTAGATTGTTATTAATACCATGCAAAAAACCATTATTAACCCTACTATTAGAATTAATAAAAATAAAAATGGCACATGGTATTGACCCATGGTATTCACCAAAATGGCACATGGTATTGACCCATGGTATTCACCAAAATGGCACATGGTATTGACCCATGGTATTCACCTGGAATGTAGCCTATTTAAATGGGGGAATTAAACCAGCATGTAGCCTATGCTAAGATTCACTAGGACTTTACAAAGTTTTATTATTTAGTGAAAGACTCGCCAAGATCTTACAAGATTTTATAATTGAGTAAAATATTTGCCATGCCTGGTGAGAGATTCGCCAAAAAATTATATATACATATTATATTATTGATAAAATCGCCTTCCATTTTTCCTATATACCATCGAGATTCGCCCATTTATTATATTTATAAATTTAGCGGGGGTTCTTAAAATTTTCCCTGCTCATCTAGCAGAATTTAGCAAATAAAAGGCAATCACGGGATGTAAATCAGGTATGGGTTCATTTTTTCTACAAGCTTGAACCATGGAGAACTCTGATTGGATTCGGTTTCATGTTTACACAAGCTTGAAACAAAAAACTATGCTTATTAAATTTTTGCATGCCCCCAGCATGATAATGCAAAATTGAGGTACATGCCCCCCAAGCTTCATGGCATTCACGGAGTGGATGGAATGAAGGTTTACTTGGAAAGACTTGATTTTGAAGGAGGATGCATGCCCCCCCGGGCCTCAGTCATGCGCCCGGGTCAACTGCCGTCATCAGAATGACGGAGTGGATGTTGAGGCATTTCCTGTGGAAATAAGACCATTTAGGAATGGTAGATGACTATATGTGAAGTGTGAATCAGGGAATGAAAGTTGGTCTACGACCTTGATCGTCCTTCCTTCGTGCGGAAAACACATCACTCTAAAGAGTGAGGACACAATTTCACGTATGCGATAAATATAGTCTTGTCCAAGGAGTAAATTGTAATCTAACGGACCTTGGACTACCATGCCGCCCATTTGAACAGTCTTCCCTTCTAGTGTGATAGGTACATTGGGAAGAATTCCTAAAGGTCGAGTTGTTTCTCGATGGAAACCTGTAAGGTTTCTTATCTCAGGCAGAAGTAGTGGGGAACCAAGTGCTTCCCAAGCTGTTGAAGAAAGGATACTCACAGGAGATCCCTCATCAATAATTTTACCGGCCATAACCATGCGGTAGACTTCGACTATAATTCGAAATGGTATGGAGGCTGGTAACCGAGGATTGCCTAGTTGATACAAATTGAAGGAAACAACTAGGTTGCTTGGAGGTGGGACTGGATAGACGGCCGGATATGATTCTGATGGAATTTCTTCCTGGTGCGAAGGAATGAGAGGGATGCTCACTTGATCATTAG
Source organism: Pinus tabuliformis (assembly GCA_031772625.1). Classification (NCBI taxonomy): domain Eukaryota; kingdom Viridiplantae; phylum Streptophyta; class Pinopsida; order Pinales; family Pinaceae; genus Pinus; species Pinus tabuliformis. Next base: position 300,511,626 of record CM062808.1, on the reverse strand, counting down.
AGTCTATGTTGATGAATAGAATTTGGACGGTGGGGTCTTCATTCTTTGAAGTGAAAACATCATCTGAGGAGGGAACTTCTGAAGGTAAAACCGGGTCACTTGTAAGCTGGACCTTTTGACTTTTGTCTGGTTTGGATTCAGATGTAGGATCATCTAAGGATGGAACTTCTGTAGGCAAAACCGAGTCACTTGTAAGCTGGACCTTTTGAAAGACTGGGTCAACTGTAATTTGGAACTTTGGACTTTCGCTTGGTTTGGACTCAGATGGTTCATCTTTGATGATAAAGTGTTGGATAGATGATGAATGTAAATCAACACTCGTCCCGACCAGGGACTGGTCTGGAACAGGCGGAGCACAGCTAGGTTCGGGAAGAGAGGGCTGGACCAAAGAGGAATCATGCTTGATCACTTGTTTGGTGGAGAGATGATTTGCAGTTGCAAAAAGACGCTGATATCCGGCGGGTAGTTGGGGTAAGGGAACTGACAGACTTTCCAAAAGACGGGAGGCTTCATCCATAAGTGGACAAAGGCGAAGGAGATGATTACCTTCACAAAGTCGACAAGGGAAACAAACCTTCCCTTTTCTCTTACCAACTGATAAGATATCGTCGATCTGTGACGACAAAGGGCGAGTCGGGTCACGGGACCATATATCTAGGATCCTGGGAATACCGGGACAATCAGAAAGAAAATGGTCCTCCTTGCATAATCGACAAGGAGACTTAGCCTTCCGTGGAGGAGCAGAAGGTGGTTCTACTTCAGATATTTTCGTGGTAGATGCGACCTTTCCCTTAGGAGACTTCTTCTTTTTGGTCTTCTTCTTCTTCTTCTTAGCCACCTAGTTATTGAAATCCAAGGTTTCACCAGGCGAAGTAGAAGATGAGGACGCAGCAATGGGCGAAGAAGGGGAGGGGTCCACCTTAGAATCAACATGGTGTTGTTCGGGTGGAGGAGGTGGTGGCGGAACAAGAGTTATCACACTCGAGACCACCGAGTTTGAAAACAACCATACGGGTAAACCAATGGTCAACCCAGGCAAAGACAATGTTGCGATATACTGAACACCGACATTTCCAACAGAAGGAAATGGACGAGGGTTCCCATCAGGAGGAACACCTTGGCCGGTGGGCGCCGGGAAGGCTGGCATTGAACGAGAAATAATCCTACTCAAGCTAACGCAAACAAAATCTAATTGGGTAGATGTTATCGTGGCCAATAAGTTTTAAGACACTGAACTTGACCTTTTCATATTTTAAGAGTCGAGAAAAGGATAAAAGATGACTCTAGTCTCCTTCGAATATTTAATGAGCACGAAGTGACAAGACGCTCACAGGCACCTTTTCTTTTAGGGAGTCCGAAAAGGATCAAAAGTGACTACTATGGAGACTCTAGGTAAAAGGTTTACCAAACAATCCGTAAAACTGCTTATACACCTTGGCAATCAGATGAAAACCAAGGACTTCCCGTACTGCAGTCAATCTTCCCGAATGCTGTGTTCAGTGCATTACGGCTTGTAAGGCGGCAGACTCAGCTTCCTATGGATAAAGGATAATAGCCTAGTGGGGTCTCCCGTATATACGCGACGGTACATGGGAGCTCAGTCCGTATTGGCACCTATCGTTTCACCGTGGAGGAATCACCCAACCACTCGACGATAAACTACCAGCTTTAAAGAAGCCAGAACACGTCTCTAACCTAGACCTCTAGAGTATTTGTGTTATGTTCCAATGCGTTGTTATGTTCATTGAGTTTATTTTAAAGTTTATCTTCGATTATGTTTAAGTTTTTTGGTCCTACCATATGTGATATCTCAAAAACTTCTTAAATTCAAACTATATGCCAAAACTATATCATTTGATTCGATGAATTCTATCTACTGGAGGGTTGAGATCTTTACACAAACGAAATGATCACTCAACAAACAACAAAGATCCTAATGCAGCTAATAACAAGAAATGAATTTTTTTCTTTTTCTTTTTAATAGCAACAAATAACAATAAACGCTAACTAATATGATGCAAAAGATATTTTGTTTTTCTTTCCTTTAAGATGGAATGATGCATTTAAACAAATCTTAAGAGATATACACAATCCAAGTTCACTCAATGAAATAGAACCAACTCTGAAACACCAAAATGAACTATGCAAGCAAGGAAAAACACAAAGACTTTCAATGGACTATGTAATCTAAGTTCGAATGAAGTCAAGTAAAATCAAAAGAGGCTAGAAGTGAATCACTCAGAGTATAGAAGATCAAGCTTTAACCAATCACTGGATAGGTGGAGAACACAACCAACAAGTTGACTGGATAATCAAGAGACCGAAACTTCCCACAGAAGGCTAGACATGCAAAGTCACTAGATGTTCTAGGGCTGAGACGAAAATCAATAGAAATAAGCAAACAACTGAAGGATAAAGGCTAAAACCAGTCAAACAGAGGTTCAACACACTTCCAGAGGCTGTAAGAGATATAAAAAGAGGCTGAAAGATCTTTCCACCCATACACAGGCAAAATTTACAGGGCTGGCGCGACTGTCAGCCTGCAACTTGCGCTACCAAAGGATTGGTGCGAGTTGTTTTTGAGCAACATGCGCCAACTGGCACGACTGTCACAGTAATAACCGCGCCAATTAAGCTTGCCGGCTAGAAAAATAAATAACACGACCTCAGGTCGGGCTGACAGTGCTCAGATGGATCAAACAGTAAAGAATAAACTCAAAACTGACCCAGGAAGCTCATTCACTCAAGCAAGCAAGAGAAAATTAACATGCAAGACAAACTCCAAATAGCGCCTCCCCAGCGGAGTCGCCAAATTGTTGGATAGGTAAATCCCCTCTGCGGACAGAGGCGATCCCACTAGCCTAAAATAGAACTAGCCACAATCAAACCACGCTGCCACGCAAGTTCCTAGTTGTACATTAAAGGTGAATTAAAAAGACCAACCTGGAATCCAACGCTGTAGTCGAAGCAGAGTTGATATTCCCGCTCCCTCGCTCCAGCAGATCATAAACGGACACCTGCACATGCAAAGGAAGGAACAGATACCAGCATAAAATCCACCAAGGCACAACTATATTTCAGTTAGAAAGGAAATAAATCACACATCACTATAATAGACAATGAGATTGGAACTATAATAGTAGTCGCTCATTAATTAATAATAGACAGGAAAAGTTACAACCAAGGTTCTGACGTTGAACCTCTCCTCTGGCTGGGCGAGCAACTATATGTGTCTTGCAATGTATCTCCTCTCCGGCAACATAACCTCTCTATGCTTCATTATCACTCATGATAATCATAACTAGCATTCCTCCAAGAACTCAAGAACTCAACAATTAGCACTAGCTTGTCTATTGCATGAGGACAAATATTTATAGATGGAGAAGGTAGAGAGATTAGATGAACCAGGACACCCATTTTGGATTGGCATTATCTCGGAAAAGCTACTGTGGATAGTTGTCAAGGATAGATGATGACTCTCGACCTCTATCCACTGGATTTTTCCTTCAAAAGGTTTCGTGATCTGAAGGGAATAAATCATAAGGGCGTTCTTTTGGCAAAAATCATTACTAAACTGGGCTGGCGCAGGTGTTGCTCTGTGACAGAGTGCCAGTGGTCGCGCCCTTTTTTGAGGATCTCAGTTATTGGCGTGGGTAAGATACTGTGGACCTGCGCCAATGGAAAAAGAGCACTTTTCAGGGATAATTTGCAGAAGGTGTCTTCAGGGAACATGAAGTACATACTCAGGGGAACATAATGCAAGTGTTTTTGGGTTATGTCACTGCTCACAGGTCCCGGAATGCGTCCTCCAATGGGGTGATAGGGACGGTGACCAATGGTGACAAATTACTGTGTAACAGTATGTTATACACATCAACACACATTTCATTTTTCGACCTTGCAGCATATGTAGTCATACGATCTCATATGTACTATTGTACATAGTCCATCTTTGGTAGATTCCATAATACCATCCTCATGCTATCACCTGGATAACATAAAATTTATCCACATATTTTTCCACCTTTTAGATATTAGGTGAGATTTTATTTAGCCATACAGCCTAAATTTCCTTTTATGCGCATCCAGTTTCTATCATGCATATATATGTATTTTACCTTCACCTCCGAAGCGCAATCTCCACATGCTCAAGCATGGATTGTTTGGAGAATTACATCAAAAGTGAACCCAATAACATAACCTAAAATTGCAGGTAGAAAATTTCCTCAGAAATCATAACGATTTAAATCTTCTATACAATTCCAATGAGTAGTTATTTTCTTAACCGCATGCAAACTACTTTTTCCATGTAGAATTTCCAAGTCTTGCCAAAGAGTTTTGACATCTATGTTGCACGTAACTCAACAATTCTAATTTGAAATATACAATTAAACCATTAATGAACTCATTCATTGTGCTTTATTCAAAATTACTCACAAAGCAAACATTTTTACAAAACAAATTCTTCATGTTTTACATGCTTGACCATACCTACTTCATAAGTTTCTCTATCTAACCTTGATCTCATGCTCCAAAAAATATGAGATGTTCATGAACTTTCTTCTCACAGGCATGATCACCTTCCTACGCTATCCAAACATCCTCATATTGTATAATGTTGTACTAGATGATCCACTACAACCAAAAATCTCTTCATAATGGTGATGGAAATTTGCATATTTTAATTGCATCATTCTAAATCCAATCACACGCAACTCGGTAGAGAGAAACTATCGTCTTGTGAAGATCAGAGACTACCTTTTGCATCAAATTTGCATTTTTCGAATCAACAAACAATTTTCAAATTAAGCATACAATTTTGAAAAAAAGAGAAGGGCGAATGCCTCCTAATTAATAACTGATTCCCGGAGACTATCACTTTGGGCACGGCACAAAGAACAACTTGTAGTTTTCTTATCAGTGCCTCGCCATTTGACTTAGGTACTGACTCCCTTACAATTTCTGGGGTTCTCTCTTCCTTGATGACCCTCCTCAACGAGCTCCTACTGCTGTTCAATTTCTCTTGACGAACCTTTTGTTCTTTTTTATCACAGCGTTGTCGTTTCCACAGTTTTCTTGGTCTAAATGTGAACCAATAAACATTTGTTGAGGAGTTCATTAAACTATGGAAAACTACTGTAGAGATTCCAATGATACCAATCTATTGTGAGAGATCTCAAGCTCGAAATCTCACTGGAAAGAATTAAGGTAGAAGGGGCACAGTGGTATTTCACAGGGGCTCAATGCCTTGATAGCCACGAAATTCTGAAGTCAATATCTCTTGATGAGTTTTACTCATTATCAACAAAACAACGCATTATATACATTTCAGAGAAAAGTTTTTTGTAATTTTAACTTTTAAATTTGTATAGAATAAGGGAATTTTAAGTCTCACATTGACTTAGAAAAAACAAAACTCATATTTCATATAATATGGATATAAGAGAACATCGTAAGACATACGAATATGGATATCTTACGAGTATAGATATCTTATCTTTTAGAACAGTTTATATTATTTTCCTGAATGGTTTAATCTTTAATATTATTAAAGATTATTTTTTTCTATGAATTTTTCAGTCTATTTGATTATATATCCTCCAGCCACTTCAAACATTTAAATTTTTGCTTATTTTCTTCTTGCCATTTTAGTTTGACGGTTTGCGAACCCACAACCATAATTTATAAAACAGAAGTAGTGCTATGCCATTTTCAAATCCATTGAAGGTTAAGGTAACTTATAAATCAATCATTCAATCATTCAAATAGAAGGCTATCGATCGGAGCTCGAAGCCATCCACTGATTGGTGACAATAGACACCTTGCATGGTTGGTAGTTTGTGGATCCTTCGCGGTGATATGCATCCATTAACCAGTGAGTTACCACAAATTCAAAAACACAGTGTCACGAGTTGATATCATCCTTATAATTTAGTTCATTCATATATTTCTATTTCCCCAGGTTTCACCTGAAACTTGTTGCTATCATAACGCACCAACAAGTGAGAAAATAATTACGTTATTTCAGAACCATTGAATGGACATTATCATAAGAGGAAAATCTATAATCAACCCTAATAGGGTGTCAAAAAATAAAATCAAAGCGCACAACTCACAATACAAAATAGAAGCAAAAGTGTATACAGTAATCTAAGAGGATTCACCAATAAGAAGACCTGGGGGAAAGCATTTTTTTAGTTCAAACCCTATATTTTAAACAATCAAAGTACCTGTACTCATAGATACCGTGGTAATGTTTCTCAAAACACATATATTTTTCTCACATATAAAACAATTTTCCACAACAACTTGGACAAAATTCCACGAAATTGCTTACGGAAACTGCTTTGGGAACCTCATTTTCCCCTCCCTTGAAACAAAATATGATAGGACTGCATACATGCAATTGTTTTGAACTCGTGAAAAGGGTTGCGACTAATCCTAGAACAATGACACAAGCGTCGTTGTTACAAGAGGAAAGATCCATTCCCTATCCATGTTTTCCAACCAGAAATGCATCTGTACCAGGTTCTTTATTCTATTCTCCATTCCTTTTTTCCCTCAAGCAGTTAATCAGAGACTTTCGGCTAGACTGGAATAGGGGAATCGAATCAATTACTGAGACCAAAAACGTATTGTAAGCTTCAACCTGCATCTATAAAGCAGACTTTATAACCTCGATCAGTCTCTATAAGTTTATATGTTCACCTTATCCATCTGACAGAATTTTTAAGTTTAAAATGCTCACAATTTATTATCCATGCGTAAGCAGAACGAAATGAATGAGATTTAACAATGACATTGCAGGAACACAATAACCTCAAACAATTAGTTGTCCGCTAATTATTTAAAAAGGGCATAACATTAATTACCTATCAGGATAGCTTTGGGCTTGTTAATAATGTGAACAGTGCCACAGGAGGAGGGGCATTGGGATTCAAGAGTCTGCCGCAAGCACTTAGCAACTATGGATTTGTTGTTGCACAGCTGTCAGTACCACAACACTATCGTCAACTTCGTGACCTCGACATCTCTCATACCAAGAGCAGGCACGATGGTGGTTGCAACAATGAAACAACACTACAACCTTAGCTATCATTAGTCGAGTTCCATACTCGTTCTTCCCTTCTCGTAAACTTATGATAAAATAGCAAGCATTATGTAAAGGCCCAAAACAGAGAGTGCATATACAAGCTAATAGGTTTTGGGTTTATAACCACTGGAACAAGGAAACAATATTACTAATCAATGAATATCAGTCTAACCAGGGAAGACAATGCTCCCACTTTCTGTTATCCCTCCCTTATCGTTTGTTATAGCAATGTTGTTGCTTTCAACATCTTTTTCTTAATTCATTATCACAATTAGGAAACCTACAGTATTCTTTTCCATTCCTTTCTTAAACAAAATTAGAATAATACAAAGAAATAGAATGAAATCCATCGTTCTTACGTCTGCATGGCTTTATGGTTTCTTTTATCCATAATTCATGGTTTTAGAATCACCCAAACTAGTGTGCACAATATTTAAGAAACCTTCTACTCTCAACCAAAAACAAGAAACGTTGTTTTATCCCTTTAAACTTGTGATGTACATTCATAAGGTAGTGTTCTAAATGGAAAGAATGTGAATCTTATCCAATATTTTTGCTTTTTACCAGCAGTTTAATGGATAGCGTTACTATATTCATGAGCAAAGACAAAATTGACTTCTTCTTTTTTGGGGGGTCGAATATTTTTTTACCTCTCCGAATTATTAGACGAGATCAAGCTCTCCTGGATGTTTCCCATCATCTGGTGCAGCTACAGATAAGCATTGGTCCAATATCCACCACAAGTGCACTTCATCTATTGGCATATCCATGCCATGCAATCTAGGATTATATGATTAGGACCATTATTTGAAGCTTGAGCCGTAAAGTTTGGATGAAGACCATGTCATCCTTATTACACACGCAGTTGTATAGTAACTCTATCCACATGTAATTTTCTGTAGTGCAGTGGAAAACAACATCAGCAGAATTTTTTTATTTTTTGTTTTTTGTTCACACACTATCCTTGGCGTTGATGATTAATTCAGCAACGTATTCCGATTCGGACATCATTCCCCGTTGACAATCCCCCATGTAGGACTGGAGGATTGAATTCACTCCAACCCATTATCCATACTTTTGCCTAACTTGTAGCCCTCCAACATCTTCCTAGCTAGCACCGTCAGAACCGCTTCATTTTAGTGGCGACCCATCCCCAAAGCCAGCTCCGACGCAGGGCATGGCGAATCATGATTTAACCTTAGATGATAAATGGGACCCTCACTTGGTATGGAAACAAATCATCGTACAACCACCAGACACTGCAATGCTCTGGAGAGAGGAGGAAAAACCGGATCGGTGCCCAAACGTGCTTGGGAAGTGCTCTTAACACTCATTCTCCTTGTTGTGATATTTTGCCACGGAGAATATTACTTGGATGGTTGTTAACTAATGGGTATGCCCATGCAAATCTTATATATCCAACGTATATATCACACTCGGATTCAATCTTGGGTGAGGCCGCTTATGTTATCTATTGACAAGAATTTTAATATATATTCCAAAAATGTATAACATAGAAATCAATCCATAATATGCGTATGGAAGGTAATTAATTTTTCAACTGTAAAAGTTAATTTTTATTTTAAGGAATAATATCCCCCTGTTCTGTGTTTCAAAAATTGAGCTTACACCATCATCTTATTTTTATGTATAAAATTTTAATTTTGGTGGCTTAACTCAATTTAATCACCATGCATAAATTAATTCGAACTTTGTTCTTCGTATCATGGTTTTTTAAAACCTCCATGATCCATTCGAATTAAAGATCGGTGTATGGACGGCTATGCTATGCTCTTGAGTTTTCAACCCGACACTTATAATTATCTAATTTTAGACCATATACACCCTCATTTACATTCTATATATATCGGTCCATAATTTATATATGGAAGGGTATTGTTTCTTTCCAATTTCTATATTTTGTTTTATCTTAAGAATAATATCTCATGTTCCATGTTTCGACGATCTACCTTACCTTATAGGTTTTAAACTCTTTAGTTGATCAACCTATGTATTTATGTTGTCCCTTCCTAACAAATTCGTTTTATGACAGACATAAATATTGCATGCAACAAGAACTCCATATGGGCTTCCCCATTCTTTTCTCTAAACATTTTTAATATTTAGATTTAATTTTAAAGAGTCTAGATTTAACACTTATACCAGGACCCTTTAGAACAGTTTTAGGTAGTGAGGCCAATTTTAGGCTAAAACTTTTCCATACCCTATGGAGGCATATTGGCCCACAGGCTGCAAGGTTTGAACTTGATTTCTCCGATACCATTTGTAATGAACCTCCTGAGCCTACCTATGAATTTAGCCTCTAGGACCCATAAATTTAAAATTTTGGGTTCATTCACAGTTAAAGCTTTACCCCTCTTTGCAGATCTTGTCTTCTAAAATTACCCCAGCCATATTACTATTAGGCCATAGTGCAAATTTCTCATTAATTATTTTACTGGTTCTCTTATACGGAACCTTACATTCATTAACATATCTGATGTATGTGATCAACCATTAAACTTGCGATGGTAGGCACCCTATCGAGATATCTTGGTAAACCTCTACCAGCACTAGTGGACATTAATTTCATGACCATTGTAGTGTACACTACGTTATTGACTAGAATTTCATTCCCATGCATACTAGTTAGACTTGCAACACAAATACTTAACCCATCAGTCATAAAATGGAAAACCTTATTTCCTCAATTCGTGAGTATGCGTAAGTGGATATCACTTTAGAGAATTATGATCCTACCATATCACTATAGTGAATGTAATATGATCAGTTAGAGAATCCATAGTCATCTCACATATTCATGCATAATCTCAGCATAAACCATGTTAGTATATATATCACTGCTTGCCATGCTTCCGCGACTAACTCTATTCTTAGATGTAAAAGAGGTCATATGTCTAATACTAACATCACTTTCATAGTAATACATTAGCACAGGGAATCCAATTATGTGTCAGTCCATTTAATGTACTTCTACAAATAACTTCACACTAGAAGGCCAAATGCAAGTCGATCATGAGAAATCTAACGTTGTGACACTAGTAACAATAGCTAATTACCCTAATTCCCCCTTTCTCATATACATTAAAGGTCACATACATAAGACAAAAATTATTTCCATACAGATAACACCTCATATATACAACTAAGCTACATGGGTTAACCATTTCAACAGTAGGAAATAGAGATAATAGATCAACCATCAACATATCTTAGCTAAATGATTTAACTTCATAACAAGTAAGGATTAATATAGAACCCATACTATTTAAGTGAATCTCATCAGAGTAGAGAGAAACACCATTAAGTCTATTAATACATAAGCCTATGTAATTCACGCGACATTATCATTGCGAGGAAACTTAGGCAGTCATCGCATAGAAAAACTCGAACAATAACATAAACTTATGAAACTATTCTCATAAACAAACTGGAACTACAACACACACACAGAGAGAGAGAGAGAGAGAGAGAGAGAGAGAGAGAGAGAGAGAGAGAGAGTAAGAGTCATCATACAAACATTCCACACATCTCACACCAACAAAAACCTCACTTGGAGGGAGGAGCACCACCTCCCAGCCATGAATCACCACTGATTCCCCGCAAGCTGAAGATCTTGCCAAGGATCAATTGTCCTCAATTGATCAATGCACTGGGTATTTAATACCCTCTTTCATGATTTAGTTGCCATTAGCGGTGTCATGCTTTTGTGGATTTTTCTAATTTCCTAGGTCTTTTTTGAAAGATCTTGTATTTATCTCCCACGAGGCTTTTCCTCAGAAAATCTTGTCTTTATCTCCTGCAAATCTTTTATGTCCAATGGATCCTTATCTCCCATCCATCCGATGGATCACCAATCCATGGAAGCTTATCTAGAATCACATATAGAAGCTTTATCATGAAAGATTCATCTCTATCCCATTCCTCAATGGGATTTCGCAAGCATCTCCTCTCTCTTGGTGCTCCTCCTCCAAGTGATTTATTTTATTAATTTATTTAATAACACATTTTTTTTTCATATTACATATCACCTAGCTTTCCTCAGCTTAGGTTTAGAATAGTTTAACCCACAAAGGAGGATATCAAACCTATCTTTCCTTAGCTTAGGTTTACAAGAATTTAACACACAAGGGAGGATATCACACCCAGGTTTAACTTAGCTTAGGTTTATAATAATTTAGTACACAAGGGAGGGGTGTTACACTCACCGCACCACAACACCTCCAGGCAGCAAACCTCTAGCACCGTCATGCGCTCAAAATCTACACGCAGTAAACTATAAATGGGAGCAGAAAACTGGCCAAAATACAGGAGTTACAAGTCTAAAGTGGGACCTATTCTCTGATACCATGTCAGGCTAGGAGGTAGTTCAAAGCAAATTGTGATTTTGCATTAATATTGATCATAGATATGTACATGGAGGGAGGGACTGTTGGGTTTCATCTCCAGGTGTCTTTTCATATTCCAATTCTCCTTATTTTATATTTACATTATTTTACATGGATTACCTAATCCCAAAGATTAGGTGTCAGCACATATCATTTCTCATTATGTACTCAAATAAAATTTTAAATTTTTCATTAGCTACAAAGAAAATAATTGTAAATATTTAATACATCAAGAAACTTGATTTCATAAATAATATTTCATGTATAATAAAATCAAGAACCCATAAAATTATCTACCAACACTAACCCAACCAAAAAAAGAAACTAATAATATAATGTAATAAATTACTAATAATCTAGTGTCATAAATAGAAGCCTATCAAGTTATCCTTCCTATGTGAACCTGGTCCATCCAGATGGTGGGAAATTAACGAGTGAGAACCTGGCATTGAGAATGCTTAATGGATCGTTGAACTGAGCAATCGAAACTGGTAAATTCAGGAGTGAGAGGGTGGAAGCAACGATAGGCCCGGAGGGACTCGACTGAGGTTATGAGGTCGAGGCCCGGAGGGACTCACTATTCATATGGTGAGGAGCTTGCTCTACGGGGGAGGGGCCCCAATAACAGAGAGGGGGGAGATTCCTAAATTAATTCATTAGATAATTCTTCAAGTTGGGAGCCACCAGCTACTTAGAAATAGGGGGATGTGAGTGGTGGGACTGCACAGCAGCAGACGTGATAGCAGCAGTGGTGTAAACGTCTTCAAATGCCCTTCTTATTCAATATAACGTAACCTTTCGTCAATTTGTGATGGGAGTAAATTGAAAGAATTTGAATACAAAAGGTGGGTTATTCCCGTTCGAAAACGGTTGCACAATGTATATACGAGATGCCGATAGATGGCCGAAAAATATCCCTTGTACCAACCGATCAATCAAGGATGGGTGAATTGGGAGGTGGAAAAACAGAGAATCGAGCATGTGGTAGGAGGAAAAACACGCTTTTGAAGCTATGCAGTCAGGGTGGGAGGGACGAAACATTACATACGATGCACTAGAGGATCATACTACATTTATAGCCAACAGACACTAACTAGATGCAATAGAGAAGCAAATGAGATGTTATATAATAGTTAACTGGAAAATATAATAGCAATGAAACATTATATAATAGTTAACTAAAAAATATAATAACAACAAATATTGTATGTTTATTGTCCATATTTAAACAGTAAGCATGGTCTATATTGGAGTTGGGCTTCAAGATTTTTTATTTTCAAATAAATGGGTGGACGTGATTTGTTTTCAAGATAATATTCTTGGTCTAATATATTATCCAAAGGATGATTTGAAAAGTATGTGAAAGGGTTTTTAGTTTCAAATAAAAAAAAAATCAAAGAATAACATATTTAATTTTAAAAACCTTGAGGAATTTTGATTCTTAAATAAATGAGTGGACAAAATTTGATTTCAAGAGAATATTCTTTATCTAATACACCATCTAAGGCATGATATGAAAAGTTATGCAAAACCGTTTTTAGTTTGAAATCAAAGAAAATCAAAGGATAACATATTTAATTTTAAAAACTTTGACAAATTTTGATTTTTAAGTAAATGAGTGAGAGGGTTTGATTTCAACCTTCCTCCAAGGATTTGATTTCAATCTTGGTTTAGAAGATTATGAACTATAATTTAGAATAACTCTGAGAAACATGATGAATTTAACCAAATCAAAGTTCTTGGATGTGACATATAGCAATGCAAAACCACACGCAACATTTGACATCTCATTGTCTTGTTAGATGAAATAGTGAAATTTAGATGATTTTTTGTGTTTCTTTTATCATTCCATTTTTATGCAAATTTTAGGTTGCCAATTTTTTAAAATGGTTAAATGCTCATTTTATTTCATCTCTTTTATATTTTGAATCCTCCTCCTCCGTCTAATAAATTTTGTTTTCACTATTTTAACATCATTCAATTTCATTGATTGGATCACAAGTAACCCTTACAAATGAAAGATAGTGGGGTATGCGAAAATGGTGTTATTTGACAATCGTTTTACATGCAAATATTGAAATTAGAGTGTAAAGTATAGCTGCTCATTCTATTCTTGTGATCCTTGCAATAATTAATTAAAACATTTATTATGAGGATAAAGAATAAAATCTTTATTAAACATAAAAAATTGATTCCTACTGTATATATCAACCAAATTTATTAATATGAGTGTGTTAATAGTAGTATAAAAATGTTATACTCATTAAGAAAGTTTCACATCTACTTTTAATTATACTCATGAAATAATGACACAACTTCTAAACATTTTGTTATTATCAGTTAGTTAGTAAGATAACGTGAAGTGCAACTTTAATACATGACATCTTTTAAGAGAAATATGATATCTATATTTAGAATAACTACCTTATAAAAATATTAATTTGAAATTCGAAATTAATTTTAAATGTATATAAATACAAATAAATATTTGAAATTATTTTTATAAATATTTAATTATTTTAAACATCTTAATAAATTTTAATATATATTATTTTTATCTGTTAAATAAATTTTATTTTAAAGCAATTATAGAAATTAAAATTAATAACAAAGAAATACACTCGCATTACTTATAACTTATTATATATATCTGAAAATTTATTATATATTAATATAATAAATTTTATATAAATATATAATATTTTAAATTATTATTTAAAAAGAAAATAAGAAAATGAGATTTTATATACAATTAGCTCATAAGTATTCTAATTTAAGGGGTGTTATTATCGTTGTGTTCCTAAATTATGAAGAGTTTGAGAAGTTTCAAGATTAAATAAACAAAATATATAACAAGATTTCTAACTATAGAGATTCACTCTCACTTGTAAGTAGGCTTTGTTATGATAACATGGGCTGGCATAACCCATTTCATAGGGCACTTATTCATATAACATTTATTTTAATTAATCAATTTAATTAAAATAGATTTTTAACTATAGAGATTTATTCTCACTTGTGAGTAGGCTTTGTTGTGATAACATGGGTTATCAATACCACATGCCCACAAAATCATAACCCATTTCATATGACACTTATTCATAAAACATTTTTTAAAATTAATCAATTTAATTAAAATAATTGAAAGATGGTGACTATTTTTGAATAAATTTAAATTTTTAATTTGTAATTAATGTTAAGAATATTATAAATATTTCTTAAAGATTAAATCTTTATCATTCACTTAAATAGTTATGATCATTATAATAATTTATTTTTAGATGATTAGAAATTTATATTATTATAAATAATAGAAATTCAAATGATGATAGTAGATTGGAAATTGATATAATTATATTAGAATAAAATAAAGAGTTATTTTAATTTTAGATTAATTTGTATTTTTGAAAATATAAATTTATTTAAAATACAAAAATTGAAAAAATATATATATATTTTTAGGAATTTATTTTTTGAATAATAGATATAGAGATAAGAAATTTTTCATTAATTTTTTATATATAAAAAATTGATATTGAAATAATTTTGTTCAAAATAGATTCTGAAAAAATTATACATCTCTCCTAAAATATTTTAATATAAAAATGATTTATTATTATTATTATTTACTTTTTATTTATATAAAATTATTTTATTTAAGTAAATAATAATGATGTAAATTATAGTTTTATTTTTGAAAATAAATTATGTATATCATTGAAAACACCCAAGTATTGAGTTAGCTCATTAAATAGTTGTTTTAATAAAAACTAATCTAGAATTATAGTACACATAAATTCTAATTATGAATATGTGCATTCTAAGAACATTTATTTCCAAAATTAAACCAAAAACTATTATTAAAAAGCTATTATCAATAATAACTATCCATTTTTTAAATTACTACGAAGGAAATGTTCAATTTATATATTCACGAATATTCCATGTCACATGCTACCTTCATTCGATCAGGCCGTTTGATCTTCCAACGGTACAATCTCGGAGTCAAACCTGAAGTCCACATGAGTTTCTTTATAATACAACCATCGTCTGCAACAAAAGGCAGAAAGGAGGGATTACTAACTCAATCTCCGTGGTCGAGGGTTCGGGAAATCGTGCATGGATTACGTACAACCATCGTCTGGAACAAAAGGCAGAAAGGAAGGATTACTAACTCGATCTCCAAGGTCGAGGGTTCTGGAAATCGTGCATGCATTACAGAACACAAAATTAAATATACCTCACCACTCTGCCAGGTAAAGTCACTCTTTGATTGCTCATGTTTCGTTCATTCATTCGTTATAGGGGATATATTCATTGTATATTTCATTAATAAATACCCAAAAGCGGGTTTTAATGCAAAATATATCAATGATTATATATTTGCAGTCTTGCGATCGATTAGAGACTTCTATAAATCTTGCATTAAAGAACAGAAAAATAGAGACACCTCACCATTTGTGCTAGGTAAATTCACTCTCCCATGTTTCATTCCTTCTAGAGTGTATATTCATTGTATATATTTTTAATCAATACCCAAATTTTGGTATATTATTAATTAATACCCAAAAACTCTCGTTTAAAGCAGACAGTAAGGATTACGAACTCGATCTGTAAGCTCGAACAGAGAAAAAATAAATATACCTCACCACTCAGCCAGATAATTTTACGATCTGCTTGTTCATGTTTCATTAGTTACAGGGGATATATTCATTGTATATATCATTTATCAATATACATACAGAATTGGGATTAATTGAAAATACATGAATGATTATATTTCAATCGTCTTAGATTTCAGAAGATTTCATGCATGGTGTTCTTCTGTAATTTCAATCAGCGTGGTCTCTAAATATTCATTCACATCATGGTAGAAGCTTACACACAGCTGGAGCTTAACATCATTTCGGCTCAAGATCTCAAGGAGATGCATCTTTTTGGCATGAAGGAGATTCAGACCTACTGTGTTGTCTGGATCAATTTTGAGAAAAAAGTGACGACACAAATTAACAGAACAGGTGGCGCAAACCCTACCTGGAACGACAAGGTCATTTTCAGAGTGGAAGAGTGTTTGCTGCGCAGTGAAACCTCTGCTGTGATGGTGGAGATATACTGCGTGGGTGGCCTCAGGGACAAGCCTCTAGGCACTGTGAGGGTCTTCCTTTCCACTTTCCTCAAGGGCTACGAGAGCCCAGATTCCAGCGGGATGAGCTTCTCGGCATAGCAGGTCCGTCGTCCTTCTGGACGCGCCCCTCAGGGCATTCTCAACCTTGGCATCATGATTCTTGATTGTTGAAATATAATTTCAACCGCACATCAGTTGACCCGTGGAGCAGCAGTTAATGCACCCAAAACCGCCCAGCGAAACCACCAAAGCATATGAGACTGCCTTTGATCATAAAGTAGTTTCCGTATAATCGAGCCTGATACAATTATACTCTGCCACGTGGTCCTCTATATACGTCAGCAGGACTGACATTTCGGAGCCTAAAGTTCAGCGTGAAGTGGGCTCCCGATATTCATTCCAGCCGTCCAATCGCCTTCGTTGTTCTCCGTCGTTGATTATTTCAACCTGCATACAAGCCAACATTAAATACATTGCGTGGTGTAAAAATTTGTTTGACCGCCGTAATAGTATTGATTTCATAGTTATTGTGATAGGTAACAGGTTGGTGAAAATTTAAATTTTAATGTTTTTTTTTAATATCGGAGGTATGGGCGCATATGCATGTTACGTATTTTTTGTATGGCATATGTGTACTTTGTAATGTTTCATGTTTTTTAAGCGTTGACCATTTTTGGTAATGAAGTGTAGAACACAGGCGCAGGTTCATAAAAAAACATAACGAGCCAAATGAAAATGTGCTTTGTTGTAATTTTTGCACATGGGATGAACCGGAAGCTCGCGGCAGCGAAAGAACAAGGGAGCAGCAGATAAATTTTTATGTATTTCCTGTGGTAAGAAAAGATATGTATGCACAGCAGTGCGGGGAGTATGAGCTTTGGAGTTGCATATGTAAATTTTTTTACAGTAGTATGTGTAAAAATAGTTTTACAGTAGTAAATGTAAAAGGATTTTTACAGCAGTTTATGTAAAATCTTTTCACAACTGTAAATGTAAATGAGTTTTTACACACCAGCAATGTAAATTCTCAGGTGGAGACGGAGTTTTGTTGAATGTATTTTTTTGGTGAAACCCTCTCAGTAAAAGAGGATGAATATGTATCAGGCATTTTGTTTTAATGAATAGAAATCTTTTTCTGGGATGTAATACTCTGTTCTCAGTCATTTCTTTTAAGCTTCCCTGTGCAAAAGATCCTGTGGAGAAAAGGAAACAGAGCATTGCCTCTGTGTGTTCAGTTTTTATTTGTTTTTGGGATTTTACTAGAAAAATCCCCAACAGTGGTATCAGAGCAGGCTTAGGCCCTTTGAAGGTGTTCAAGAAGCTGAAGGGAGGAGTCTTTTGTTGCAGCAGTAAATCTTCTCCAGCAAAGTGAAGTCTCAGGCAAAAGATTCAGGTATTCCTCAAAGTTTTCTTTTTGTTACTGCTGAAACAGTCAGTGCTTTAAACACACAGTCAAGAATTTAAAGCATAGTTGAGGATGCAAGGAATGGCTAGCACCAGCACTAGCATGGGTATGTTTAATACCCAGCTCCCACAGTTTAATGGGAAGAACTATGACTACTGGTCAATAACCATGAGAGCTGTATTTATCTCTCAAGATTTATGGGAGCTTGTTGAATCTGGGTTTGAAGAACGAGCAGATGAAAATCAATTTAACAACTTGACACAGGCAGAGAGAGATCTGATGAAGAGAAATAGGAAGAAGGATGCAAAAGCCATTGTATTGTTGTATCAAGCAGTGGACCAGAGTGTGTTTCCAAGGATAGCAGCAGCTAAGACATCTAACGAAGCATGGCAAACCCTCAAAACAGCCTATCGAGGCATGGAGAAAGTGAAGACAGCAAAACTACAATTGCTGAGGAGAGATTTTGAGAATCTGAGCATGAAGGAGTCAAACACCATTGACTCATTTTTCACACCTGTGATTGGTCTGGTCACACAGATAAGGACTCATGGAGAAACCCTTGAAGAAAGGAGGATTGTGAAGAAATTGTTGAGGGTCCTACCCTCAAAGTTTGATGTGATTGTCACCACCATAGAAGAGACAAAGGATCTCTCAAACTTTTCAGTTGATGAGCTACATGCATCACTGATAACACATGAGCAGAGGTTGAGTAGAAATTAAAACTCATCTCTAGAGCAAGCCTTCAAAACCCAGATGTCTTTTGGAAGAGGAAGAGGTCAAGGCAGAGGAAACAAGAGAGGAAGAGGTAGAAGCCAGAACAGAGGTGGAAGGAACAGTCCAGCAAATGCTCAAGGAAGAGGCAGCAATCCAAATCAGAACCAAGGCCAAGGCAGCAGCCAACAAAGAGGACAACATCATGCTCAAGGACAAAGGTATGAAAAATCCAATGTCTAATGCTATTACTGTAAAAAATATAGGCATTATGCCAATGAATGTAGGAAGAAGCAGCATGATATGAGTAATAGACAAAATGCAAATGTCACTAGAGAAAACATCAGCCAAGATAATGTGTTGTTAGCTTGTAACATGGCTGAAGGAAACAGTGAGGACATATGGTTTTTAGGCCCAGGTTGCAGCAACCATATGACAGGAAACATAGCCTTCTTTTCTGCCCTAGATAAAAATATGAAATCAGAAGTTACACTAGGAACTGATAGCAAAATTTCTGTTATGGGAAAAGGAGAGGTAAAAATATTTACAAAGCAAGGAGAAAAGAAAACCATAGCAGATGTCTACTATGTCCCTGGAATGAGATGTAACCTTCTGAGTATCGGACAACCTGTTCAAATAGGTTACAATGTTTTCTTTAAAAATGATGTATGTACCATCATGGATATAGCACCCAGCAAATAATGCATTGCTGAAGTGAAGATGACAAGGAACAGGATGTTCCCTCTTAGAATAAGGGCAGATTTGAAAAACAAACGAGAAATTGCAGCAGTCACCCAAGAGGCTTTCCAAAGCGTGCTAAAGGATGAAAATTGGTTGTGGCACTTGAGATTTGGACATCTCAATTTTGGAGGTCTAAACTTGTTAAGCAAAAAAGGAATGGTACGAGGATTACCATTGATAGAGAAACCGGACAGCCTTTGTGAAGGTTGCATTTTGGGGAAAAAACATAGAGAAAGTTTTCCATCAGGGAAGAGCATAAGGGCAAAGGCACCCTTAGAGATCATCCACTCAGATTTATGTGGACCGATGCAAGATCCATCATTAGCAGGCAGCCAATATTTCCTAACATTTGTTGATGACTTTACAAGAAAAACTTGGGTATATTTTCTTAAAAACAAAAGTGAAATGTTTGAAAAATTCCGAAATTTCAAAGCACTTGTGGAGAACGAAAGCGGGCTGCATATAAAAGTTTTGAGAACTGACAGAGGAGGTGAGTATATCTCCAAGGAATTCCTACGATTTTGTAGAGAAAATGGAATTCACAAACAGTTTACAGCTAGGTACACCCCACAGCAAAATGGAGTTGCTGAAAGGAAGAATAGGACCATCATGGATATGGCGAGGAGCATGTTAAAGGCAAAGCATTTGCCAAATGATTATTGGGCTGAAGCTGTAAATTGTGCAGTGTATATTTTGAACAGGTGTCCTACAAAAGTAGTGTTGAACAAAGTGCCGAAAGAAACATGCAGTGGGAGAAAGCAAGGAGTCACCCACATGAGAGTTTTTGGATGTGTGGCCTACGCACACATACCAGATCAGCTAAGGAGGAAGTTGGATAGCAAAGGGGAGAAGTGTATTTTCATTGGATACAGTGAGGAATCCAAAGCCTACAGGTTGTATATCTCATCTACCAAGAAGATTTTTGTCAGCAGAGATGTTTAATTCATTGAAGAAGAAGCTTGGGATGGAAGCATAGAGAAAAAAGTAAATGTTAAAAACTGTTTGTCTCATGATGAAGATGATGAGGAGGTGGCTAAAATGCATCCCCAAACAGCAGCGCCAACACAAGGACAGCAAGGGACACCATTGAGGATAAATGAAAGTGCTTCTTCAAGCACTCCACAAGGAGGAAATTCAAGTGCATCTTCAAGCACTTGCACACCAAATGAAAGAGGTAAGAAGTTTAGAAATCTAAGTGACATTTATGATGAAGGAATGAATTCCTTATTTGCCTTGTATTGTCATGTTGATGATCCTATTCATTTCGAAGATGTAATTAAAGATAAGAAGTGGATAGAAGCTATGGATGAGGAGATGAATGCCATAGAGAGAAACAAAACATGGGATTTGGTTGAGCTACCAAAAGGTAAAGAAGTCATTGGAGTTAAATGGGTTTACAAGACCAAGAGCAATGCTGAAGGTAAAATAGAAAGACACAAGGCAAGGCTGGTTGTCAAAGGGTTCAAGCAGCAGTATGGGAGAGATTATGAGGAGACTTTCGTACCGGTTCCAATAATGGAAACCGTGAGAGCAGTGTTGTCCATAGCAGCTCAAAACAAATGGAAAGTTTACCAAATGGACGTGACGTCAACATTCCTAAATGGAGTGTTAATGGAAGAGGTTTACATTGAACAACCTCTAGGTTATGAGAAGAAAGGTGAAGAGCACAAAGTGTGCAAAACTAAGAAAGCTCTTGATGGGCTGAAGCAAGCGCCAAGAGCATGGTACAGCAGGATAGATTCTTATCTATTGGATAATGAATTTGACAAGTGTGAAGGAGAACCCACCATCTACATCAAAGAAAAAGATGGTAAAATTTTAATTGTTGTCTTATATGTTGATGATGTTATTTTCACAGGTAATGATGATTAGCTCATTAATAATTTTAAATCAGTCATGAAAGAGGAATTTGAAATGACTGACATGGGTTTCTTGAGATACTTCTTAGGCATAGAAGTAGATCAAAATGAAAAAGGAATTTTTATCTCACAAGCTA
Organism: Pinus tabuliformis; assembly: GCA_031772625.1. NCBI lineage: Eukaryota > Viridiplantae > Streptophyta > Pinopsida > Pinales > Pinaceae > Pinus > Pinus tabuliformis. Next base: position 300,490,146 of record CM062808.1, on the reverse strand, counting down.
CATATGTAAATCAAGTGTTGGGCAAATTTAACATGCAAGAATGCAAAGCAGCGATCACTCCCACAGTAATGGGATTAAAACTCAGCAGAGAGGACAACAGGAAGGATTTTGATCCTAGTTTGTACAAGAGTATTGTTGGCAGCCTTATGTATTTAACAGCGACTAAGCCTGACATTATGTTTGCTGTCAGTTTAATTTCCAGATTCATGGAGAGGCCAAAGGAGGCACATTGCCAGGCAACAAAAAGAATTACGAGGTATGTCAAAGGTACCAAAAGGTTTGGAATTTTATATAATGTCTCAGAACATTCAGATTTAGTTGGATACACTGATAGTGATTGGGCTGGAAGTGTAGATGATCGGAAAAGCACTTCCGGTTATGTTTTCCATATGGGTTCAGGAGCCATTTCATGGGCTTCTAAGAAGCAGTCCATTGTAGCATTGTCTACAGCAGAGGCTGAATATGTGGCAGCTACAGCAGTAGCATGTCAAGCAATTTGGATGAGAAGAATGTTGAGGAGCTTAGGCCAAGAGCAGGCAAAAGTAACAATGATTTTTTGTGACAATAGCTCAGCTATTGCATTGTCAAAGAATTCAATGTTTCATAAGAGAACGAAACACATTGATACAAGGTTTCACTACATCAGAGAATTGGTGAACAATGGAGAAATTGTCTTAGAACATTGCAGGACTCAAGAACAGGCAGCAGACATTTTGACAAAGCCATTGGATCAGAAAAGCTTTGAATTTTTGAGGAAGTGTTTGGGTATGACTGAATGCCCAGCAGTTGAAATTAAAGGGGAGCGTTGAAATATAATTTCAACCGCACATCAGTTGACTTGTGGAGGAGCAGTTAATGCACCCAAAACCACTCAGCAAAACCACCAGAGCATAACGGACCGCCTTTCATCATAAAGTAGTTTCCGTATAATCGAGCCCAATACAATTATACTCTGCCACGTGGTTCTCTATATACGTCAGCAAGACTGACATTTCGGAGCGTAAAGTTCTGCATGAAGTGGGCTCCCGATATTCATTCTAGCCGTCCGATCGCCTTCGTTATTCTCCGCCATTGATTGTTTCAACCTGCATACAAGCCAACATTAAATACATTGCGTGGCGTAAAAATTTGTTTGACCGCCGTAATAGTATTTATTTCATAGTTATTGTGATAGGTAATAGGTTGGTGAAAATTTAAATTTTAATGTTTTTTTTAATATCGGAGGTATGGGCGCATATGCATATTACGTATTTTTTGTATGGCATATGTGTACTTTGTAATGTTTCATGTTTTTTAAGCGTTGACCATTTTTGGTAATGAAGTGTAGAACACAGGCGCGGGTTCATAAAAAAACATAACGAGCCAAATGAAAATGTGCTCTGTTGTAATTTTTGCACATCGGATGAACCGGAAGCTCGCGACAGTGAAAGAACAAGGGAGCAGCAGATAAATTTTTATGTGGTAAGAAAAGATATGTATGCACAGCAGTGCGGGGAGTATGAGTTTTTGGAGTTGCATATGTAAATTTTTTTACAGCAGTACGTGTAAAAATAATTTTACAGTAGTAAATGTAAAAGGATTTTTACAGTAGTTTATGTAAAATCTTTTCACAGCTGTAAACGTAAATGAGTTTTTACACACCAGCAGTGTAAATTCTCAGGTGGAGACAGAGTTTTGTTGAATGTAATTTTTTGGTGAATCCCTCTCAGTAAAAGAGGATGAATATGTATCAGGCATTTTGTTTTAATGAATGTAATACTCTGTTCTCAGTCATTTCTTTTAAGCTTCCCTGTGCAAAAGATCGTGTGGAGAAAAGGAAACAGAGCATTGCCTCTGTGTGTTCAGTTTTTATTTGTTTTTGGGATTTTACCAGAAAAATCCCCAACATTGATGAAGTGGATCTTCACAGAATGAACAGATTCAACCCTGCAACAGATGGGGCTTTGGATTTCAGAGATTTGACGAGGAATCCTGTCCAACCTAGGCCGTCATTTGTTAAAAAATTAGTGTCCATTAAAACTAATGATGTTTTTTATGCCCAAGAACAAGAAGCTCGCTGTCAAGGTTTCAACAATCTCGCAGGCAAGGAAGAGGGCAGAGATCAAGAAAAGCAGAGAGATGTTGATGAGATGGTTGAGAAAAAGGAGAAGAAGAAGCGTGTTGGCTGCTATCCTATTCTCATGGCTCCAAAATTGAAAAGGAATAAGGTTGGATTGAGGAATGGGTGTGCGAAAATTCATGTCAGTCCATGTGACAGTAACCTCTGTGCCAAGGGCTATCAAGATCTTGCTCTTTTCTGGTTAATCAGGATGAGATGGTTGATAAAATGGAGAAGAAGAAACATGTTGGCTTCTATCAGATTCTCATGGCTCCAAAATTGAAAAGGAATAAGGTTGGATTGAGGAATGGGGCTGCAAAATTTCATTGCAGTCCATCAGACAGTAACCTGCCTGCCAACAAAAATCAAGATCCTGCTCCGGTTAATCGAGATCCAAATTATAATTTGTATTATCATCAATAATATTATTGTTCAAGAATACATTGGTTTTCTGCTATTATTTTTACCGACATATTGAGATTTTCTTGCACTATTTTCTATCTTAGCATGCATACGTCTTTCTGTCGATTGCTTATCATGGTGGTAGCCGTTACTGAGTTAATATAATAGAATCTGTTGGCTTTGAATTTTTGGATTAATGAATGTTTAGTGAAACCATTGATTTCCCATCAATGCCATTATGGAAATGATCCTCTCCTCAATTCGGCCACGTATCGCTGATAGCACAACTCACACATGGTGTCTCTCTTTTTTCTTAGCCGCTCTTTGGTTTGTATCGCTTATAGGACAACTCACACATGGCGTCTCCTTTTTTTTCGTAGACCAACACGATAGGAATTTAATGTGAGCATACTTTAAACTGGCAAAATAATCACAAGAAACTTCCATATATCTTGCTCTATCCCTTCCTTGACAAGTACGACACTCAACCCATGTTGATGCAGAAACTCGACCCTTCCAGCTGCCAGAATCATTTTGACTCTAATCTCTTGACATTACAACTCTTGTACACTCTTTTGGTAAATGTTACTAGAATCTCCTACTTCCTCCAACCTTCTAGAATCTCCCCGTAACAGTAATGTTGAAGTTGGTAAAAAAATTTGCAAGGTGCCATCCAAAATTAAAAAAATCGAAAATTAGAAAAGGCCAGTCCGTCAAGACGACAAATTTTTCTAGGTATTCCATTTCCAGTTCTGGTATCTTTGGAAAGTTAGAAAATGCTCATGTGAATATAAGCAATAAACGCGCTCAATTGGGTCCTCTATTGGGAGAAATTCGCTTGCAAATTCTGAAGGCAGAGCACTCCAAGTAACCATAATCTGAAATATTTGAGGACGTTAAATCCTGTAGGTTGAGCAACAGAGTTGGCCAACATCCTTATCTCAATCAATAATTTCTGAGTTGGCCAACATCCTTGTATTTATCAATAATTTCTCATCTGAATGAATACACACAATTCAATTCAGTGGTCACCCTTGCTATTCTCGAATGCTTCTATCACATTTCAACTGATCGTGATGCCAATTCAACTCATCGTTATCACATTTCAACTCATCGTGATGGCAATTCAACTCATCGTTATTACACTTTGGCATGGATATTATTCATACCACCTTGAAAAATTACAAAGCTTATATTTTTTAAAGATTACAATAGCAGCATCAACATTTAATCCTTTCTATAATAGATATGATGCCTATATGTTTTAATAACTACAACGGAATTATCAAGATTTAATCCTTCTATAATACAATAGATACTAAGATTTTTACTGTTGATTTTTTAATATATAAAAGGATATGAAGTTTATATGTTTTAATCACTGCAATCGAATCATCAAGATTTAATTATCTTTTCTATAATAGATATTAAGGTTTTTATTGTTAATTTTGTAATATATAAAAAGTTGATAGGGAAATAATTTATTCAAAGTAAATGTTTAAAAAATTACACATTTCTATCTTAATAAATTTCAATGTAAAATTATTAATATATTTCAATTTCATTGTAAAAAATATTATTAATGAATTAAGCTTCTGATTTTTATTATAAAATTATTTTACTTTGTTAAATATTAAAACATTCTATTTATGGAAATTTATTTTTATAATCAATAGATGATGATCATGAAAATGAAGTGATTATAGAGGAAATCGGAGGCAATTTACATGTGCTTGAAGAAAGGACATACATAGGCACCTAGAGGTTATAGTTGTAGCAATGGGAATTAACCCCGTCGCGTGAGTACAAGACTAGCGTAATCATTGATTCCTCCAAGTGCACACCCACACACACACAAATATATATATATATATATATATATGTATATATATATATATATATATATATATATATATATGTATATATATATATATATATATATATATATATATGTATATATATATATATATATATATATATATATATATATATATATATATATATATATATATATATATATATATATATATATATATATATATATGTAGGAATCAACGATTGATTTGGTCTTATACTAACATGATAGTGGATTCCAACTGCTGCCATTGTACATCATGTGGAATTTTCAGTGTTGGGTTCGGAGCAATTTCCTCGTACAATAGGAAGAAGTTATCTATGGCACTCAAGAGATGTATCGAACTATGATCTACTATGATAATCATTGTTGCATTAATCTCTCTAAGAATCTCGTATTTCATGATGGATCCAAGCATATAGATATTTGGTATCATCATTTACGATATTGCATGTAGAGGTAGATAATGTTGCTACAATGCATTCCAACAGAGGAACAAGTTGTTGACATCTTGACAAAGTATTTGTCAAGAGGGAAGTTTGAGTTCCACTGGTGCAGGATAGGGGAAATTGATAATCCCTTTCTTGCTAAGAGGGATTGTTGAGAAGTGTAGCAAGAAAGTCTCAATTTGACATTTCCTCGATCAAATTGAGAAAATTCCAATTTCCACATCAATAGACAACTTGGAGGCAATTAAATGAGATGACATGGTTCTTTTCTCTCAATTAGCTCAGTGGATTTGAGTTAGAGGGCTTGGAGTTCAGTTATGCATGTGTGATTGCTAACTTGTAGCAATCTAGTTCAGTTATTTCCAGTATTATTCAATTAAACTAGTTCTAACTGTTGATAGAACTAGTTGGAGTTCAGTTGGGTAGTGGGACAATAGTCTAACTCAATGATCATCCAATTAAGTAATCAACCAACCAAAAATAGTTGTGCATATAGAGAATTTGAGTTCCCTAGTTACGGTTGTGATTCCAAGGGAGTGTAACATCAATTGTAGACTAGTCTTCAGTGTATAGGTGTTGCATGCAGTGGGAGTATCAACTTTGGGAATTGCACAATAAATTGGAGAAAAATTCCTAAAAGATAAGGGCCTAATTCCTCAGGATTTGTGCAAGTAAATAGGGGCTCAAGTGGAGGTACGAATTGGCTAAGTCTAGGTCAGAGCTTCTCATTGACCATAGAGATAGGTTATTCACTTGCAGGTTGAGCTCAAAGTGAGTTAGAAATTTTAATACATTCTCTATTCATATGATTAATGCAAGTAGGATTAAGGGGTTTTTACCATCTGGTTTCCCCTAGATAAATGTGTGTGCTTGTGTATGTGATTGATGCATGTTTGTGATTGTTTTTCTAAATTGTGAATTAATTTCCGCATATTAGTAGAGTAGAATTGTGTCTCCTAATTTTATATTAACTTTCTTGAGAAATTGCAATTCTATCACCATATTTATACACATTGGCTATGAGTAGAAATTATATCATCAACGCATCAAGGCCTTCATCTTTATTCAATCCTGGAACACATTTGGGCCCCTCCAAACCTTTAGGCCCCCAAACTAACTCAGACACCCTAAACTACTCTGTTCAACCTTGCCCTCATTTAGGTCCCCCTGAACCCTCACTGTGAACTAGTTCAAGCACGTTGATATACTTTGTTTGACCTAGCCTACATCCACTCAAAAATTCTTTTGGCGCATACATGACATAAGCCCTCGGCCCTCCATTCATTTTGGGTAGCAATTAAATTAAAACAATGAAAGAATATATATATAGATATATCTATATCTATATATATATATATATATATATATATATATATATATATATATATATATATATATATATATATATATTCCCACATTGGCTAATCAATGGTCATAATGTAGTGGGTAATTGAAAATGTGGATTCAATATATGGGCTCCTCTCTACTACATCAATAAGGGGGAAAGCGGGAGGTGTTCTTTTATCCTGATTCCCCCACATGGTTTTGCCCTGCTAATATAACGATGCTCAATTATTATGTCGATCTGATGAAAACCTGGGGTGGTTCGCAATCATAGTTTAACCCCACCCTAACATAGTTCCAACTTCCCTTGCAACATTGCTACATTCTGCCTCCATGGTGTAATTCCACCCTATGTTTGTGGCTTGTGTCCCTACCTTTTGACTTTATTTTCGTCAACGCAAATATGGCTAGATGGAAGAATGAATGTGATAAATATTCAATATGGAAATGATCCTCTCGGCAATATGGTGTCACTCTTTGGTTTACATCCCTGATATAACAACTAACACATGGTGTATCCCTTCTTTTCTCAGAGCAACACCATAGGCATTTAATGTGAGCATATTTTAAACTACCAAATAAGCACGAGGAGCTTCCATATTTCTTTCTCTATCCTCTTCTTGACACATACAACACTCAATCAATTTTGATGCAAAAACTCAACCCTTCAAGCTACCATAATCATTTTCTAATCTCTTTATATTACAACTATTGTACACTCTTATGGTAAATGTTACTAGAATCTCTTAGCTCCCCCAAGCTTCTAGAATCTTCCTGGAATAGTAATGTTGAATTATGTAAAAACTTATGCATGGTGCCATCCAAAATTAAGAAAATAAAAAGTTAAATAAGGAAACGCCGCCAAGAGAAAAAGTTTTTCTAAGTATTCCTTTTCTTCTTTTGGTATCTTTGGAAAATTACCAAACACTCATGCAACTATAAGAAATAGACTCTTTGAATTAGGTCATGAGGAGATGGAAATATCGAGAAGCCTAGGCTGAAACACGTTGCAAAGAAGCAGTAGTGTCATTGTCAGTAAACTTTCACCGATGGAATGGCCATTTATAAAATTGGCATTTTTTTTTTCGTTTTAAAATGATTTGGCATATGACTTGGATATTTTTTTATTGTTAAATCTGCCATTAATAATTAAAATTTGTTGAGAATCCTATTGTTGAATTATGTTATGCTCTGATGGGGACTAATAAAAAATATCACTTTTTCTGATCTCTGACATAATGTATTTGAGAAACCATGTACGTGGTGAAACTAGACAACCCAGCAAAATCAATGACCAAAGTTAATGCTTGATATTGTATTTTCTTCATCACATCTCTATTTTTTGTATATTCCTCCACATTACATGCCAACATGCCTTTGCTTTCATTTTGGCTCGGTCACATTCCAACCATATTGCTTGTTAATAATTGTTCCCATGAAAATCACAAAAAAAATGATTGTGATTATTGTTGGCGATGTCATGCCTTCCTATGTTGTTATGCCATCTTCTCCCCATAAGTCAAATGGTAAGCACATTTTGTATACAAATGTTTTTGGCTCTGTATTGTAATGTAGTGAAGCAAAAAGTTTGATATTTTTGTCAATCTTGATTTCTCATCTATTCAGAGTGGGACACAATATTTTAGACTAAAAATTTAAGATGTTATTCCTGAATTTAAAAAAGTATTTTTGTACTGTTTTTTTGGCAAATAAACTTTTAATTTAATGTTGAAGTTTACTTGGTCTTTAACAAAATTTTCTTCTTTAAAACGAGAATAAAAATCCATGCATACCCTCTCCTCCCCTTGGTTATTTAAATACCTGGGTAGAGCACTAGCAATGCAAGGCATAACAGTGTCACTGTTAGTGTCAAATCACAACACTCACCAATGGAATGATAATTTACAAAAATAGTCATTTTTTAATTTTAAAATGATTTGTTAGGTACTGACAAATAAGAAAATAAAAATGTACTCCACCAAGGCTATTATGGCCCACAAATATGCAGCTAGGCCAACTAGAAAATGAGAAATTATTTTTTCAAAAATTGTAAAATTGTTTTAATAGTTGAAGAGAAAGCTTAGGAAAAAAACACAAAAAATAACTTGATTATCTACATGAAAATATTTGAAATTAGGGTTTGCTCGAGCAGAGCTCTGGTTGCTGCCGTAACGGTTCCTAAGCCCGCCTCAAGGGCCGAAGGCGATCCATGCTTTGGGGTGACGGTGATCGCTGTTGTAAGGTTCTCTTTAGTGCAAGAGCATGCAGAGGAATGGCTTTTCTCCCGCAGCCAAACGCCTCAAATACACCCAGATCTGTGTGCCGACGCATCTGTGGGGTTTTCCGTCAAAAGATTTCATGCGATCCTGGTTTGGGAACGATATACAAATTTCCAACGAGACCACGAGGCGAGGGCAGCAACGGAAGCTCACCTTCTGGCGTGGGTACACGAGGAGGGTTTCTTCTTGCGGCGGATCGAGGTCATAAAATACGTTTTAGAACAAAGCTGCCTTCGTGCCGTAAGGCGTTTAGAGGTCAGGTCCAGCAAAACCCAGAGCGTATGGAGAAATGGCAGGGGGGACTGCATGATGCAGATCCGCTCCCCCCTTCAACGCAGGGGCCTAAACTCTGTAGATCGGGCTTGGATCTACATGGTCTAGCCTATATCCGTGCACAGCCAGAGTCCAGGAAGAAGATCGAAGGCATAAATAATAGATCGTGCAGAGCTTTCGCAGATCCAGACATGCAAAAGGACAAACGCTTAAAAACGGGGCCAGAGCTGGAAGTTTGCCTACAGCCAGAGCAGGTAACATCTATTTGTTTTCAGATTCTGATTAAACCCCCTCAGGGGAAAACTCGTTTAGTATGGGTACACGCAGGAAGCACCTCCTTGCAGCTGAAACAGCAAATATGGGCAGAAATGGGTTACCCAGTTCAGATCCAACACCTGGTCAGTGGTAGACGGTCCCTCCAGGACTGTAGATCGATGGAAAACTATGAGATTGGTCCAGGATCAATCATCACTTTAAACTTTAGATTGAAAGGAGGGGCTCTGCCTCAGGGACAGCCAAGCTCCTCAGGGGGAGACAAGGGGAAAAAAACAGTACCCCAGCAACAACCCAAGGGAGGCTTATCCTACAAAAACATTTTACAGGGCAGCAGAGGTTCAGGGTCCTCTCCAGACCAAGGCGGACACATACCCAGGCCATACATAGTAGATCAATCAGAGCAAACCCCAGCCCTAAATGTAGATACTTCAGGGCTTGATGATTTCGTTAAGTCCTATGAAACGCAAGCCCTAATATGCCGTTTCAACAGTTTTTGGCCTAAACCTTTGGATCTCTTCCATTGGATCTTCACCAGCTGGACCATGGAATGCGATATTCATCTATGTTCAAAGGGGTTCTTTATAGTAAAATTTACATCCAAGGAAGTCAGAGATACAGTCATCAGTACTGGTCCGTGGTTTTGGGGAACAGCGGGGCTGTTTATGACCCCATGGTTTCCAGATTTTGATCCAAACAAAATGACTGTATCCAAAATGCCGGTCTGGGTGAGACTATACAATCTTCCTCTTCATTTTTGGAATGAACGAGTTTTGGAAAGCATTGGGAACAGCATAGGGAAATATATCAAAACAGATCTGGAAAGGGTCGATGAAAGAATCTACACTTTTGCACGTATATGTGTGGAAGTAGATCTAAGTAAAGGGCTGCCGGACAGTATAAGGCTGATCTACAAACAACAAAATTGGTTGCAAGTCCTAGATTATGAAAACACCGCTTTCAGATGTAGGCTCTGTAGGCAAACAGGACACTTGCAAAGCTCATGCCCAGAAGCCAAGAAAGTTAACAGTAAAAAGAAGCAGAAAGGGAAGCAGAGGAAAGGATGGCGATTTTCACCCCCAGATTCAGAGGACGAAGCATCAGAAGCAGAGGAGGAAGAGATCCCCGCAGAAAAGACCGAGGTTTCTCAAGAAATGGAGAACCAGGAAGGAACCACATCAGACAACAAGGATACACAGATTCACACAGAGAAGTCAAGCGAGGGTATGATTATGGGAGGGATCAAAAGGCATCACCACTCAGATACTTCAGATTCAGATAAGGAAACTGCCTCTCAGAAAGCAGAAACACAGCTGGTCATAGCATCGATTGAGCCCACTCAAGGAGAGTGGCGCAAGGTCGAAAAGAAAAAGGGGAGAAAAACCTGATGGGTGAGACTTTACTCACCATCGGAATGCAGTTTTCTCCCCTCCTTATCTTCCCTCCTCTCTATCTCTTTCTCTTTCTCTAATACAGTTACTGTGTAATGTTGCATGTGGTGCGAAAGCACTGGAGCCCAATGGGCATCTTTTCAAAAATGCTTCAAAGCATCTGCTAGTGTAACTCTTTATTATTTTTTAATAAAAAGTTACTGTTTTTTCCTTTGGAAAAAAACCATGACGCAAAAGATCTTCACTGAAATAATAAATTCTTTAATTTAGAATATTATTAACTTGTTCACCTAGGTTGAGCATAAAGCGATCATCCGTCTTCGATATTTTCCTATTCTCTAGTCGAGGTGGAATAGGTATACGTTGTAGGTGCGCTAATGAAAAATGCTTTCTTTAAAATCATTCTCTCCCTTTTAAACAGTTCTTTCACTAAATTTGTCTTTCAAAATGTTTAAAATAGTTGGAAATAGGGTCAAGTCCCCATAAATGAGCGAAGCCATACGTAATCCCTTTTTACACAATAACTCTCTTGTGATCCATTAAGCCTTCAACTTCATAATTTTTATGTATTCTATGCACAAAAAATTAAAATGACAATTCAACTTAAATATAATTTGTAATACTACAATTTATTTATAACTTAAAGTTTCCATAATTGCATTTACATTAATCCAATTCAATGTAATATTAATGACATAATCTCATAGACCTTTTCACACAACCTAAATAAAATAAAAAACAAAAAACTTGTGAGGCATTAAGCCTTGCACTACTTAACGTTTACGTATAATCTATGAAAATATACATTTTTTAGTAAATTATTTATTAATTGTGTGAAATATTAATTGTCAATTCAATTCAAATTTATATATTAATGGTGTAAAAGCTCAATTTCCATTCAATTCAAATAGTTTTTAAATTTTTGATGCTATTAATCCTTTGTGGTTGTTATATGTTACTAGAAATTTGTTCCATGTCCATTATTTTAGGAGAGGTGGGGAGAGAAGGAACACAATCTTGCTATAATGTGTATGAATTTGGAACACATATTGATCCACCTTTTCAAATACATGTTGTTCATTTGATTATATGCATGTTTATTTGTTTCAATTGACATTACACCACATGTTTATTTATTTCAATTGAAATTGCATGTATCTGACAACATTCCACCCTAGAGTTACCATCACTTCCTGCATATACTTATGCAAGTCAAGGTTCAACTCACGCTCTCAAGAAGTACATAAGAAAAATCTACGGTATTTTTACTCACATACTTAATTTCTGGGTGGACGAAGGATACTATATTCATCCAAGTAACTAGGATATGAATAAAGGCAAATAATCTAACCAATAATTATTCCCATATTATTGCACAAGTTCTTCCATTTTGGAGGGTGGAGGAATAAGTGGATGATGAAATTTGATTGTAGCCTTCCCATGCTTCTTTGTAAGTGGGTGGAGGGAGTAATTGAGAAATTAATCCACTACCAAAGTGTAAAAAAAGGGAGGGTCCATGCCGCTTTGTTTCTTATCAATTAATTTGGTGTGTTGAGAATCCTAGAATGCCTACTAACGTTGCCTACATGAGATAAATTCTCAGGGTTTGATGGGTAGAGTTGGTTGGACTTCCACCATTACGTTTTGAGAGCGACCTCATTAGAAGTTTAAAACAAACCACTCCATTCTTTGTTTGGATTGATGTATAATGTTTGTTGAGAGGAGAAAAAATGAATAGAGGCCTCCATAAAGTCTTCAAAGAATGGGTTGATCAATTCTCCTTCATAAATAGAGTTTTTGAATGCACTTTGAATGAGAAGGCCTTTCGGTGCTCAACTCGAGTCTTAATTTTTATCACTCTGGTGACTTATTTATGGTGCTTTGGGTTAACCAATTTCACTTGATCCTTGAATGATTTAATTTTTTCCTTTATTGTATTCCTCTCTAGCATAAAATATACAAATGATGTAAACCCAAGAATTTTAGCTGTTGTTTCATTGTTCAAGGGATCAACCAACTCCATGGCTTGATCTAGCTTATAGCACAGTCCCATTTATCAACCAATCAATAAAGTATGGAATAAATCTATCTAAGGAAGGGGAGATGGATTATTATGGAAAGGATCTCAAGGTAATATTTTTACCCCATGTATTGAGATTTGTTTGCACTGTTTTCTTTCTTAGCATGCATATCATTATTTATTGCATATGTTATCATGGTGGCTCCTAGGTTATTTGTTGTTGAGTCAATATATGTTGTTGGCTTGGGATCAACAAACGCTTACTCAAGCTATTGATTTAGGTAAGTAAATCATGCATACATGCCTTTATAATAATTGATGAAAAAGAATCAAACACTTGGGTGGTTACTTCATAGCATAATATATTCATTGTAGGAAGTGAAGACAGAAAGAATAAAAATATTGTCTTACAATTGTGTTAGAACCGGTTTTACCTAGAAATTGACTAGGTCTCATGCAAAACAAAATACATTAAATTGGATTGAGATGTAGACCTCACCAATAGCTTAGAATTGGTTTTGCCTATAAATGGTCTAGCTCTCCATTCCCATGCTTCTATTTTGAAATCATGGGAGTAGGTAGATCAAGATGAGAGAAAGGCATGCCAAGTAAAATGAAGGTGGAGAACCAAGGTCATTCCAAGTGGAGTGAAGAATAAACTACACTAAATGTAGTGAATAATTAGGTTATCCATATGTTATATGCATATTTAAACATTTTAATATTTAGAATTTTTGTTACTTTAAAATTATTATAAATCTACTTTGTGATCTATAATAGAAATTTATATCTCCATTTACTAAGTTTTAAATCAGTTCATCTCATTTCTCAATATGTACTGAAATAAAATTTCAAAGTTTTCATTAGCTAAAAAAAAATTGTTGTAAATATTTAATACATCATGAAACTTGATTTCATAAATAATATTTCATTTATAATAAAATCAAGAACCCATAAAATTATCTACCAAGGCTAACCCAACCAAAAAAACTACTAATAATATCATGTAATAAATTACTAATAATCTGGTGTCATAAACAAAAGAGACTAACTAGTTGCAGTAGAGAAGAAAAAAAAGCATTATATAATAGTTAACTCGAAAATATAATAGCAATGAAACATTATATAATACTTAACTGAAAAATATAATAAAAACAAATATTTTTTGTTTATTGTCCATTTTCACACAGTACGCATGGTCTATATTGGAGTTCAGCTTGAATAATTTTGAGTTTTAAATAAATCGGTGGACATGAATTTATTTCAATATAATATTCTTCGGTCTAATATATTATCCAAAGGATGATATGAAAAGTATGTGATAGGGTTTTCAATTTTAAATCAAAGAAAATCAAAGAATAACATATTTAATTTTAAAAACCTTGAGGAATTTTGATGTTTAAATAAATCAGTGGACAAAATATGATTTCAAGATAATATTCTTTTTTTAATATACCATCTAAGGCATGATATGAAAAACATGTGAAATGGTTTTTAATTTAAAATCAAAGAATAACATATTTAATTTTAAAAACTTTGAGGAATTTTTTATCTTTAAATAAATGAGTGAGAGGATTTGATTTCAATCTCCGTCCAGTGAGTGGTTCATTGGGTTTTAAGGAAAGAATAACGAAGAAAGAATGTAGAATAGAAGATTATTAACTAAAGCAGAATAGCTCCGAGAAAATTGATGAATTTAAGAAAATCAAGGTGCCTAGATGTGATAGACACCGATGCCAAAACAGGTGCAGCATTTGACATCTCATTTGCTCATTACACGAAATAGTGAAGTTTAGATGACTTTTTGTGTTTCTATTGTCATTCCATTTTTATGCAAATTTTAGGGTGCCAACTTTTTAAATGGTTAAATGTTAACTTTCTTTCATCTATTTTATATTTTGAATCCCCCTCCTAACTCTAATGAATTTTGTTTTCATTATTTTGAAATCGTTCAATTTCAGTGAGTGGATCACAAGTAACCCTTACAGATGGAAGATAGTGGGATATGCCAAAATAGTGTTATTTGACAATTGTTTTACATGAAAATATTGAAATTATAGTGTAAAGTATTACTGCTCATTCTATTTTTATGATCCTTGTGATAATTAATTAAAATATTTATTATGATAATAAAGAATAAAATATTTATTAAAACAAAAATCACCTTGATCTAGCTTGCTGCACAGTCCCATTGATCAACCAATCAATAATGTTGGGAATAAATCTATGTAGGGAAGGAGAGACGGATTATTAGGGAAAGGATCTCAAGATAATATTTTTACCCACATATTGAGATTGTTTTTGCAATATTTGCTTTCTTAGCATGTGTATCACTATTTATTGCTTATGCTATCATGGTGGCTCTTCGGGTGGCTATTGTTGACTCAATATATCTTGTTGGATGGGACGGAAAATTATTATTAAATCTATTGATTTAGGTAAGTAAATCATGCTTGCATACCTTTCCAATAATTGATTAAAAAGAACTAAGCACTTGGGTTGTTACTTCATAGCATAATATATTCAATGTAGGAATTGAAACTAGAAAGAATAAAAATATTGTCTTAAAATTGTGTTAGAACCAATTTTACCTAGAAATTGTCTAGGTCTCATGCAAATCAAAGTACATTAAATGGGATTCATATGTAGGCCTCAACAATATCTTGGTATTGGTTTTGCCTAGAAATGGTGTATCTCTCTATTCCCATGTCTCTAGTTTGAAATCATGGGAGTAGGCAGACCGAGATGAGAGAAATGCATGCCAAGTGAAATGAATGTGGAGAACCAAGGTCATTCCAAGTGGAGCGAAGAATAAACTACACTAAATGTAATGAATAATTTAATTCAAACTTAGGCTATCCATATGTTATCTGGATATTGAAACATTTTAATGTTTAGAATTAATGTTACTTTAAAATTAGTATAGATGTACTTTTTGATATATAATATAAATATGCATATATATTTGCCAAGTTTTAAATCACTTCATATTGTCAAGCCAGGAAGTAACTCCTCAAAGCAAATTATGATTTTTCATTAAGACTGATCATAGATATATACATGGAGGGAAAGACTCTTAGGCTTCATCTCCAAATGTCTCTTCATATTCCAATTCTCCTTATATTCAATATACATTATTTTACATGGATTACCTAATCCCAAAGATTAGGTGTCAACATTCCCCCCCTTAATCTGAAGCGATGTTGGTGAGTCCAAGCATTGTTATGAATCTTTCGAAATTTTCTCTTCCAAGAGCTTTGGTGAAGATGTCTACAATCTACCCATTTGTGCAACAACGGCATAGGGGAATTATCTTGGCCTTAACATGATCTCAAATCAGATGGTATGTTATATTGATATGCTTTATTTGATCACGGAACTTTGGGCTTTGGCCAAATTTATTGCAGAAGTGTTGTCAATGATGAGAGGAGTTGAATGCACTTACTTTTCCTACAAATATTGCAGAATTTTCCTGAGCCACACAATTTCCTTTGTTGCTTCAGGTGCTGCCACATACTCTACCTTAATTGTGGAATCTACTAGAACTTATTGTTTGTGTGACCTCTAGGAGATAGCTCTTGATCCAAGACTAATAGCATAACCTAAAGTAGATACCTTGGTTTCTTTATCTCCATCAAGGTTTTAATCAGAGTATCCAATCAAGTTGAAGTCATGGACCTGTCTATACTTATGCCCAAAGCCTTGAGTTCCCTTCAAGTACTTTAGAAACCATTTCACAGTAGATCAATGTCCCTCACAAGGCTTTTTCATAAACATGGAGAGGATTTCAACAACAAATGAAATGTCTGGTATGGTAGTAGTTAGGTAGTTGAGACTTCCTACAAGTTGTCTATACTTCGTTGCATCCTCAAATTATTTTCCTTCAGTGGATACGAGCTTTTAGTTATGTTCCATTGGAGTATTCAAAGGATTCCACTCAGCCATGCCAAACTTGTTCAACATATCTCCAATGTACTTCTTCTGAGAGAGGAATATAGCTCTCCTTATGGATGCAATATAGCTCTCATTTTTACCTGTCATCAAAATATCATCTACATACCATTTAATAGTCCAATGCACAGTCTCGTGTTTTGTTGCATGCAGACATGCAACCAGTGTCTGGAGAGTGAGGGAGCGATATCAAGAGTCAAGTGGTATGGGAGAGTGGTATATGAGGGAGGTGGTTTGAAGGATCACAGTCACGCCATATCAAACAACACAACACAGTAATACCATTCTATGGTGTGATACCATTCAACGCAACACAATCACATTAACCATATCAATACCACTTTCCTTCAATGAAATAAAACGCAACACAGTCACGACAACAAGTGGTCAATATAAGTAAATGTTGATTTCTAAAACACAATTTAGAATGCAGACACAATCATTGAAAAATCGGCATACCATTCACGCAGGAGAGGTTTCCTTTGGATTTAATGCACCTTTATTCAATTGTTCTCACTGTAACAAACCTTCTAAGCCTACCTAGGAATTTAGCCCCTAGGATGCACTAATTTAAAATTTTGGGTTCATTCATAGTTAAAGCTTTACCCCTCCTTGCAGATCTTGTCTTCTAAAATTGCTTCAGCCATATTACTATTAGGCCATAGTATAAATTTCTCATTAATTGTTTTGTTGGTTCTCTTATATGGAACCTTAGATTCATTAACATATCTAATGTATGTGATCGACCATTAAACTTTTGATGGTAGGCACCCTATCAAATATCTCAGTAAATATCTACCAGCACTAGTGGAAATTAATTTCATGATCATTGTAGTGTACACTACATTATTGACCAGCCTTTCATTCCCATGCATACTAGTTACACTTTCCACAGATACTTAACCCATTAGTCATAAAATGGGAAACATTATTTCCTCAATTGGTGAGTATGCATAAGTAGATATCACTTTAGAGCATTATGAGCATACGATATCTCTGTAGTGAATGTAATATGATCAGTTAGAGAATCCATAGTCATCTCACATATTCATACATAATCTCAGCATAAACCATGTTAGTATATATATATAATTGCCTGCAATGCTTCCAATACTAAATCCACTATTAGATGTAAAAGGGGTCATATGTACAATATTTCCATCACTTTCATAGTAATACAGTAGCACAAGTAATCTAATTATGTGTCAATCCATTTAATGTAATTCTACAGATAACTTCACACTAGAAATCCACATGCAAGTCAATCATGAGAAATCTAACATTGTGACACCAGTAACAATAGCTAATTACCCTTATTCCACCATTTCTAATATACATTAAAGGTCACATACACAAGACAACAATTATTTCCATATAGATAACACCTCATCTATACAATTGAGCTACATGGGTTAACCATTTAAATAGTAGGAAATACAGATAAGCAATCAACAATCAACATATCTGAGCTAAATTATTTAACTTCATAACAAGTAAGCATTGATATAGAACCCATACCATGCAAGTGAATCTCATCAGAGTAGAGAGGAACACCATTAAGTCTATTAATACATAAGCCTATGTAATTCATGCGACATTCTCATGGCGAGGAAACTTAGGCAATCATCTCATAGGAAACCTGGAACAATAACAGAAACTTATGAAACTATTATCATAAACAAACTACAACTATAACAGAGAGAGAGAGAGAGAGAGAGAGTAAGAGTCATCATACAAACATTCCATGCATTTGAAGCCAACTAAAACCTCAATTGGAGAGAGGAGCACCACCTCCCAGCCATGAATCACCTTTGATTCCCCCTGAGCTGAAGATCTTGCCAAGGATAAATTGTCCTCAATTGATCAATGCACTCGGTATTTAATACCCTCTTTCATGATTCATTTACCATTAGCGACGTCCCTGTTTTATGGATTTTTCCAACTGCCTATGTCATTTTTTGGAAACACTCGTATTTATCTCCCACGAGGCTTTTCCTCATAAAATCTTGCCTTTATCTCCCACAAAGCTTTTATGTCCGATGGATCTTTACCTCCCATCCATCTGATGGATCACCAATCCATCGAATCTTATCTAGAATCACATCTAGAATCTTTATCATGAAATATTCATCTCTATCCCATTCCTCAATGGGATTTGGCAAGCATCTCCTCTCTTTTGTTGGTCCACCGTCCAAGTGATTTTTTTATTAATTTATTTAATACCACATTTTCTTTTCATATTACATATCGCGTAGCTTTCCTCAGCTTAGGTTTAGAATATTTTAACCCACAAAGGAGGGTATCAAACCTAGATTTCCTCAGCTTAGCTTTACAAACATTAACACATAAGGGACGATATCACACCTATCTTTAACTTAGCTTAGGTTTACAATAATTTAGTACACAAGGGAGGGGTGTTACATACTCCCCCGCTTAAATTTTACACCATCCTTGGTGTATCACTACATTATGTCCTCGTTCACAGGTAGCTGGTTTCTGACTCAACAGCTCTCATGGCTCTGCCATCTGATGAAACTGTTTTGATGCACATTGATCACAAGGAGTGCTCCCAACACCTCTCCTTCCGTAGCTACATTAGTCTCAAGGAGTGCTCTCCTTTCATAGCTACCTGTAACATTTTTTTCAAACCATTTGTGAGAATTTATAGATGAAAAAGTTTAACTCTGATAAATATCATAATCTGCTACTTAATATTATTAAAGAAGCTATTGCTTATCATTTATTTTATCTGAAGAATGTGTGCTCTCTAAATGCATTCTTTCAAGGCTTTGTGTTCTTTTCGAACACCAGCTTCTTGTAGTCTCCCTGCATACAATACATTAGTTAGCATATTTTCCACAATAATATCCCTACAAGGTCATAACGGATTAGTTAACATAACAATATATATTCATTGTAATTGTATGTATGCCAAACTGCGATTAACCATAATTACTTATACCAAACTTAATTTCCTTCTTTTGGGTAATCTCCAAGTTTGTTTACCTAGCCAGACATATATTGTTGGTTGCAGCATCCCCCAAGGGAAATTTTGGGGCTAAGAGCCTATATTTTGGTCCAATTTTGTAACAGAAATGTAAAGACTCCGCATTTTATGGGCGTGGAGCGCATAGATGTTAAAGAGTCATAAGGTTGCTCGCCCTCATTTTCATAATGTAATGTCGGTTGTAAGAAATGTACCCATGATCTGTGGCCCATGGATTGTATCAATAGAGATAAGCTCTAAGTAGTTAGAGGTAGGGAATCATGGATTAAGATCGAAGATGTATGAGAGATAGCTCTAAAATAGAAGCCTAAATTTTGGGTCGTAGCGTAGGTAGAGGATCTACAGCTGAGTGCGCAGAGGCCTAGAAGTCCGCAGCTGAGTGCGCGGACCCCTGCCACTAAGTGCGCAGGGTGAGTCGAGTTTGTAATTATCTGGAATTATCAATAAAGAATAGTATTCTATCATTTTTTCGTCTTTATTTCTTGTTTATGCATTTGATATATTGGGTATGAATTTCACTTCTAATTCTTATACGATGCACGAATGTGTATAATTGTATTGGTTAAGTGAACGCAACTAAGAACATTTGTTTACGCAAAGCTAACTAAGATCTGTTAATAAAATAAGTAAGTTACTTAGCCTAGTTTTGGAGATATAGCAGATCACGGCCCTAGCAGCGCAAAAGGACTTCCGGCCCTGGTTGGGGCTGCATGAAAGCTGATTGTAGCATTTTTCAAAGGTACTAAAGGGTAGAGCAGAGGGATAAGCAACCTGCATGAAGGCAGGTATAGTTGGAACAAACTAACATCATAACCATCTCAAGGGTGTGGAAACTTGGTTCCAGCATCCCCTCATACTGCTTCGGGTGAGACTTCAGTCTGCGCTCCGTGGGCTGATGTCGAAAGCGCCAGCAGTGTAGGGATTTGTTTGGCTAACTAATGTTGAATCTGGTTCAGGCCCCCTCAAGCCAACAAATGGTTCTGTTGCCAGAAGCAGAAGCCCGCCGCAAGTTTCAACAACCACAGATTGAGAACCCTGATATAACTATGGAGTACCTAGGAAGGTATGTTTCGATGGTCATTTTGGTATCTTTTCATCGGAACTCAAAATCTTTTTGCATAAGAAATCTAGATAATGATAAGAATTTATAACGAAACACAAGAGATTAATGAAAAGCATTGATAGGCGTCATTTCTGTGTGCAGGAGGGAGGAAATATGGGAAGTGGCCATTCCAAAAGTAAAGACAAAGTTGAGCTAACTGTTGTCCCTTTGACGGAAGACCGGAAACGAACCAGATCACAACGAATCAACCCAAGAAAGGACGCGGAGATACCAGCACGAAACAGAAAAAGAAAGAAGTAACGCAGTATTAATGATTCTGCGAATCCCTCAGGATCTGAGATCCTGAGGGATCGCTATTTTGCCTATTTTCTGTACCTAGATATCTCCGCCATCTTCCCTATAAAAGGGGTAGCACTGTTGGCTTCAGGGAGGATCTTTTGGGGAGTGTAATTTCTTTTAAGGAAGATCAGGACTATGATCTTTATGTTCGGTTGAAGACTTGAGTTCCTGTAATTTTATTGCATGCTTTAATACAGATTTGTTCACTCTTTTATCTTTGAGCCTGGATCTATCTTAAGCGGTGTACCCCTGGATGCTAAGGGCCCGGCCCTGGAGGACACTTGCTCTTGTATCATTACGCGTGGTTTCCGTGTGGTTTGTTCATAGACGTATTCTGGTAATCTGTTGTGTTTTGAGAATATTTTATTACATGCTCTGTTGTGATTAAGTCATTCCGTGTTCTTGAACTTTATATTGATGCTATGTTATTTTACCAATTCTTTGAGCATTGACTAATCCCTATAGGACACTGTTACTTTATTACAGAGTTCACGATTGTGTTTTTCATTATAACAAGTCATCTGGAAAGATCTATTTTAGATGGGTATCGAATGTGACTATTCTTTATTATGAGATACAGTCGTATGTGTTTCAACAGAAGCATATTAAGTATGGTGTGTTTCTAAGGTTCTATAGTATTGTTCCATCATATAAGATTGAGGGATTGGTGTGTTGATTGGCATGGTTAAATAGAGTTGCAGCTCAAAGAAGTCAGTTATTACTTATTTCGATTACTACTCTATTCTTGAACTGTTGTTCCATTTTCCTATTGTTCCATTTATTTGTTGTTCCATTTATTTGTTGTTCCATTTATTTGTTGTTCCATTTATTTCCTGTTCCATTTATTTGTTGTTTCATTTCAATTTGCTGTTCCATTTCCAGATTGCTAATTTGTTGTTTTTTGGGGACGGACTTAGGCTGTAGAGGACCCCAGCATCTGCTACTTGGTCCCCAGATCTCTGATCTACTCCCGTCAGCTATGAAAGGGATGTGTTATTGCTACCAAGCCCTTGGCTGACGTGTTGTTCCATTTCATTATCACTTCTTTTATCTACTGTTTCATTTCTAATCATTAAGAACGAACCTAGGCTGTAGCGAGCCCAGCATCTGCTATTTGGCTCCCAGATCTCTGATCTATTCTCATCAGTTATGAAAAGGATGGGTTATTGCTACCAAACCTTTGGCTGATGCAATACTTGGTGTGATTTAGTCCTTTGAAGTAGTTAAGTTGTAGACTTGCATTAGTTTACTTTCGTAGTTGTAAATAGTTGTACTACAAGCATTACTGGGGCAAATGCTAGCCTCAGACTGAGACACCCTTTGAAATAAACAGACGATCCCAGATTGACATATTAATGTGAGGTAACTAGAGGTGAAAGAGACCCTTTTTATAGCTCTACATTTTGGCGTCGTTGTCGGGGAAGGAGTGTAGCTATTTGTCTTCTTCAGAGTAGTGTACGAACCTGCTAGGGAAGAATTGGGTTTTGAAAACGGAAGGTAAGAACCTACATACGGAGCATGTAAAAGCCCTGCTCCTTTTCCCGCTTTCCTGCAGATTTGCTGTTATCTGCTTAAAATTTAGTAGTTAATTTGAGTGCATGACTAAGCAAAAAAAGCTAGAGAAAAATCCCAAACTGTTAACGAAACCAGAAAAAGCTAAGGGACCGGTGACCCTTGGTCGATCGACATACATAGACGAAATCTATAAGAAAGCCGAATCTCAACCTTCAGTAGGACCCAGGAAAGTTATTTCCAAACAACCTACTAGTTCCCTTCAAGCCTCAAGCTCACCATCTGAAGCCTTTGCTGAGGTGCATAGTCAGACTGACAAACAGGACTTTCAAGAAATTGAAAATTCTATTCCAGAACGATTGCAGGAAGGGAATCTAAGCAATCTTTGTGAAGGAGAAGGGGAAACAGGGGAAGTTGAGGAGCCAAGATCTCCTCCTAGGATAATTCAGCCATTAAATAGCCCAGACAAGGGGAGCGCGGTAAAAATTATTATTGAAGACACCTTATTTCCTCAGAAAAAAATTCTAGATAGAGGAAGTTCTATTAAAACCGTTCCTGTTAAAAATATTCCTCCTCAACCTAGGAATACCCTCTTAGATCTTCCGGAAGGTTATTGGCATATATTTGACCTAATGGCTCAAAATCCGCCAAACACCCAAACTTCTACATTACAATACCCCATAGTGGATTCCGCAGCAAATGCTCCTATGAAAGCAATTCCCCTTCAACACATTCCTACATTTCACGGACTTACATCAGAGGACCCCGATGCATTCTTATTTGAATTTGATGTGCTATGCAGGGGATATGATTACACCACTGACCCCCAGAAATTAAAATTGTTCCCCTCCACTTTGAAAGGGGCAGCTTTAAGATGGTTTATGGGTTTAGGTGGTGGTGTTATAAATAACTTGGAACAAATGAAAGAATCTTTCCTAAAGAAATATCAAGATTACTGTAGGTCTAGAGAACTGAAAGATGAAATATTTCAGATGATAGCTAGACCAAATGAAACATTAGAAGAATACGTGGAACGTTTCCAGTATAATCAGCAAAGATCCCCTTATGCATCATTGCCCTTGCCTAATAACGTGTTGAAAACAGCATTAATAAGGGGCATGAAAGAACAATGGATTGAAACATTAAACATTATGGGGAAAGGGGATATATATCAGCAAAGTTTTGCTGACATAATTGATTTATGTATCAGGAGTTCGAGAGGCAGTACACGAATCGAACCAGCAGAACATGATCGATTTGCACGGGAAAATAAAATTTCATCAGAAGGAGTAACACGTGTGGAAATTGGGAATTTACTTGAAAATTTTAAAACTGATATACTAGGAACACTGACACAAATGGAGGCAGAACATAATTTAGCAATTTTCTGCCCCAGATGCAGGAAGAAGCATAGCCACAAGGAATGCCCACTAGATACAGTTCAGACATGTGCCATTTGCACAAGGGATCACTCTACAGAAAATTGTCCCTCATTACCTGGACTGAAAGCGGTATATAAGGAAGCGAAAGAAGAACCAGAAGCAGTGTATCTACTTAACCACCGTCGTCAGTGGCAGCCGCGACAAACTTGTATGTTTTCAGACCCAGCTTCTTCTTTTCAGTATCCGCAATACAATACTCAACAGTATAATACATGGCAAAGTCAGTTTCAACCCACATTTCCAAATTGGTCATCATAGTCATACCCTTCTGCAAACCCGTGGCTAAATCAGACAAGCCAGTCTGGCTGGTCGAATCCTCGTTATCCCCCACCATACTGGCAAAACAACCCGTATCCACCGCAATGGACTCCCCCCACTTAACGAAGTTCAAGCTGGCAGAATGACTGGCAGAGACCAACACAACAACCAGTAGGAAACATTCCTTTCCCTCAACCTACACTACTAGCTTTACAGCAAAACCCCCAATCTAATCTCAGATCCCAACTCCCAGCCCAGCCCAATCCCAACCCAAATAACAGACCGGCCCAAGCACTCAAAATCTTAGAAACACCAGAAGAAGGACCCGATCTGAGGGAGTGCAATGATCTGCAGTTAAGATCTGGGCGTATCATTCAAACAGAGGGAAACAAAACAGTTCAGATTGAAGATCAGTTACCTAGAGAACAGCTGTCATAGGAAGAGGACGAAAACATGCAACAAACTCAGAATCAAGTAACTACATCCTCTCCCCCGTTCCCAGAACGTTTAGTCATACCTTGACCTATACAGCAACCTAATTTTGACATTCTGGGAGAATTACAAAATTTGTACATAAAAATCCCGTTCCTTCAGGCCATTCAGGACATCCCAATATACACTAAAATTGTTAATGAACTGTGCATAAAAAGACCAAGAAGGAATGTCATAGATAATCCAAGAGTTCAAGTAGTCGGCACTTTATCTGACCTATTATCAGGAAAGGAAACACCTATTAAGTATGAAGACCTAGGAAACCCAATAGTAACTGTTCAAATTTATGGCCAAACCTTAACCAATGCCTTAATTGATCTTGGAGCTGCAATCAATATATTGACCACCTCCACTTGCCAAAAGTTAGGAATTACATCTACAGAACCTACTTCAACTTTGTTGGAATTGGCTGATCGATCTGTGGTCAGGCCAGAAGGCATATTGCATGATGTTATGGTCTCAGCTGATTCCTGGGAATACCCAATTGATTTTCTGATAATAAATCCTAAAACCGGACTAGATGGAAATCCATTGATCTTAGGAAGGCCTTGGCTCGCTACTGTTGATGCCTACATCGACTGTCGACAAGGAAACATGATCATAACTAAGGGGGCAGATATTAAGAACTTAGTACTATATCCCCCAGCGCAACCAAGCATCACAATAGTCAAAACTAATAGGCACCCTGTATCATATCTTACTGACAACATTAGATCTCCATTAACTATACAAGAAGCGCTAGCGTTCAAAAATCAAACAGAAGATGATGCCATCAGTAATTTTATTAGTCAAACTGAACTCACATCTCGTACCCAGTGTCATATGATAAAAGCAGCATTTGATAACGAAGTAGAGGAGGAACCTCTCAAAGATGTGCATGACCATACAATCCCTGTCACGTCAGTTACACATAGCAAAATAGTGGAAATCGAACCTGGGAAGACCTTAAACATTAACGCCAACCTTACACCGCAACAAGAAACAAAACTCATCCATGTTTTAACAAAATATAAAAATGCATTTCCATGGGATTACCCTGATATGAAAGGAATTGATCCTCAATTGTGTACACACCACATCTAGATAGAGAATGATGCAAAACCTATTAGACAACCTCAGAGAAGATTAAATCCTCATCTAAAAGAAGTAGTAAAATATGAGCTCCAAAAACTTTTAGATGTTAACTTTATCTACCCTATCTCTGATAGTAAGTGGGTCTCCCCGCTTGTGGTGGTACCGAAAAAGAATGGGAAGTGGAGAATCTGCGTGGACTATAGAGAACTAAACAAGGCAACGCAGAAAGATCACTTTCCTCTCCCATTCATCAATCAAGTATTGGACACTTTGGCAGGCAAGAAATTCTTTTCTTTTCTTGATGGTTTCAGTGGGTACAACCAAATACAGATTGCCCCTGAAGATCAGGATAAAACTACTTTTACTTGTCCTTGGGGAACATTTGTCTATCGAGTTTTACCTTTTTGTTTATGTAATGCCCCTGCCACATTCCAAAGGGTTATTCTTAGCATATTTGTAGATCTAATAAATGAAGGATTGGAAGTATATATGGATGATTTCACTCCATATGGAGAAGAGTTTGATCCAGCATTGGAAACACTAGAAAAAGTCCTACAACGCTGTATAGCTACCAGGCTTTGTCTAAGCCATGAAAAGTGATGCATGATGATGACAGAAGGACTTATTCTAGGGCACTATATTTCAGCAGCCGGCATACAGGTAGACCCAGCCAAAATCGAAATACTTTTGCTTATTCCTACTCTTACTACTCAAACAGAGGTACGTAGCTTTCTTGGATTCTCTGGTTATTACAGAAGATTTATATAGAACATTATTCACGTATTGCTGCACCATTGTATGCACTAACTGGTAATGTTGATTTCCTTTGGACAGAGAAATGTGAACGTGCTTTCAATGACCTGAAAAAGCTTGTATCTACAGCCCCAGTCCTCCGCGGACCAAACTAGGATTTGCCATTTCAGATATCATCCGATGCCTCAGATACAGCCATTGGAGCGGTCCTTGGTCAGGAGGAGGATAGAAAACCATACGTCATTTATTACATTAGCAAAAATCTATCCCCTACTAAATTAATTATACTGTAACTGAAAAGGAATTTCTAGTTGTTATACATGCTATCAATAAATTCAGACATTACATCACTGGATATCCCGTTATCTTGTACACAGATCATTCTGCTATAAAGTATCTAGCGAATAAACCTGTCACAAACGGCAGAATAACTAGATGGTTGATTTTATTGCAGGAGTTTGACATTACAATCAAGGATCGACCTGGCAAAGAAAACCCGGTAGCTGATTTCCTCTCAAGAATGCCAAAACCAGTCGATGCAGCAGCAGTTGAAGATCAGTTTCCACATGAGCATCTCTTTGCTGTTGCTGTTCAAACACCCTGGTATGCTGATGTCGCCAATTACATAGCAGTAGGTAAGTTACCAAAACATCTAACCCCTAATGAACGAAAACAGATTGTCCAGCAAAGTACCAGATTTTCCTGGATTGGGGGCTATTTGTTTCACACAGGGGCAGACATGCAAATCAGGAGGTGCGTTCGACAAGATGAAATATTTGATATATTGAAAGCATGCCATGACCAACCATGCGGTGGACATTTTGCTGATCGCAGGACTACACATAAAGTATTACATACAGGGTATTATTGGCCCACAATTTTTAAAGATGCAAAGAAATTTGTCCAAGCATGTGATAGTTGCCAGAGGGCGGGACGCCCTAGTCACTCAGATGAGATGCCCTTGAAACCACATCTAGTCATTGAACCATTTGAGCGATGGGCCCTTGATTTCGTGGGGCCAATCAACCCACCGACAAACCAAAAAACATACATTCTAGTGGCAACATAATATGTCACTAAATGGGTTGAAGCGGAAGCCTTGGCCAGGGCTACAGAAGAATCTGTTATACAGTTCCTGCTCCATCTATTTGTCCGCTATGGCCTCCCTAGAGAGATAATCACAGATGGAGGGCCACAATTTGTTGGAAACAGGATAGCGGCAACACTCAACAATTATCATGTTCAACATAAAATGACCACCCCATATCACCCACAGGAAAATGGGCAAGTAGAAAGCAGCAACAAGATAATAGAAACAATTCTAACCAAAACAATTGCATCACATAGACGTGATTGGGCTGCCAGACTACCAGAAGCACTGTGGGCTTATAGAACAACATGGAGAAGCACCACTGGCCACTCACCGTACTAGCTTATGTTTGGAAAGCAACCTATCTTTCCTATAGAATTTGAAATCCAGACATTATGAACAGCACAAGAAGTAGGGCTAGATTTAACCGAGGCGCAAACTAATCGATTGCAACAGATTAATGAGCTTGATGAAATTAGACTCTCTGCACTTCAACATACTACCCTGATACAGCAGCAAAGAGCTAAGTGGCATGATGCTCTCATAAAAAACATAGTCTTCCATGAAGGAGACTGGGCTCTTTTATATGACTAGATTTCAGGACTTCCCCGGGAAACTCTAGACTCGTTGGTTGGGACCATATGAAATTCAGAAAGTACACGACAATGGTACCCTCACACTAATTACTATTGATGGTTCTGTGTATACCTTTAAAGCAAACGACCATCGAGTCTGTCTCTGTCGCAAACCACTCACTCGAGAGTCCTTTTGTCAGCACTTACGCCAAGATTCAGACATGGAGATCTTACGGGAGGAAGACAAGTCTCCTCCACCTATAACTCGCTAAGAAGTTTATTTTTCTTTCCAATTTGTACATAATTCTTTGAATTATTTTTGTACATATTTTTTTACAGCATGTTGTGATTTTTGTTGTTCCTTTTCCAAAAGGAACAGCACTTGTGATTTTTGCTGTTCCTTTTTCCAAAAGGAACAACACTTGCTATTTTTGTTGTTCCTTTTTCCAAAAGGAAAAGCACTTGTGATTTTTGTTGTTCCCTTTCCAAAAGGAACAACACTTGCCATTTTTGCTGTTCCTTTTCCAAAAGGAACAGCACTTGCGATTTTTGTTGTTCCTTTTCCAAAAGGAACAACACTTGCGATTTTTGCTGTTCCTTTTCCAAAAGGAACAACACTTGCGATTTTTGCTGTTCCTTTTCCAAAAGGAACAACACTTGCGATTTTTGTTGTTCCTTTTCCAAAAGGAACAGCACTTGCGATTTTTGTTGTTCCTTTTCCAAAAGGAACAACACTTGTGATTTTTGCCGTTCCTTTTCCAAAAGGAACAGCACTTGTGATTTTTGTTGTTCCTTTTCCAAAAGGAACAACACTTGTGATTTTTTCTGTTCCTTTTCCAAAAGGAACAGCGCTTGTGATTTTGGCTGTTCCTTTTTCCAAAAGGAAAAAACACTTCCGATTTTTGTTGTTCCTTTTCCAAAAAGAACAGCGCTTGTGATTTTTGTTGTTCCTTTTTCCAAAAGGAACAGCACTTTTGATTTTTGCTGTTCCTTTTTCCAAAATGAACAGCACTTGCGATTTTTGCTGTTCCTTTTCCAAAAGGAACAGTGCTTGTGATTTTTGTTGTTCCTTTTCCAAAAGGAACAACACTTGCGATTTTTGTTGTTCCTTTTCTAAAAATGAACAGCACTTTTGTTGTTCCTTTCTCAAAAAGAACAGCATTTGTGTGTTTTTGCTGTCTCTGCAAGAAACAACACGGTTTGATTTCTGCCGGTCTTTTCCAAAGGAAAGGCATTTGTTTGATTTTATTGAACTGCACCGTTGATTTCCACTGCTCCTTTCTCTAAACAAACAACCGTTGTTGTATCTTTCTTTGAAACTGCACTACAGCTTGTCCCTTCTCAATGATGCAAAGTGCTAATGGAATACAACTATCTACTTATGTGATGGAAACAAAAGCACAGTATACAAAAATCGGTAAATCATAAATCGCTATCCTTATATGCAACTGCCCTGAAGTGATGAAAGGATGTAGGGAAAAAATATGCTTGCTTATCACCTTTTGTTGTCATTGTTCTACTAACTCTATTCTGATTGGTAATCTCTATCATGCTGATTTTTTATCTATTTTAATTGTCATTCGCCAATAAGATCGAAGAGTTTATATCTTCCTATTGGGATTTTAAGACTTCTTCCACCATTCCTACTCTTAAGGAGTGCGAAATCACCCTTTGTGTATAAACAGGAAAGGTTCTCTATTAAAACCAAAGAAAAAAAAAAAAAAAAAGTAAACAAAGCAGTTTTGTCAAATTGCAGGATAGGGAGTCAAATTACGAGCTGGCCTGCCATGATCATCAGGATGGAAGCGAAGTGGCATTCCCATTAGGGCGACCACACCCGGGAAATGGTCCAAAAGGTATATCAAAATAAATAAATAACCCTTAGAACAGGATGTCTCCCCACGAGCCGGCCTGCCCACTATTCACTCCTTCCTCGTGAGTGGCACTATGACTAACTGGTTACCAAGCCTGCATAGTGGCCTACAGTTTTGACATCACATAACACTTCCTCGCATACACAAAGGACTATGCTTCCCGGGGGGAAATAAACAACTCTACCAAGGTTATGGACACCTGTTGGCAGGAGAGCTCTGTTAATGGTATTGAAGTCGTAACCTTTATACCAATGGGTAAGGAAATTATAACCTTTGTATCTTATAACGTGATAGTTTAATTACCTAACCATATCCCGCATGACTATTTATTACCGCCAATCATTACGGAGCTAGTGAAAGTGACCGCATGGGGCTCGCTAATTATGGCAAATGTCTATTCCCGAACTTCCATCAACTCACCGCAGTCGCTTACGTATTAAAAGCAATTCAACTTTTCACCTCGATCCCCGTACTACACTGTTTTTGCGCACATGGCATATTTTCATAAGCTGCTCCATAAAGGCCTCGCGGATGAAGCAGACGCTGCTCCTTATTTGACGGCTGGGACAGCTTATCATATTGCGGGGGGGGGGGGGGGGGGGGGAGTAACCTCATTATTCCCCAGAATACGTGTCAGCCCGTTATTCAAGAAGATCTTGTACTTGAGCACAACATGGCTCAACGGTATGATCATTTGCCATTTTTGTTTCTTCTGCATGAATCGTTGTTTGAAGTTATTTCCATTAAACTTGAACACCAGGTTCTCTGCGTCTTAACGAATAGCTGTTGTTCCTTTGAGAATCTGCAAGTGAAGCTATGGGTGGAAGGTCAGTCCGCAGAGAACCACAGACATTGACTGCTTCAGCTGCAGCCCGAATAATTCTGAAGAAAGCGGGATGGTTGACCTACCTCAAACGCCTGAAGGAGTCTAATGAAACTGTGGCGAAGGAATTTTTACAAAACCTGCGGGAAGAACATTCCACAATCAGTGGAAAACGAATAGAGGTCATGGATGATATAATAGCAAAAGTCACAGGACTACCGGCCATAGGGCCTGTGTGGACAACAAAGAAGGAAAGGCTGCAAAAGATTGTGGAAATCTTTCAGGACGAGGGCCAGAGATTAAAAGTTCGAGGAAAAGGGGTGCTACCAGCAACGCTAAGAGAGCCATGGGCGGAATTGGCGAAAATTGTCCAGAGCTACATTACTTGCGAAGGCAGAAAAGACGTGGTAAGACCACGACATCTAAAACTCCTAGCTATCTTAAAACAAAAATGTTTTGTGAATTTACCTACATTGCTTAATTCGCTATTGCATGATGTGGCACGAAGCATGAAAAAGGCACAGCACAAAGAATCTGTGGTTAGCCACCACGGATTAATTTGTTTGATAGTAAACCATAGTCTTACCCAGCAGCAAAGCAGCTGGAAAGAATTAATTGATATTATTAATAAAGGGCCGGCCAGATCTGGACGCCCAGAAAAACGAAAACAAATTGATAGCACACCGCAACGCCGAGAGAAGTGAAAGAAGGATGCTTGCACAAAAGTGCAAGCTGAAAGACAAGCCAAGAAACAAGTAGAAAAGCAACTTGAGAAACAACCCGACTCTAGTACATCTGAGCAATCAGCAAAACGTAGAAAGTCGGCACGGCTTGCAAGGTTACAAGCAGAGCTCAAGAAACCCCGGGCTCGCACGAGCCAAGCAATAGAAATCATAGATGAGCAATTGGCAGAGACAGATACAGAAGAAGAAAGTAATGAGGACGTATAACAGTCCACAGGGACAAAGGCGGAAGAAGAAAATAGCAGAGAAATAGAACAGTCCGCCGAGGCAGAAACAGAAGAGGAAGACAAAGAACAGTCAGCGGAAACAGAAACAGGAGGAGAAGAAAAATAGGATGAAGAAGAAGAAGGAGCCGAGAAAGAAGAAGTTGAGCGGCCCGAGCAGGAGGAAGAAATAGAACAGCCGAGAAGAAGCCCAGTACAAAACCCGATGGGGGAAGAAGAATTGGCCTATATTCTGGCCAATATGGGCAAGTATGGCCAGCCCCTGAGTCCATCCAACCTCCAAGCTGAAGAAGAAACCCAGGAGAAAGATGCACCCAAGGAAATGCATACGGAAGAAGTAGAAGTAGAAATTTCACCCGTCCATGATGAGAAGGAAACAAAAAATATCAGGCAGGAATGGCTCGTTCCTAGTCAGAAGGGACCAGAGGAGAATCCGGAGGAAATAAGGGCAGAGGAAGAATTGGCCCAAGAAATAGCAGAGCCAAGAAAGGTTCTTACCCCAGATCAGCCACCTCAAGAAGAAAATCCGGAAATTAGTCACACTCCAACCCACGGCAAATAGTAACCTATTCTTTCTGAGAAGTTGATGAAAATAAGGGAATTGCAAAAGGAAAAAGGGACATTGTTAAATGTGATAGTCAGGCTTCGCCAATAGATTAGGCTTCTAAAAGCAAGACAAAGGGGGGTAAGGACCTCAACAAGAAAAAATTCGGCCATGCCAATGAGACCCCGTAAGAATTAAAGGCGAAGAACCGGGAGTTGTTCCACTACTCAAAACCCTGACAGAAGCCAAACTGCTGTCCCTAATGAAGCAGAAAGACAATCTGCTATTCCAATTAAAACAGAAGGACAAACTTTTGTTCCATTTGAAAAGGAACAGTAGTGGGCTGGAGTTCGTGTTAAAATTGAAAAAGATGATAAGGAGGTTCATACGGAGGCACCACCTTCGGGAGTAATAAGGGTTATGAATTTAAAACAGCATAATAAGAAACTCCAAGTAAAGCTCCCAGCCTCCACAGATGCATGGAAAAAGGACCCAAAAGCAAGAACCCTCCACCATCAATTGAAGCAGGCTCAGCAAGAAGCAGAAAAGCTCAGGGAACAAACGGTCCCCCGTGAAAAATATGAGGAATTACAGCAGCAATTAAGGAACGTCAACCTATCAGAAAGCCAAGCCTTCGAAGGATGGAAAAAGGAGCAAGAGAAAGTTGCCAAGGTAACCCATAGATTAGATGTAGTTATTAAACAAATCGATACCTTGTGTGCTCTATACAATGATGCCCTAGCATGTAGAGCTCCTGCCAAAAATTATGCCCTGTTTCTAATGGAAAGATACTTACAATTGAAAATTAAAGCCGTTAGGGCAGGTGCTCCCATAGAAATTAACACTATAGACGATTTTATAAACTGCTGTAAGCATTATGGAGTAAAAGTACAAAGGTTATTTTGTGAATTTTACCTTCATAACCTTGTACTAGAACAGGAGACCGAACTGAACCCTGGCCCTTTTGTCAGAGATATTCAATTACAAGCATTCATTTCATTTGCAGTTAATCAGATTAAATGGCTCAAAGCCTACAATGCATTTCAGAGACAAGAAAATGGATTAGACCTATGGGTAACAGCTGAGCCTAGAGACCCGGAACAGTTATGGAAAAGTCATAGAAATCTCATGAGGGCTCCAGGTGTGATTGAAGCATTAGGACCCATGCATGAAGAAATCATTTGGCAAGGGCTTGAATTATTTTCTTCTATTAAAGACCCTGCCATTAAAGTAGCTAAATTTTGATATCAGGTATCTAATCCAAATATTCAGCTCCGAGAGCCGTTTAATTATGAAAATTTTAAGCTTGCTGCTAACCGATTCCCCCTCTATGGTGAAATTGTTTTGAGGGCAGGGCCATTCTGGTTAGGATATAGGTTCCGGATTCCAATCATTTGGCATCCTACACCCGGATACCAAGCCCTATATGAAATGCCCGAGGGCCAGACAAGCCATTTCTTTGATCGTCTAGTTTCGAATCATGGGTGTAGGCCCCCACATGAAATTCCATATCTAGCCTACTCCCTCACTACTCTGCATGTCAACTACAATGTTTTCATGAGGCCATGAAAAAAGGTAAGCTGGGGGGTGTGTGGAGTACCTAGGAAGGTATGTTTCGA
This sequence comes from Pinus tabuliformis, assembly GCA_031772625.1. Classification (NCBI taxonomy): domain Eukaryota; kingdom Viridiplantae; phylum Streptophyta; class Pinopsida; order Pinales; family Pinaceae; genus Pinus; species Pinus tabuliformis. The sequence continues at coordinate 300,456,379 of CM062808.1, read as the reverse complement.
TGGTCATTTTGGTATCTTTTCATCAGAACTCAAAAGCTTTTTGCATGAGAAATCTAGATAATGATAAGAATTTATAACGAAACACAAGAGATTAATGAAAAGCACTGATAGTCGTCATTTCTGTGTGTAGGAGGGAGGAAATACAGGAAGTGGCCATTCCAAAAGTAAAGACAAAGCTGAGCTAATTGTTGTCCCTTTGACAGAAGACCGGAAACGAACCAGATCACAACGAATCAACCCAAGAAAGGACGCGGAGATACCAGCACGAAACGGAAAAAGAAAGAAGTAACGCAGTATTAATGAGTCTGCGAATCCCTCAGGATCTGAGATCTTGAGGGATCGCTATTTTGCCTATTTTTTGTACCTAGATATCTCCGCCATCTTCCCTATAAAAGGGGTAGCACTGTTGGCTTCAGGGAGGATCTTTTGGGGAGTGTAATTTCTTTTAAGGAAGATCAGGACTATGATCTTTATGTTCGGTTGAAGACTTCAGTTCCTGTAATTTTATTGCATGCTTTAATACAGATTTGTTCACTCTTTTATCTTTGAAGCTGGATCTATCTTAAGTGGTGTACCCCTGGAGGGTAAGGGCCTGGCCCTGGAGGACACTTGCTCTTGTATCATTACGCATGGTTTCCGTGTGGTTTGTTCATAGACGTATTCTGGTAATCTGCTGTGTTTTGAGAATATTCTATTACATGCTCTGTTGTGATTAAGTCATTCCATGTTCTTGAACTTTATATTGATGCTATGTTATTTTACCAATTCTTTTAGCATTGATTAATCCCTACAGGACACTGTTACTTTATTACAGAGTTCTTCACGATTGTGTTTTGCATTATAACAAGTCATCTGGAAAGATCTGTTTTACATGGGTATCGAATGTGACTATACTTTATTATGAGATACAGTCGTATGTGTTTCAACAGAAGCAGATTAAGTATGGTGTGTTTCTAAGGTTCTATAGTATTGTTCCATCATATAAGATTGAGGGATTGGTGTGTTGATTGGCATGGTTAAATAGAGTTGCAGCTCAAAGAACTCAATTATTACTTATTTCGATCACTATTCTATTCTTGAACTGTTGTTCCATTTACCTCATGTTCCATTTATTTGTTGTTCCATTTATTTGCTGTTCCATTTATTTGCTGTTCCATTTATTTGATATTCCATTTATTTTTTGTTCCATTTATTTGTTGTTTCATTTCAATTTGTTGTTCCATTTCCAGATTGCTAATTTGTTGGTTTTTGAGGACAGACTTAGGCTACAGAGGACCCCAGCATCTGCTACTTGGTCCCCAGACCTCTGATCTGCTCCCGTCAGCTATGCAAGGGATGTGTTATTGCTACCAAGCCCTTGGCTGACATGCTGTTCCATTTCATTATCACTTCTTTTATCTGTTGTTTCATTTCTAATGATTAAGAACGATCCAAGGCTGTAGCGAGCCCAGCATGTGCTATTTGGCTCCCAGACCTCTGATCTATTCTCATCAGTTATGAAAAGGATGGGTTATTGCTACCAAACCTTTGGCTGATGCAATACTTGGTGTGATTTAGTCCTTTGAAGTAGTTAAGTTGTAGACTTGCATTAGTTTACTTTCGTAGTTGTAAATAGCTGTACTACAAGCATTACTCGGGCAAAGGCTAGCCTCAGACTGAGACACCCTTTGAAATAAACAGACGATCCCGGATTGACATATTAATGTGAGGTAACTAGAGGTGAAAGAGACCCTTTTCATAGCTCTACAATAACCACGCCGGTGAAAAACAAACAGGTGAACATTGGTAAGGAGGCAGAACAAAAATTTGCGAAAATCGGGGACTACTGGGACAACGCGATTGTGGATAAGGTCGTTGAGTTACTCCGGGAATATCAGCACTTATTCCTGACCAAGTTTACGGATCTGAAAGGAATAATCGGAGATCTAGGAGTAATGAAGATCAAATTAAAGCCCGACACGAAGACAGTTAAGAAGAGGCCTTACCATTTAAATCCGAAATACAAGGGAAAGGTTTGTGTAGAACTAGACAAAATGCTCGTAGCAGGCATCATTGAGCCTGTGGAAGAATCTAATTGGGTAAGTCTGATGGTGGTGCAAGAGAAGAAGCAGAAGGATGAGATAAGGATATGCGTAGATCTCAGAAAATTGAATGACGCTTGTGTGCATGATCCCTTCCTAACTCCGTTCACAGATGAAGTGTTGGACAATATAGGTGGTCAGGAAGCATATTCTTTCACAGATGGGTTCTCAGGTTACCATCGGATCAAAATTGTGCCAGAGGATAGGAGCAAGACAACCTTCATGACTGACTGCGATTTCTTTCAATATACTATCATGCCATTTGGATTAAAGAATGTGCATGTTATCTTTTCACGTGTGGTTGTTGCAGCGTTCAAGGAATATATTCATAAGTTCCTAGAGGTCTATTTCGATGACTGGACTGTATTTAGGCTGGTTATGCACCATGTAGTGAGCTTGTGCTTGATGTTGGATACGTGTCGAAGATACCAAATCGCGCTCTACCTCAAGAAGTATCTATTTCTCGTTCCTTTTGGGAACCTATTGGGGCATATAGTTTGCAGACAAGGGTTGATGGTAGACCCAGTGAAGATCATAGTGATTCTCAACTTAGAAGGGCTGAGGAGTGTGAAAAAGCTACACGCTACTCTTGGTCACACGGGATATTACTGAAATTTTATCAAGGGCTATGCCCAAATCACTACACCGATGGAAAAAAATGTAGAAGAAGGATGTCACGTTTTGCTAGAATGACGACTGTAGAAAGATATTGGATATATTGAAAGAAAAGATTGTTACTGCGCTGATTCTTGTCTTCCCGAACTGGAAGAAAGAGTTTCATGTACATGTCGACACGTCGTGTATAGGGCTGGGTTCAGTACTAACACAGGATGGTGGAGAAGGCTTAGATCAACCTATCGCATTCGTAAGTCGCAGATTATCCAATGCAGAGAAGAACCATTCCACCATTGAGCGCGAGGGGATAGCTATGATATATTTGCTCTAGTAGTATCGACACTACTTGCTAGGAGGCCACTTTAAGATGTATACAGATCACTCTCCGCTAAAGTACCTGGTCAATAAGCCTGTGTTGGGGGCGCGAATTTGTAGATGGCTGTTATTGTTCCAGTAGTATGATTTTGAAGTTGTTGTAAAGCCTAGACGATTGAATGCGGGACCAGATCACCTGTCATGCATCAAGACAGGGGAAGAACCTACTAGTTTGGAGGAAGCCTTACCTGACGCGTAGCTCTTTGCTGTGTGCATTGCGGGTGGACATTTAGAGGATATAGTACACTTTATAACAACTGGAACTCCATCGAAAGGATACTCTGTCCAGCAAAAGAAGGAATTAGTGGTGCGCGTGGCAGATTTCTTTGTCATTACTGGGTATCTATACAAGATGGGGAATGATGAGATATCGCGAAGGTATGTACCTGATTTTGAACAAAGCAGCATCCTCGCGGATGATCATGGGGGTGCCACAGGAGGACATTATGTAGGAAGATCAACTGCGCAGAAGATTCTACGCGCAGGGTTTTGGTGGCCAACCCTTCATCAAGATTCAAAAGCATATTGTAAGGTATGTGATGTATGTTAATGAACAGGCCAACAATCGCGGAGGGATGAAATTCCTTTGAATCCACAAATGACACTGCAACCTTTCAAAAAGTGGGAAATAGATTTTGTAGGACCTATTAAACCTCAAGGAAAGATAGACGCGAGGTATATTATCATTGTGACGGAATATTTGACTCATTGGCCAGAAGCGCAGTTGGTGAATGATTGCACGAGCGTGACTGCCCCAAAGTTTCTATTTGAACATGTACTAACCTAATTTGGAAGTCCAAGGATCTTGATGAGTGATCGTGGTACGCACTTTCTGAATGAGATGATCAGCGCACTAACGGAGGAATTCAAGTTTATCATAAAAAGAGCACACCTTATCACCCGCAGGCTAACATAATAGTGGAAGCATTCAACTAAGTGCTTGAAAATGCGCTAACTAAGGTATGCAATGCTCAGTGAAGTGATTGGGACCTGGGCATACCTGCAGTGTTATGCGATTATTGGACAACATGCAAGAAGCTAGCGGGACAGACACCTTTTAATCTTGTCCATGGAGTGGAAGTCGTAATGCCTATGGAATACATCGTGCCTAGTTTTCACATAGCTGTGCTCACAGGTATGACTGATCGCAGAGCCCTAGAAGAGAGGCTCGCAGCTGGATGAGCTCGAAGAAGAACAATTTTTGGTAGGATTTCACCAGCAATTCCAAAGGCAGCGTGAAAATGCATGGCACGACTGAGACATCAAGTTGCGTACATTCAAGTTAAATGATCTGGTTTTCTTATATGATTGTAAGTTTGATAAATTCCCTGGAAAGTTTAAGATGCAATGGTTAGGGTCATATATTATTAAGGAGATTACTGACGGAGGTGCGGTACATCTGGTCAAGTTAAATGGAGAATCCTTCCCAGGAAAGGTGAATGGCAGTCACTTGAAGCCATACACCGGCAATCCAGAAATGTGACTATATGAAAGTGGCATAGTCTTAGTGCTCCATGTAGGTGAAAGGAGGTGCAAGACTATAAATTACACTGCCTGGGAGCTGCGCGATGTCAGGACTGTGTGAAGCAGTGAAGTGCCATAGGGTCCGCGATAGCACGAAGACAGCTGCGCTAGCGCGCAGGTCTATCAGAAAGTGACCATTAAAGTCACTATTCATGATTTGATGATTGGTTTTAGGCCAAATGGAGCGAGTGGTAGGCATTTAAGGCAAACTTTATGGGTTAGATTCTTGAAAAAGTTTCTCCAATCTAGCATTAATGGGTCGAATGTGGGGGGAACGGTTGAATTCAAATTCAAAAGGCCCTATAAATTACAAGTGGTTGTCTAGCAAAAAACAGTTGGTAATTTGATGATTGAGTTGTTGTGCACTCAAGTATTCATGAACCGAAACTTATTCAAGACTCTGAAAGTGAATTCATTGTTTGAGTAACTACCAAAGACATTGAAAGAATTTTGGAATAGAGTTATATCAGCACCCAAAAAAGCCATGGACATAGGAGTAGTGATAGCCGAGGAATCCGCGCAGGAAATTGTGGAAGTAGAAGTGCTAGAGAGCGCTGCAGCGATAGTTGAGGTCCCTAAATCACCTAGAACACTGAGACCTAAGAAGGATAAGCATGCTATGATCCTGATGTGCATCTCGCCCAGAAGTCCATAGAGGAGCAAAATCACATTACAGGAAAAGTGGAAGGACATCAATCTAGACGATGAAGAGGAAGAATAATTTGAAAAAATCCTGGTAGATGAGGAGGATGTAGAGATGGAGGTTGAAACCCAGGGCATGGACCCTATTACCTGGTTACCTGAATATGTTCCTCCGCACAAGGGTAAATCCAAGGTGCTGAAGGATATAGATGAGAGCAAGAGCTCTCTGCAAACTCCGCTACTCCCAGATGATATTATTTTCGAGGGACCGCACTTGGGATAGGTTCCTGTGTTGAAATTTTAAGATTGGGACTTCGCGAACCACTAGAAGTTCCCACATTTAGAGACTGAGAAGCTAATGCACCAGAGGATCAACGCGACTGTTGGAGCAATTCAATTGGAATCGCGGACATGGCTCAGAGGTGTAGAGAAAGCCGAGTTGCTTAACTTGCTCTGGGTGCCACATTATCATCGTGCCCTAGTGATCGTCTTCATCATCAGGTAGCTGCTCTGCTTGGTGCATGATGGGTGCTTATGGCTGGAGGAGCCCATCGCTATCACAAACCATATGATTCACTAGATTACATGGCTACCTTACTGAGGAGAGGATGAAGCCAACATTTCAGAGGGAAAAGGTGGTGAGTTGGCCCTCACAGAAGTAATGAAGAAGAAGTTCAAACTAGAGAAGAAGAAGCGAAGGTATGCCATCTCCAGCATTAACAACCCTACAATCAATGTTGTGATAGAAATATTGGTAGGGAAGGTGATGCGGAAGTGCCATGCAGATGAGGTGCCCGCACTAGTGGTTTCACTGGAGGCCCATGCGCAGAAGGATTCCAATTCAATTGGGTGAACAATCTATGTAGTGAGTTCCTCGTGAACTGTCACGAGGCACAGGAGCAGGACAAAACGTTCATTACGCGTGGATCCTGTTATCAATTTTATTGGTGGTGTGGGAGTTGACCGAAGATAGTCAGTTCCCTTCGGTTGTGCCGGAAATTACAGAGGCAGTGAAGTACGGTTCACTGTGGGTGACCAAGGACACGCAGGGTATCAGAGAAAGTAATATTTTATGGGTGCTAATGGAGATGAATATCCATATGGCGATCAATCACAAGTCGCAGTTATCACCCACAGACTATGCTAGTCTATAGAGCTTTGCAGAGTTCAAAGCAGATTTCCACCATGTCTTCACCAAGGCGCGAAAGGACCCTACAAATACGTGGAATGATTTACAATACCTATCGACTGAAGATGTAATATTCACAGTCCTTGAGTCTTGGAAGAAAATCACAGGAAAGAGGAAGCAACGGCCAAGGCCCAAGCAGCGCACGACGTAGGTAGAGGCTCTGCAGCTCAGTGTGTAGAGGCCTAGAAGTCTACAACTAAGTGCACAAATCCCTGCAGCTGAGTGCGCAGGGCGAGTCGAGTCTATAATTATTAGGAATTATCAATATAGAAGAGTATCCTATCATTTCCGTGTATTTATTTCCTTTTTATGCATCTGATATATTGGGTATGAATTTCACTTCTAATGGTTATATGATGTGCGAATGTGTATAATTGTATTGGTTAAGTGAACGCAAGTAAGAACATCTATTTATGCCAAGCTAATTAAGATCTGTTAATAAGATAAGTAAGGTACTTAGCCTAGTTTTGGATATATCACAGATCGTTGCCCTAACAACGCAAAAGTACTTCCGCCCCTGGTTGGGGCTACATGAAAATTGATTGTAGCATTTCACGAAGGTACTAAAGGGTAGAGAAGAGGGATAAGCAACCTGTGTGAAGGCAAGTATAGTTGGAACAAACCGACATCACAACCATCTCAAGGGTGCGAAACTTGGTTCCAGCATCCCCCCATACTACTTCGGGTGAGACTTCAGTCTGCACTCCATGGATTGATGCTGAAAGGGCTAGTAGTGCAGGGATTTCTTTGGCTAACTAACGCTAAACCCGGTTCAGGCCCCCTCAAGCCAACATTTAACTAATGAATCTATGAATACCTGGACACAGGGTATGTTATACACATCAACGCACATTTCATGTTTCAACCTTGCAGCATATGTAGTCATACGATCTCATATGTACTATTGTGCATAGTCCATCTTTGGTACATCCTATAATACCATCCTCATGGTATCCCCTGGATGACATAAAATTTATCCACATATTTTTCCACCTTTTAGGTATTAGGTGAGATTTTATTTAGCCATATAGCTATTGTACCATTCATTTAAAAACATAATATCAATTTTGCCTAAATTTCCTTTTATGCGCATCCAATTTCTATCATGCATATATATGTATTTTACCTTCACCTCCAAAGTGCAATCTCCACATGCTCAAGCATGGATTGTTTGGAGAATTACATCAAAAGTGAACCCAATAACATAACCTAAAATTGCAGGTAGAAAATTTCCTCAGAAATCATAACGATTTAACTCTTCTATACAAGTCCAATGAGTAGTTATTTTCTTAACCACATGCAAACTACTTTTTCCATGTAGAATTTCCAAGTCTTGCCAAAGAGTTTTGACATTTATGTTGCAAGTACCTCAACAATTCTAATTTGAAATATACAATTAAACCATTAATGAACTCATTCATTGTGCTTTATTCAGAATTACTCACAAACGAAACATTTTTAGAAAACAAATTCTTCATGTTTTACATGCTTGACCATACCTACTTCATAAGTTTCTTTATCTAACCTTGATCTCATGCTCCAAAAAATATGAGATGTTCATGCAATTTCTTCTCACAGGCATGATCACCTTCCTACCCCATCCAGACATCCTCATATTGTATAATGTTGCAGCAGATAATCCACTACAACCAAAAATCTCTTCATAATGGTGATGGAAATTTGCATATTTTAATTGCATCATTCTAAATCCAATCACATGCAACTCCGTAGAGAGAAACTATCGTCTTGTGAAGATCAGAGACTACTTTTTGCATGAAATTTGCATTCTTCAAATCAACAAACAATTTGCAAATTAAGCATACAATTTTGAAAAACAAAGAAGGGCGAATGCCTCCTAATTAATAACTGATTCCCCGGAGACTATCACTTTGAGCACGTTACAAAGAACAACTTGTAGTTTTCTTATCAGTGCCTCGCCATTTGACTTAGGTACTGACTCCCTTACAATTTCTGGGGTTCTCTCTTCCTTGATGACCCTCCTCAACGAGCTCCTACTGCTGTTCAATTTCTCTTGACGAACCTTTTGTTTTTTTTTTATCACAACGCTGTCGTTTCCACAGTTTTCTTGGTCTAAATGTGAACCAATAAACATTTGTTGAGGAGTTCATTAAACTATGGAAAACTACTGTAGAGATTCCAATGATACCAATCTATTGTGAGAGATCTCAAGCTCGAAATCTCACTGGAAAGAATTAAGGTAGAAGGGGCGCAGTGGTATTTCACAGGGGCTCAATGCCTTGATAGCCACGAAATTCCGAAATCAATATCTCTTGATGAGTTTTACTCATTATCAACAAAACAACGCATTATATACATTTCAGAGAAATTTTTTTCGTAATTTTAACTTTTAAATTTGTATAGAATAAGGGAATTTTAAGTCTCACATTGACTTAGAAAAAACACAACTCATATTTCATATAATATGGATATAAGAGAACATCGTAAGACATACGAATATGGATATCTTACGAGTATAGATATCTTATCTTGTAGAACAGTTTATATTATTTTCCTGAATGGTTTAATCTTTAATATTATTAAAGATTATTTTTTTCTATGAATTTTTCAGTCTATTTGATTATATATCCTCCAGCCACTTCAAACATTTAACTTTCTGCTTATTTTCTTCTTGACATTTTAGTTTGACGGTTTGCGAACCCACAACCATTATAAAACAGAAGTAATGCTATTCCATTTTCAAATCCATTGTTGGTTAAGGGAACTTATAAATCAATCATTCAATCAGTCAAAGAGAAGGCTATTGATCGAAGCTCGAAGCCATCCACTGATTGGTGACAATAGACACCTTGCATGGTTGGTAGTTTTTGGATCCTTCATGGTGATATGCATCCATTAACCAATGAGTTACCACAAATTCAAAGACACAGTGTCACAAGTTGATATCATCCTTATAATTTAGTTCATTCATATATTTCTATTTCCCCGTGTTTCACCTGAAACTTGTTGCTATCATAGCGCACCAACGAGTGAGAAAATAATTACGTTATTTCAAAACCATTGAATGGACATTATCATAAGAGGAAAATCTATAATCAACCCTAATAGGGTGTCAAAAAATAAAATCAAAGCGCACAACTCACAATACAAAATAGAAGCAAAAGTGTATACAGTAATCTAAGAGGATTCACCAATAAGAAGACCTGGGGGAAAGCATTTTTTAGTTCAAACCCTATAATTAAAACAATTAAAGTACCTGTACTAATAGATACCGTGGTAATGTTTCTCAAAACAGATGTATTTTTCTCACGTATAAAACAATTTTCCACAACAACTTGGACAGAATTCCACGGAAATTGCTTATAGAAACTGCTTTGGGAACCTCGTTTTCCCCTCCCTTGAAACAAAATACGATAGGACTGCATACAAGCAATTGTTTTGAACCCGTGAAAATAGTTGTGACTAATCCCAGAACAATGACACAAGCGTCGTTGTTGTGAGACGAAAGATCCATTCCCTCTCCATGTTTTCCAACAAGAAATTCATCTGTACCGGGTTCTTTATTCTATTCTCCATTCCTTTTTTCCCTCAAGCAGTTAATCAGAGTCTTTTGGTTAGACCAGAATAGGGGAATCGAATCAATTACTGAGACCAAAAACATACTGTAAGCTTCAACCTGAATCTATAAAGCAGACTTTATAACCTCGATCAGTCTCTATAAGTTTATATGTTCACCTTATCCAGCTCGCGGAATTTTTAAGGTTAAAATGATCACAATTGATTATCCATCCGTAAGCAGAACGAAATGAATGACATTTAACAATGACATTGCAGGAACACAATAACCTCAAACAGATAGTTGTCTACTAATTATTTCAAAAGGGCGTAACGTTAATTACCTATCAGGATAGCTTTCGGCTTGTTAATAATGTGAACAGTGCCAAAGGAGGAGGGGCGTTCGGATTCAAGAGTCTGCCGCAAGCACTTAGCAACTATGGATTTGTTGTTGCACAGCTGTCAGTACCACAATGCTATCATCAACTTCGTGACCTTGACATCTCTCATACCAAGAGCAGGCACGATGGTGTTTGCAACAATGAAATAACACTACAACCTTAGTTATCATTAGTCGAGTGCCATACTCGTTCTTCCCTTCTTGTAAACTTAGGATAAAATAGCAAGCATTACGTAAAGGCCCAAAAGAGAGAGTGCATATACAAGCTAATAGGTTCTGGGTTTATAACCACTCGAACAAGGAAGCAATATTACTAATCAATGAATAACATTCTAACCAGGGAAGACAATGCTCCCACTTTCTGTTATCCCTCCCTTATCGTTTGTTATAGCAACGTTGTTGCTTTCAACATCTTTTTCTTAATTCATTGTCACAATTAGGAAACCTACAGTTTTTTTTTTCCATTCCTTTCTTAAACAAAATTAGAATAATACAAAAAAATAGAATGAAGTCCATCGTTCTTACGTCTGCATGGCTTTATGGTTGCTTTTATCCATAATTCATGGTTTTAGAATCACCCAAACTAGTGTGCACAATATTTAAAAAACCTTCTACTCTTAACCAAAAACAAGAAACGTTATTTTATCCCTTTAAACTTGTGATGTACATTCATAAGGCAGTGTTCTAAATGGAAAGAATGTGAATCTTATCCAATATTTTTGCTTTTTACCAGGAGTTTAATGGATAGCGTTACTATATTCATGAGCAAAGACAAAATCGACTTCTTATTTTTTGGGGGGTCGAATATTTTCTTACCTCTCCGAATTATTAGACGAGATCAAGCTCTCTTGGATATTTCCCATCATCTGGTGCAGCTACAGATAAGCACTGGTCCAATATCCACCACAAGTGCACTTCAACTATTGGCATATCCATGCCATGCAATCTAGGATTATATGATTAGGACCATTATTTGAAGCTTGAGCCGTAAAATTTGGATGAAGACCATGTCATCCTTATTACACACGCAGTTGTATAGTAACTCTATCCACATCTAATTTTCTGTAGTGCAGTGGAAAACAACATCAGTAGAGATTTTTTTATTTTTTGTTTTTTGTTCACACACTATCCTTTGGGTTGATGATTAATTCAGCAACGTATTCCAATTCGGACTCCATTCCCTGTTGACAATCCCCCGTGTAGGACTGGACGATCGACTTCACTCCAACCCATTCTCCATCGTTTCGCCTGACTTGTAGCCCTCCAACATCTTCCTAGCTAGCACCGTCAGAGCCACTTCATTTTAGTGGCGACCCATCCCGAAAGCCAGCTCCGGCGTAGGGCATGGCGAATCATGATTTAACCTCAGATGATAAACGGTACCCTCACTTGGTATGGAAACAAATCATCGTCCAACCACCAGACACTGCAATGCTTTGGAGAGAGGAGGAAAAACCGGATCGGTGCCCAAACGTGCTTGGGAAGTGCTCTTAACACTCATTCTCCTTGTTGTGATATTCTGCCGCAGAGAATATTACTTGGATGGTTGTTAACTAATGGGTATGCCCATACAAATCTTATATACCCAATGTATATATCACACTCAGATTCAATCTTGGGTGAGGCCGCTTATGCTATCTATTGACAAGAATTTTAATATATATTCCAAAAATGTATAACATAGAAATCAATCCATAATAAGCGTATGGAAGGTAATTAATTTTTAAACTATAAAAGTTAGTTTTTATTTTAAGGAATAATATCCCCCTGTTCTATGTTTCAAAAATTGAACTTACACCATCATCTTATTTTTATGTATAAAATTTTAATTTTGGTGGCTTAACTCAATTTAATCACCATGCATAAATTAATTCGAACTTCGTTCTTCGTATCAGGGTTTTTTAAAACCTCCATGATCCATTCGAATTAAAGATCGATGTATGGACGGCTATGCTATGCTCTTGAGTTTTCAACCCTGGCACTTATAATTATCTAATTTTAGACCATATACACCCTCATTTACATTCTATAATATATCGGTCCATAATTTATATATGGAACGGTATTGTTTCTTTCCAATTTCTATATTTTCTTTTATCTTAAGAATAATATCTCATGTTCCATGTTTCGACAATCTACCTTACCTTATAGGTTTTTAAACTCTTTAGTTGATCAACCTATGTATTTATGTTGTCCCTTCCTAACAAATTCGTTTTATGACCGACATAAATATTGCATGCAACAAGAACTCCATATGGGCTTCCCATTCTTTTCTCTAAACATTTTTAATATTTAGATTCAATTTTAAAGAGTCTAGATTTAACACTTATACCAGGACCCTTTAGAAGAGTTTTAGGTAGTGAGGCCAATTTTAGGCTAAAACTTGTCCATACCCTATGGAGGCATATTGGCCCACATGCTGCAAGGTTTGAACTTGATTTCTCCGATACCATTTGTAATGAACCTCCTGAGCCTACCTAGGAGCTTAGCCTCTAGGACTCATAAATTTAAAATTTTGGGTTCATTCACAGTTAAAGCTTTACCCCTCTTTGCAGATCTTGTCTTCTAAAATTACCCCAGCCATATTACTATTAGGCCATAGTACAAATTTCTCATTAATTATTTTACTGGTTCTCTTATACGGAACCTTACATTCATTAACATATCTGATGTATGTGATCAACCATTAAACTTGCAATGGTAGGCACCCTATCGAAATATCTGGGTAAACCTCTACCAGCACTAGTGGACATTAATCTCATGATCATTGTAGTGTACACTACGTTATTGACTAGAATTTCATTCCCATGCATACTAGTTAGACTTGCAACACAGATACTTAACCCATCAATCATAAAATGGGAAACCTTATTTCCTCAATTCGTGAGTATGCGTAAGTGGATACACTTTACAACATTATGATCATACCATATCAATGTAGTGAATGTAATACAATCAGTTAGAGAATCCATAGTCATCTCACATATTCATGCATAATCTCAGCATAAACCATGTTAGTATATATATCACTGCCTGCCATGCTTCCGCTACTAACTCTATTCTTAGATGTAAAAGAGGTCATATGTCCATTACTGACATCACTTTCATAGTAATACATTAGCACAGGGAATCTAATTATGTGTCAATCCATTTAATGTGCTTCTACAAATAACTTCACAGTAGAAGGCCACATGCAAGTCGATCATGAGAAATCTAACGTTGTGACACTAGTAACAATAGCTAATTACCCTGGTTCCACCCTTTCTCATATACATTAAAGGTCACATACATAAGACAACAATTATTTCCATACAGATAACACCTCGTATATACAACTAAGCTACATGGGTTAACCATTTCAACAGTATGAAATAGAGATAATAGATCAACCATCAACATATCTTAGCTAAATTATTTAACTTCATAACAAGTAAGGATTAATATAGAACCCATACTATTTAAGTGAATCTCATCAGAGTAGAGAGAAACACCATTAAGTCTATTAATACATAAGCCTATGTAATTGACGCGACGTTATCATGGCGAGGAAACTTAGGCAATCATCACATAGAAAAACTCGAACAATAACATAAACTTATGAAACTATTCTCATAAACAAACTGGAATTACAACAAAGAGAGAGAGAGAGAGAGAGAGTAAGAGTCATCATACAAACATTCCACACATCTGACACCAACAGAAACCTCACTTGGAGGGAGGAGCACCACCACCCAGCCATGAATCACCACTGATTCCCCCCAAGCCAAAGATCTTGCCAAGGATCAACTGTCCTCAAATTATCAATGCACTGGGTATTTAATACCCTCTTTCATGATTTAGTTACCATTAGCAGTGTCATGCTTTTGTGGATTTTTCTAATTTCCTAGGTCTTTTCTGAAAAATCTTGTATTTATCTCCCACAAGGCTTTTCCTCATAAAATCTTGTCTTTATCTCCTGCAAAGATTTTATGTCCAATGGATCTTTATCTCCCATCCATCCAATGGATCACCAATCCATGGAAGCTTATCTAGAATCACATATAGAAGCTTTATCATGAAAGATTCATCTCTATCCCATTCCTCAATGGGATTTCGCAAGCATCTCCCCTCTCATGGTGCTCAACCTCCAAGTGATTTATTTTATTAATTTATTTAATAACACATTTGTTTTTCATATTAGATATCACCTAGCTTTCCTCAGCTTAGGTTTAGAATAGTTTAACCCACAAAGGAGGATATCAAACCTATCTTTCCTTAGCTTAGGTTTACAAGCATTTAACACACAAGGGAGGATATCACACCTAGATTTAACTTAGCTTAGGTTTACAATAATTTAGTACACAAGGGAGGGGTGTTACACTCACCGCACCACAGCACCTCCAGGCAGCAAACCTCTAGCACCGTAATGCGCTCAACATCTCCACGCAGTAAACTATAAATGGGAGCAGAAAACTGGCAAAAATATAGGAGTTACAAGTCTAAACTGGGACCTATTCTCTGATACCATGTCAGGCTAGGAGGTAGCTGAAAGCAAATTGTGATTTTGCATTAATATTGATCATAGATATGTACATGGAGGGAGAGACTCTTGTTTCATCTCTCGGTGTCTTTTCATATTCTAATTCTCCTTATTTTATATTTACATTATTTTACATTGCTTACCTAATCCCAAAGATTAGGTGTCAGCGCATCTCATTTCTCATTATGTACTCAAATAAAATTTCAAATTTTTCATTAGCTACAAAAAAAATCATTGTAAATATTTAATACATCAAGAAACTTGATTTGATAAATGATATTTCATGTATAATAAAATCAACAACCCATAAAATTATCTACCAACACTAACCCAACCAAAAAAAGAAACTAATAATATCATGTAATAAATTACTAATAATCTAGTGTCATAAACAGAAGCCTATCAAGTTATCCTTCCTATGTGAACCTGGTCCATCCAGATGGTGGGAAATTAACGAGTGAGAACCTGGCGTTGCGAATGCTTAATCGATCATTGAACTGAGCAATCGAAACTGGTAAATTCACGAGTGAGAGGGTGGAAGCGACGATAGGCCCGGAGGGACTCGACTGAGGTTACGAGGTCGAGGCCCAGAGAGACTCACTATTCATATGGTGAGGAGCTTGCTCTCTGGGGGAGGGGTGGGAGGGACGAAACGTTACATACGATGCACCAGAGGATCATACTACATTTATAGCCAATAGACACTTACTAGATGCAATAGAGAAGCAAATGAAATGTTATATAATACTTAACTGGAAAATATAATAGCAATGAAACATTATATAATAGTTAACTAAAAAATATAATAACAACAAATATTGTATGTTTATTGTCCATATTTAAACACTAAGCATGGTCTATATTGGAGTTGGGCTTCAAGATTTTTTATTTTTAAATAAATGGGTGGACGTGATTTGTTTTCAAGATAATATTCTTGGTCTAATACATTATCCAAAGGATGATTTGAAAAGTATGTGAAAGGGTTTTTAGTTTCAAATTAAAAAAAAAAATCAATGAATAACATATTTAATTTTAAAAACCTTGAGGAATTTTGATTCTTAAATAAATGAGTGGAAAAAATTTGATTTCAAGAGAATATTCTTTGTTTAATACACCATCTAAGGCATGATATGAAAAGTATGCAAAACCGTTTTTAGTTTCAAATCAAAGAAAATCAAAGGATAACATATTTAATTTTAAAAACTTTGACAAATTTTGATTTTTAAGTAAATGAGTGAGAGGGTTTGATTTCAACCTTCCTCCAAGGATTTGATTTCAATCTTGGTTTAGAAGATTATGAACTATAATTTAGAATAACTTCGAGAAACATGATGATTTTAAGTGAATCAAAGTGCTTGGATGTGACATATAGCAATGCAAAACCACATGCAACATTTGACATCTCATCGTCTCATTAGATGAAATAGTGAAATTTAGATGATTTTTTGTGTTTCTTTTATCATTCCATTTTTATGCAAATTTTAGGTTGCCAATTTTTTAAAATGGTTAAATGCTCATTTTATTTCATCTCTTTTATATTTTGAATCCTCCTCCTCACTCTAATAAAGTTTGTTTTCATTATTTTAACATCGTTCAATTTCAGTTATTGGATCACAAGTAACCATTACAAATGAAAGATAGTGGGGTATGCGAAAATGGTGTTATTTGACAATCGTTTTACATGCAAATATTGAAATTAGAGTGTAAAGTATAACTGCTCATTCTATTCTTATGATCCTTGCAATAATTAATTAAAACATTTATTATGAGGATAACGAATAAAATCTTTATTAAAAATAAAAAACTGATGCCTATTGTATATATCAACCAAATTTATTAATATGAATGTGTTAATAGTAGTATAAAAATGTTATACTCGTTAAGAAAGTTTCACATCTACTTTTAAATATACTCATGAAATAATGACACAACTTTTAAACATTTTGTTATTATCAATTATTTAGTAAGATAACGTGAAGTGCAACTTTAATACATGACATATTTTAAAAGAAATATGATATCTATATTTAGAATAACTACCTTATAAAAATATTAATTCAAAATTCGAAATTAATTTTAAATGTATATAAATACAAATAAATATTTGAAATTATTTTTATAAATATTTAATTATTTTAAACATCTTAATAAATTTTAATATATCTTATTTTTATCTGTTAAATAAATTTTATTTTAAAGCAATTATAGACATTAAAATTAATAACAAAGAAATACACTCGCATTACTTATAACTTATTATATATGTGAAAATTTATTATATATTAATATAATACATTTTATATATGAAAATTTATTATATATTAATATAATAAATTTTATATAAATATATAATATTTTAAATTATTATTTAAAAACAAAATAAGAAAATGAGATTTTATATACAATTAGCTCGTAAGTATTCTAATTTAAGGGGTGTTATTATCGTTGTGTTCCTAAATTATGAAGAGTTTGAGAAGTTTTTAGATTAAATAAACAAAATATATAACAAGATTTCTAACTATAGAGATTCACTCTCACTTGTAAGTAGGCTTTGTTATGATAACAGGGGCTGGCATAACCCATTTCATATGGCACTTATTCATATAACATTTATTTTAATTAATCAATTTAATTAAAATAGATTTTTAACTATAAAGATTTATTCTCGCTTGTGAGTAGGCTTTGTTATGATAACATGGGTTGTCAATACCACATGCCCACAAAATCATAACCCACTTCATATGACACTTATTCATAAAACATTTTTTAAAATTAATCAATTTAATTAAAATAATTGAAAGATGGTGACTATTTTGAAATAAATTTAAATTTTTAATTTGTAAAAAATATTAAGGATATTATAAATATTTCTTAAAGATTAAATCTATATCATTCACTTAAATAGTTATGGTCATTATAATAATTTATTTTTAGATGATTAGAAATTTATATTATTATAAATAATAGAAATTCAAATGATGATAGTAGATTGGAAATTGATATAATTATATTAGAATAAAATAAAGAGTTATTTTAATTTTATATTAATTTGTATTTTTGAAAATATAAATTTATTTAAAATACAAAAATTGAAAATATATATATATATATATATATATATATATATATATATATATATATATATATATATATTTAGGAATTTATTTTTTGAATAATAAATATAGAGATAAGAAAATTTTCATTAATTTTTTATATATAAAAAATTGATATTGAAATAATTTATTCAAAATAGATTCTGAAAAAATTATACATCTCTCCTAAAATATTTTAATATAAAAATGATTTATTATTATTATTATTTACTTTTTATTTGATATAAAATTATTTTATTTAAGTAAATAATAATGATGTAAATTATAGTTTTATTTTTGAAAATAAATTATGTATATGATTGAAAATAGTCACCCAAATATTGAGTTAGCCTATTGAATTGTCGTTTTAATAAAAATAAATATAAAATTATAGTACACATAAATTCTAATTATGAATATGTGCACATTTATTTCCAAAAATAAACCAAATACTATTATTAAAAAGCTATTATCAATAATATTTTTTAAATTACTACGAAGGAAATGTTAAATTTATATATTCACGAATATTCCATGTCACATACTACCTTCGCTCGATCAGGCCATTTGATCTTCCAACGGTACAATCTCGGAGTCAAACTTGAAGTCCACATGAGTTTCTTTATAATACAACCATCGTCTGCAACAAAAGGCAGAAAGGAGGGATTACTAACTCGATCTCCGAGGTCGAGGGTTCTGGAAATCGTGCATGGATTACGTACAACCATCGTCTGCAACAAAAGGCAGAAATGAAGGATTACTAACTCGATCTCCAAGGTCGAGGGTTCTGGAAATCGTGCATGCATTACAGAACACAAAATTAAATATACCTCACCACTTTGTCAGGTAAATTCACTCTCTGTTTGCTCATGTTTCATTCATTCATTCGTTATAGGGGATATATTCATTGTATATTTCATTAATAAATACCAAAAGCGGGTTTTAATGCAAAATATATCAATGATTATATATTTGCAATCTTGCGATCGATTAAAGACTTCTATAAATCTTGAATTAAAGAACAGAAAAATAGAGACACCTCACCATTTGTGCTAGGTAAATTTACTCTCCCATGTTTCATTCCTTCTAGAGTGTATATTCATGGTATATATTTTTAATCAATACCCAAATTTTGGTATATTTACGCCGTAAGGCGTTTCCCTCTGAAATGAACTCCCCTAAATGTCTCCCTGTCCTAATCTTAACCGTTAGATCTATTGTTAGACGATTCAACAATTATCTGCCGTCCAAAAATCCAAAAATCCAAAAATCCATTAAAGCGCAGCCCGTCCATCTACCTAGCCAGTCCGTCCTGTGCTGCACGAGCTTTTTCTGCAGAGGAGGGCCAGGAGGATGGGGAGGGCCGCACATTCTCGACTACCCGTCTGTTTAAGACCCTCAGTTCCCAAACCCCAATGTGTATTTCTTTTCAATATTTCCCCTGCGATCGAGTACATTGAAGATCAGTGAGTGACGAGCCAAGCCATCGGTCTGAACACGAGGCCTGGCCAGTGGCGATGTCGCATTGCCAGGTAAGTGGCGTCTCCGGTTCCAGTCGTTGTTACGGTTTCCTTCCATGATAGATGGATGTGTGCCTGTACGCATGTTTGTTGTTAATGGTCTTGTTTGGAATAATATTATATTGTTGCAGGGCCTCAAACGATAAGTGGCATGGGAAGATCCAGCAATGGGGAACTTGCAGATGATCCATCCCAGCTATGTAAAGAAGATGAGCAACTATCAGGTGGGTCACTTCCATTCTCTCGGAGGCTTTCTATCCTTTCTGAGAACAATCGGATGAAAAATAGTCTCCAGAGATTGCATTGGAGTGTCCTGACAGAAAGATAGAAGCTTTTCTCATCCTCTGCTAATGGGTGTCCATCATACATATAGATGGTTGAATCAGGTAAAAGAGGGTTGAGATGGGTTTAATTTGTGATTCTTCTTCTACTGTACGCTGCGGCTGACGCCGGGCAAGTTGTTGTTTGGCTATTACATGTAATAGATAAGGCGCTCTTTTACTTGTAGTACTAAGAAAAAAAAAAGACGCTCTTTTACTTAGCCTCGTTGTTAGGTCACAACTGGCTCGTGGATCCAAGGGTACTATTGCCCTGCTTCCGATAACGTAATAAGCAGATATAAATTTATCTTTCGAAGTGCAATGGGATCCACTGTAAGATCGATCTGGAGTTTTCTGTTATTTTTAAATTTCATTTCCTTTTCTATTCCAGACGCTATTCAAATCTCGGTTAAAACCCATTGGTAAAATTTCATGATGGTATTCAAATCTGGTGTAAAATCTTACATTGTGAGTGGTGCCAGGCCCGATTTTTTCGTTGTGAATATGCATTGCCCTTCTTTGATCAAAAAATATTATCATAGTTTTCCCTTTTAAAGAGGAAATTAACAGAAGCCATACTATGGAATGGCCTTTCAAGCATCAAGGCCCTTTTTAGTTGGGAGGTGTTTTTTGTCATGTTTGGCATCTAATAACTGTAACGGTTTTAGAATATTATGTTTCGGACTCCCTTCCATTTCTTGACATAAAGCATTTCCCCTTTAGAACAGGCCACATTGTGCAGGGTCGCATTTCCTTGTTTGCATCTATTCAAATTATAGAAGGAAAATCATGCATTCAGTCTTGAAAATCGAAATCTGTTCATCAATTATGTCATTTAAATCATGAATTTGATCACAAAGATATGTGCGCTATAACAGACTATATAGAGATATGGACATCTGGACATGCGTTGACCTAAAGAATCCAGCTTATTGTGGTTGTTTTTTATTTTACCCAGGTGATTGATGCATTGGACCTTTTCATTGACTATCAATTCATGGGTGTTCACCTTCACAATCTTAGGCAAAATATTATTTTCCTCCAGTTATGCTTCACATGCCTCTTTGAAGAACACTAAATTTTCACCCAAATGTTAGGGAATTCCGCTTTCTGCTATTTTGAGGCAAGGATAGTTCCATCGTCTCATATTTTGCATGTTTAGTTCCTTATAGGCTTAAATTGATCCCACTTTTTTGGTTTGATACTGTATTCGAACAAAGGATGGCAAATCTTTCTCATTCAGTTTGTTTTTAAAATTTTAACTGAACATCCTACTTTGCCATGAAGATAAATCAGTTCGGGCAATACTTTTAAGTTTGGTTCAGGTCTCCGTTTAAAATTTTAACTGAACATCCTACTTTGCCACGAAGATAAATCAGTTCGGGTAATACTTTGAAGTTTGGTTCAGGCCTCCGTTCAAATTTTTAGTTATAGCTGTACATTTTTTAAATGAGGTCATAGGCATTAAGTCATGTGTGGTACTGATAATGCTTTTCTTGAGGTTTAGCTGGAAAATAATTTATTTGTCGGTGTCCCAATAATGAAATAGCTCATAATTGTGAATTACATAGGCTTGTTCAAACCCAATGTTCCTACTCCTGTATATGTTTTAGCTACTAGTGTTCATTGAAGCAACCTTTGGCATTGTCACTACTCACAGTAGTTCAATTTCGATACCGTTTTCATGCTTTTGAGGGAATGTTGTTAGCTTTCTTTCATCTGGGAGAAAATCTGGCCATGGAAATTTCAGGCCTAGATCATACCTGTTATTTTGCTCTGCTTAATATTTTTCTTGCTGTTAGATCTTATTATCTGCTTCTTAGTCAAATATTCAGGTTTCTATCACAGATCACATTTTATGAAGATGATGTAAGTTTTAAAATCTGATTGTGATGTAATTCACCTGATGCAGACCCCTACAGAGGTTGAGTTTTTCACTGAATATGGTGAAGCAAGTCGCTACAAGATTCAGGAGGTTATAGGAAAAGGGAGCTACGGTGTTGTATGCTCTGCAATTGATACTCACATTGGGGAGAAAGTTGCAATAAAAAAAATAAATGATATCTTTGAACATATTTCTGATGCAACCCAGATTTTACGTGAAATTAAGCTTCTGAGGCTGCTGCAGCATCTTGATATTGTCGAAATCAAGCACATTATGTTACCGCCCTCTAGGCGGGAATTCAAAGACATTTATGTGGTATTTGAACTTATGGAATCATATCTACACCAGGTTATTAAGGCAAATGATGACTTGACGCCAGAAGATTATCAATTTTTCCTGTACCAGCTTCTACGAGCTCTGAAGTACATACATACTAGTAGCTTTCTTTTGCTAATATTCTTATTTCTAAATAAGTTTAAACTTTAAACCTGGGAAAGGGTGTATGCATGCTCATTGCTGACTATATTCACTAGATATATGGGCTGTTTATGTGAGTAGGCAATATTCGGTTACTGTTCTGTTAAGATTGTGATTTTTGCTTTTATGTTGCAGGGGTTTTGTCTAATTTTAATTTATTCTCACTATTTTTTAACGCATAATTACTGTGTGAAAATTAATATGTATGTATAGCGGCTAGCCTATTTCCTTTTTTCCTTCCTCCAGTTTTATAGATAAAACAATCTGAGATCGTTCTGTATGCTCTTTTCTTTCTATGTATTTCTGCATTACAGATGTATTGACAATCCAAGTGCAATATCCAACTGCAAGAGCTCCTGCCAGACCATGTACGCGCTCTGCAATCCTTTTCAACCCTTCTGGACCATGATATACTGCGTACATCGCAGACATGTTTGCTAGCAAGGCCTGCGTACAAAAAGATCTCAATGATCAAAGCCATACTCGTCCAAATATGTCGTATAAAATCAAAATTAAAACATTTTAAGCTAGAGACCCTCATTGACCATCAAAACAACTGAAGTTAAAACTTGAAGAAACATTGAAAATTGAGGCAACATGCAACCATAGAGAAATAAAAGCTCAAATATTTAAAGAAAACGGTATAGAAAGTTTGTTGTTACATTACATACTCTGGTCCTTCACTGGTGCATCTCAATTGTGGGAATTTTATTTGGATTTAGAGCTGGCTAAACCCAGGGCTCAAATCTTAAAAGCGTTTATGTGCTTAGTACACAGCCCTACGTTTTTGGTCTACACCAACAGCATATGAATGTTCGATCATAGTAATTCATCTGCTTACAATTTTGATCATAGCAGTCTTGGTAACCTGGGACACTCTCCAAAATCAGCAACCCTCAATAATAAAGGAGCAAGATGAAGGGTAAAAGGTTTCACCTTTGGCCTCTCCATAAGGTCATTGGCTTACTAGCGGAGTCTCCATAAGGTCATTGGCTTACTAGCGGAGGTGCGTAGTTCATTTTGATATAAGGGAGGAAAATCCATCAAAAGCAAATACTAACCCATAAATTCTGTTAAGTATCAAAAGCAAATACTAATCCATATATTCTGTTAACTATTCAGCAAAGTTGTGATATGCATATTACCTGTGCCGTGCAGATATTGCTGGTGGCCTTATCTCAAGCCGAATATGTTGCTCCCGAGTCTGCATCGCCATTCTAAGAGCGGGCTTGCCATTTGAATCGATACTCACTCCTATAATCCTACCCGGCATGATTCTCTTATACTCTTGGGAAGTAGCCAGAAAAGCTGCATGAGGCCCTCCATATCCCATTGGAACCCCAAACCTCTCCAAACCTCTGTGCAGATCCAATGGCCATATCTGCTCCAAACTCCCCTGGAGGCTTCAACATTGTCAAAGACATCAGATCTGTTGCCACGACAACCTTAACACCTTTGGCATGTGCATTGATTGCATGTGCATTCCTGACGAAATCAGAGTAATCCAAGTTATTAAACAATAATTATTTTAATCATTTTCTGGCACATCAGCTATTTATACTCTTGATTGAAGTCCCTATTTATTTCACCATGGTAATGTCCACTATAGGCATCGGGGGCGCATTGTTGTTTTGTAATTGCTCACAAGTCTAAGGATCAATTTTTTTACCACAATTTGACATATGTGGCCGGTTAACCCTCAAACCAGTTTAGTTTGATTCAGTCATTAGAAATCAATCCTTCAGAATAATGGTTCAATCTTCAAATGCTCAAATTTTCATCTCTAACTGCAAGAGTTAGTCAATTTGAGGATTCACAATTTTGATCTCTGTATTTGCCCCATGCATTGTATTTACAAATCATTTCAAGCAGTTGCACATTGCAATTGTGCTTTATTCACTTCCAAAAATATATATTTTAGTGTTTTGTGAAGTGCATATGCTTCTTTCTCGTTTGTGTACTAAAGGGTATCTGGTTTAGGACATCGATCTTGTTAAAATATTCATGTTAAGTTTTAACTGTGTTTTTAAGAATCTATTGTGACTGTGAAGCACCTTCCCATTTCATGGAACTTAGTATGGAAGAAGAAATGTGAATTCTATTCTCTAATTTGTCAACTTTATGTTCTTGTAGCCAATGTGTATCATCGGGATTTGAAACCGAAGAATGTTTTGGCAAATGCTGATTGCAAGCTAAAAATATGTGACTTTGGCTTAGCAAGAGTTGCCTTCAATGACATGCCCACAACAATCTTCTGGACCGTATACTATTTTAAATCTATATTATACAGATCCAAATCTAATAAGTTGCTATATTGTTATATCTGGTTTGACAGGGTTTCTGTTGAATTCTCTATTTGATTTTGATTGTTGTACTTTAGTTAGTAAATTTCCCATTTTTAAGATGTATATATTTGATGAAGTGCAGGACTATGTTGCCACAAGATGGTATAGGGCTCCAGAGCTGTGTGGATCCTTTTTCTCCAAGGTATAAATTTTTTAAAGGATTCTTTGTTAGATCTATTTTAACTATAACTGCATTCTACTTAGTCTGTTGTGACTAACTATTCTTAGATGTATAACATTCTTCTCATCTTCTTGCTTCTCTAGATGTTATGGAACTAGGTGTTTGCTTGGTATTAGTGTGTTGATTTCAGTGTTGTAAAAATCACGATAACATAAAAAAATCGCAATTTTTTGGTAAAAAAATCATGAATTTTTGAGAAAAAATCATGATTTTTTTTCCCGATTTTTACAATTTTTCTCCTCGCTGATTTACTCCTGATAATGATTTTCGCAACATTGGTTAATTCACCATATCCAGTTATCTCGAGTCATAACAGTATGCATGCTAATTATTTTCAGGTGTTCAATCTCTTATCTGTAATTTTGGCCAGGGAAACACTGACGCCTAGAAATTTATTTTATCAAGAACTGATGTCAGTTGCAAAATTTACAAGTCATTTCTCATTTCTGTGGTTGTGTATCTTGGTGAGACACATGAATGAATATACTGAGGCCTTTGATGCATGTATGAAAGGAATCCTTTCTTTTATAGTGGAGAATGCTGAATGTAAGCATAAATAATTATTCTATTTTAAAAGTATTGAGATGAAAAATACTTAAATAAGATGCAGAGGTTGTACCTTGCAATTGAGGGACCATGAATTGAATTTATTTTTCACGAATGTGAAGATATGTTAAGAGCCCCAGAATAATGGTTAATATTGCACACTTCTGATGTTACATGCAAATGTTATGGTTTGAACTTTACAAGTAATTTCTCATTTCTGTGATTGTGTATCTTGGTGAGACACATGAATGAATATACTGAGGCCCATGATGTTGCATGTATGAAAGGAATATTTCCTTTTATAGAGGAGAATAATAGATGTAAGCATAAATAATTATTCTATTTTAAAAGTATAGAGATGAAAAGTACTTTAAATAAGATGCCAAGGTTGTATCTCGCAATTGAGAAACCAAGAATTGAGTTTATTTTACATTAATCTGTAGATCTTTTAAGAGCCCTAGAATTGTTCATATTGCACAGTTCTGATGTTACAAGCAAATGTTATGGTTGTTCAAAGTTGTGTTATTTTTTCCTGGAGATCTCTTAAAATGGATTAGCATTCCATGATTGTTGAGAGAGAATGTGTGAATTGATGGGAAAACAGGGTGGCTGTTAAGTGCTTGTAAGTTGAGGGTTTCTAGTGTGCTTGTGTGCGTGATTAGCCTCAAACCAGATCTAGGGCCTAAGGAAAAATCAACACACTGAAGAGGCTCCTATGGCGTTGCCACATTTTGTGCTTGAGGGTTTTTTCGATGAGGTTGGACTTTCTGAAAACCCTCATGGTCTAATTTATGTTGATTTTCTTTTGTTTCCTCTGTGAGATTCAGGGGACAATCCTTGAAGAGATGGTTGTATTCATAGCACCTATGACATCTAAACAATACATGCTCATAATCCAAAGGTTGTTGCTAAACTTCATCATGGTAGGAGATTTTGATTGATTTTGAAAGTGGTAAGGAGATATTCATATACACACATATCCTTACATGAGGTGTAGTGTCCTCGCTTAGTCACTTTAGATATTTTCACAAATTTTCTAATCATGTTTCCAATGCCTTCTATGATTTTCTCCTCTCGATATTCTTTTGGCATAGGAAAATGGGGATATTTTCACAAAATCTCTAATCATGTTTCCAATGCCTTCTATGATTTTCTCCTCTCGATATTCTTTTGGCATAAGAAAATGGGGCTACTGGCAATTTTTCCTTTTCTGGGTTGTAACTTTCTTTTCAGAATTTCATGAATAACCCCACATTATTGAAAAAATACATGTTGTTCTCGAATACATTGTTTATGTCTTCTAGATTTGCAAAAATCACTATAATGAAACCCTTTGCTCCAAGCTCAAGAAGCATACCTGCTCAGGTAATTGCCCTTCACAGAAATCTGAAATCATGCATTTCATCTCTTCTGGTCCGCATCGAACCAAACAAAATAAAATCAACCAATCCAAAAAAAGGGAAAAAAATAAAAGAAAATTCAACAAACACCAGCTGGTAAAAGAAAAATCGACAAAGAAAATACACAATGAAAGCCAAAAAATAACAAGCAGAAGCCAATTCAAAGCAATGCAGAATACAGAGGAAGATGAGCTCAAAAGAATAAGATATAATTTGCCTGCAACTCTTATATAGCAGCTCCATCTCAAAGAAAACATTAAAAACAATTATTAGTTAAAAAATTAATTAAACCCAGCCCAGCCCGTCCGTCTACCTAGCGAGTCCGTCTTATGTTGCACGAGCTTTTTCTACAGGAGGATGGGGAGGGCCGCACATGGCGGAGCGCCAAGCCAGGTTTCTTGCTTTTGCTTCTGTTCTGTAATCCTGTTCAAACATGTTCGAAATGAGTTTGGTAATTAAATGACTATGCATAGCTATGTACATTATATCTTAGAAAAAAAGTAAATATTAAAGTATCTCATGTCCCTGTAAAATATTTCCATTTAAAAACGCAATCTGAAGGCTTTGGTTTGGAAATATTTCAGAATTGCTTCCATGTAATCGCCATCGACCGTAATCACTCGAAATATTTGCGATTTTTTAAACAAATTTTGAATCGTAGAGCACTGGCCATGTTGGTGGATATGAATATAAAATAAAATCTAAAATATAGATTAAAGTGGAAGTGGGAAAGAACTAGAAGTTGGGGCAAATTTATGACTGTTTGAGATGGAGCTGCTATATAAGAGTTGCAGGCAAATTATATCTTATTCTTTTGAGCTCATCTTCCTCTGTATTCTGCATTGCTTTGAATTGGCTTCTGCTTGTTATTTTTTGGCTTTCATTGTGTATTTTCTTTGTCGATTTTTCTTTTACCAGCTGGTGTTTGTTGAATTTTCTTTTATTTTTTTCCCCTTTTTTGGATTGGTTGATTTTATTTTGTTTGGTTCGATGCGGACCAGAAGAGATGAAATGCATGATTTCAGATTTCTGTGAAGGGTAATTACCTGAGCAGGTATGCTTCTTGTTTAATTCCAAACCAGTATATTATATAGGTGTACAGAATTTAGAATGCCCTCTGGTAGATAATGATTTGGAATCTTAAGATGAATCAGAGGGTTGTTTGATGATTTTTTTTTCTATTGCAAGGTTTTAAGTACTCAGACACAACTCATTGGGATTTCAACAAGAAAGTAATGGAAACTCATTGACGCTTTAAATTCATTTAAATGTTCACTCGCTTACCTAGGTTTTGACCTATTAAGGATATTTCTATTTTAAAGATTGAAATAAGATCTGATTGAACTGCCTTCTAGGAAGAGCCGTCCCTGAATACAAAACGAGGGAAGAAAATTACATTAGGACGTCTTATTTTCAGCAGGTACAGTGCATTTGATGGGTTACTCGCTTATCTAGGTTTTGACCGGTTAAGTGTATTTTTATTTTAAAGTTGAAATGAGATCTGATTGATTGGATTGCCTTCTAAGGAAGAAAATTACATTCCTACGTCTGGTTTGTTATTCCCTTACAAATGGACTTTTTGTGATCCATTGTGTAAACAATGATCTGCTTGTTATAATCTAAACAAGTAATTTTTTTACAAAATATTTTGTCAATCACCAGATCTCTTTGATTTTTAATGTGGTATATGATGCATTTTCAACAGCTAAAAAAATGGTGTAGCCAATTTGAGAAAATAGATAACCTTTCATTACTGTCTTACTGTGCACAAGTTCTGTTGTTTTAACTGAATGATTACATCGTTATACCTGTTGGTGTAAAAGCCAAGGTTGTATCATATCACATGATAAGATGTTCGAGGTAGCTAGTTGGAGGAAATGGATGGCTCTTGAACGCTTTTTTACTGTGGATCAATGCTGTTGTTTTAAATTGAAACGTTACACCGTTTACTTATTGGTGCAACGCTGCATCAGATTTATCTGTTTGTTTTTAGTGAGCATCATATTGGAACTTAGAAAAAATTATATATGCGTTAAACAAATTAGGTACATCTAACCAAATGTATAAGAAAATGGAAATGAAGTCCATGGTAGACTCTCCTCCAAAAGTTCTCTGTTTTGGTGCTGTTACATCCAAAGTGCTTATTGATGGTCAAGAAAGGCATATTTAAGCAAAGAATAGGGTAGTTTTATAGAATCTTCCAAAAACTCTATGCTTTGAACCAACTCTATCAAATACATATATGCTACCTGAACACTTAGAAACAAACATCAAAAGTTGTCTTCTATAATATATGCATAGTGCCTAGTCCTCTCAAAGTTGTATCATATTTCAAGGAACCTATTTGGGAAACCCTATCCTTGATCAAACTCATTAGATCTACCTGATTAACATGTAGAATACAAAGCTTTTTCATGTCTGGAAATGTATGTACTATTCTTTTTAGCTCATTATCTAACTCATAAACCATTTCAGAATCCGTTCGAATGCAATCAATAATGTCTATGACAGATTTGGACATCTCAATATGATGAAGTTGTACCATGTTCTTTTGACAATAAAAATCGGATGAAATAGTATTTGAGAATTCATTGAGATCGGTGTGCAAAGAATTTTGCATGCTACTTGTTTCTTTTGCTGAAGGATCTCCACATTTTATAAAACTTCTTTTCACATTCAAGTAAAATAACAGATCACTGGATACAAACATAGAGTTGAACAATTTACAATTCCTGTGCAACAAGATTTCTCCCTCTTTGAGCTGACCAGGAGTATTCTTACTAAATTTATAGCCTTGCATGGCTTTTTTCACCCTTTGAAATTATTAAGCTGATCTACTTTCAACCTTGGAATTCTATGTGGTATCTCTCTCATAAATTCTCAATTAAAACAGGTCCTTCTAAATTCCTCCTCATGGCTTTACAATTCCTGCACAACAAGAATTCTCCCTATTTGAGCTGGCCAGGAGTATTCTTATTAAATTTATAGCCTTGCATGGCTTTTTCCACCCTTTGAAATTATTAAGCTGATCTACTTTCAACCTTGGAATTCTACGTGGTATCTCTCTCATAAATTCTCAAATTAAAACAGGTCCTTCTAAAAAAGCTTACATGATTGGACCGTAACCCATAGTAATGTTGGGAAATACTAGGCCTCTGAAATGCCTCTGAAATTAGGGGATTGAAACAAGACAAATGAACTTTAGATAAAAGACTTCATAAAGATCATTGCAATTTGATTGGACCAATTTTTGAAGCTTGACGTCCACTCCCCTTCAGCTAAGTTCAGTGAATTTGTGTTTAGGTCTGATCCTTCTATTCCTCCTCTATTGCAATATTAGCTAATAGGTCTGCTACCATATTTCCTTATCTCTTTACATACTGGAAGCTGACCTCCTTAAATTTTCTAATTGCTTCCCTTGTCCAAGTGAGTTGTACTTTTGAATGCAATGCAAGATTTTTGTTTTGGTTTAAATTTTTAAAACAAATTGTAACATTTCACTAGAACATGATCACATGCAAACCCAGATGTATCCTCTGAATTCATGAAGTACCAGGGCCTTTGTGAAGGTACTATGGACCACTACCAGATGAGTTTTCTTGACTGTGTGATGGAATTTTATTTTTACAAGCTATTCCTGTCTGGAAAACACTTGCAATTCACAATAATTAGGAATTCTATACAAAAGATGATCGGGAAGGTTGGAATCACATTCTCCGCACTGCATTATTCATTGTCTTAACAGGCTTATGAATACAAAATACCATTGCATTGCTCTTGCACTACTTAAGGTCCTCTTTCCATTTCTCATCTGATTTCCTTCAAGAATGTTGTACAGACAGTGTGACTCATCCACTGGTGGAGACTTCATTAAAGTAGGCACTCAAAATCCGTGTTTTTGATAACTAGATATGGATAGATAAAGAAGAAAGTTGGCCATCTAGCATGAGAACTATACTGCAATAGCAACTGTCCTGTTGGCAACAATGCATGAAATTTATAAGCCCCTATTGATGGCCTGATTAAAAAGCAAATAAATCTAGAACATAGATGTAGATGGAGCAGAGTCAACATGTTAATCGCAATAAATATAGAAGCCCCCTTATATATCATAACTGCGTGCAAGGGGAGAGAAAAATCCCAATGTCCAATGCTCTGAAACACAGACTTAGAGGCTTTGGCCATTTGCAATAAGGCCCATTTTGTGTCATGGTATGAGGCTTATAGGAAAGTCTATTTTTGTTTTCTGTCTTTCATCTTTTTCACACACTATCCTTTTGTCTTCCAATTCTGATTTACAGCCTGCTACATCCAAGTACAAGTTAGTTTTAAAAAACTGAGCTGCATGGCAGGTGCATGAAGTACTATAGCATTTTATTTAACAAATGTTTAAAAAAAATACTATAGCAACTTTTTATCCTGTTCATGGAAAAATATCTGGACAAAACCAAAAAACATCATCAAAATAAGTGGGTTACTCAAAAACGTTACAGCAGCAGCTTGAATCCACATTTTCTGCGACTCTGTACCCTTTCCCTTGTTTGATCAAGTTAACAGATTATTATTCCCTTACAAATGGACTTTTTGTGATCCATTGTGTAAACAATGATCTGCTTGTTATAATCTAAACAAGTATTTTTTTTTACAAAATATTTTGTCAATCACCAGATCTCTTTGATTTTTAATGTGGTATATGATGCATTTTCAACAGTTAAAAAAATGGTGTAGCCAATTCGAGAAAGTAGATAACCCTTCATTACTGTCTTACTGTGCACAAGTTCTACTGTTTTAACTGAATGATTACATCACTATACCTGCTGGTGTAAAAGCCAAGGTTGTATCATATCACTTGATAAGATGTTCGAGGTAGCTAGTTCGAGGAAATGGATGGCTCTTGAAGGCTTTTTATTGTGGACCAATGCTGCTGTTTTAAATTGAAACGTTACACCGTTTACTTATTGGTGCAAGGCTACATCAGATTTATCTGTTTGTTTTTAGTGAGCATCATATTGGAACTTAAAAAAAATTATATATGCATTAAACAAATTAGGTACATCTAACCAAATGTATAAGAAAATGGAAATGAAGTCCATGGTAGACTCTCCTCCAAAAGTTCTCTGTTTTGGTGCTGTTACATCCAAAGTGCTTATTGATGGTCAAGAAAGGCATATTTAAGCAAAGAATAGGGTAGTTTTATAGAATTTTCCAAAAACTCTATGCTTTGAACCAACTCTATCAAATACATATATGCTACCTGAACACTTAGAAACAAACATCAAAAGTTGTCTTCTATAATATATGCATATTGCCTAGTCATCTCAAAGTTGTATCATATTTCAAGGAACCTATTTGGGAAACCCTATCCTTGATCAAACTCATTAGATCTACCTAATTAACATGTGGAATACAAAGATTTTTCAAGTTTGGAAATGTATGTACTATTCTTTTTAGCTCATTATCTAACTCATAAACCATTTCAGAATCCGTTCGAATGCAATCAATAATGTCTATGACAGATTTGGACATCTCAATATGATGAAGTTCATGTTCTTTTGACAATAAAAATCGGATGAAATAGTATTTGAGAATTCATTGAGATCGGTATACAAAGAATTTTGCATGCAACTTGTTTCTTTTGCTGAAGGATCTCCACATCTTACAAAACTTCTTTTCACATTCAAGTAAAATGACAGATCACTGGATACAAACATAGAGTTGAACAATAAAGAGACTTTCTTAGTTCTTGACTGAAGTGCATTTTTCAAATTATCCTGTGTTTTCATGTCAATGTTGTCAGGTACCCCACCCAGAACAGTCTCAGACTTGAACCTTGGAATATCTGATATACCAACACTTTCAGAGAGCTTTGGACCATTATTTTTAGGTTGATTATCCTGGTGCTTATCAAAATACTCCATTATATTCAAAAAAGTTGAAGTCACTTTCAAAGAAGGATATGTAAATTTAATCAATTTGCAGTTGTCTTCATCTTGTATATTTTTCTGAAGAGAAAAACAACTATGATTGTTGCAGTCCCCTCCATGTGAGTGATGGAAATCCAAATAAATCCATTCACTTGCAGATGTAGAATGCTCCTTTTGTTGATGGAGAACCATTTTTCTAACATATAAGGCTATAAGTTATTTTTTAGCATCATAAAACACGGGAGTTGGTAATGACTTGTAGGTGTTGTCAGTTAAGGTTAGCTTAGGTACAACTACTAGTTCATCAAAAGATCCATGTGATATTAATTTGGACTCATTTGATTTTTCCATAGTAACATCTATTGTTTCCATCAATTCTTAGAAGATTTCAAATGTTCCTAAACGTACATAGCATGCATTATCTTATCTTGTGAAGATAAGAAAAAAAAGCTCGTGTACATGATTGGCAGACCAAAACTGGAAAATAGAAAACACAATAAACATATGACCATATGACCATATTACCATATTCTCGAGTTGAATTTCAATAACAGAAATGTATAATTTGGCACCCAACACAGCATATGCTATTAAGAAGAGTACTTGCATATTTGAACCGGGATTGGTCTGGAGAAAAGGCAACCAGTGCCGACATGGAAACTTTGAGGCAATGCTGCATGAAATTATGGAATGAATTTTGAAATAAGCTAGAAAGTGTTATGAACTCCGAGTTCCACCAACTCAAGCAAGTATTCAAGAAGAAACTCTAACCAGAGGCACATGTAGCAGATTAAACATACAAAGAACTCGGCCCAAAACCTAGGCCTTGATCTTTCTCGTTATCATAACTTCAACCTTGAGTAACCATACCTAAAACACGTTTTTAGCTAGCAGAAGAAGGTGAATATTAGCAGAACTTGAACTACTCCCCCAAAACATCACTGCAAAAGTTACCTATGTGCTACTACACCATTTGGCATTAACCCAATGGAATGCTGGAGGTACCAATTCACACCTTGATATCAAACAGGTAAAGATGCCCATCATCAAAAGGGCAGGTAGCTCACTGGTAGAGTAGGTCCTGTATTAAATTCCTAGCCAGCCCAATTTTCACCAGAATGAGTTTTAGACAATGCAATAGAAGCACAGAAGACAAAGAACACTCTGCGTTGAGGCCACACTCACAAAACTACTCACATCAACCACAAAAATAGCTAACAACCACTTTAGACCACAACAACTGCAATGAGGCCAGTTCATCCCCTTACAAATTACTGAAATTTGATGCTCCATCTACCTTCAAAACTAACAAAAATTATATTCCCACTCCCACTTACAGTCGCTTTAATGAAGTGAAGGAAAAATGTCGCTCTTTTTTATCAAAGGCTTCAACTCTACCTTCTGATCCAAACCTAAGATATATCATTCAGAATGAGCTTTCTTTTGTAAACGAGGATTGGAAGCAAGACAAGAGTTCTGCTCCTGTTATGCCATTTATTAATTCCAATAACACTCTCCCCCAAAAAGTCTTGTGTGTAGAGTCATTGGGTTTACTATGGTAATGATTGTAACATTTTGCAGTCTTTTCTTTGTTGGCCTATGGTTTAGTGGTTAAGTAGTTGAGACACAACATCACCTTGTTAATGACCCAAAGTCAAATTTAGATCAGAGCCTTAAATTATAAGTTGATTGAATTTTATGAGATTTATATGTAATATTAATTCAATAATTAATAAAAAATAGTGTGAGGCACCCTAAATCAACTTCTGTTTATATAGCATTAGAATTTCATTTCTGCTACATATTTGCATCTCATTTAGATTTGGCCATTACCATGTAGTGATTGTTCCTCAATTTATGCCTTACTGAGTTTCTTTTGCAACATTTGGTGCAAATGCTAGTATTAATTAATACCCAAAAACTCTAGTTTAAGGCAGACAGTAAGGATTACGAACAAATAAATATACCTCCCCACTCAGCCAGGTAACTTTACGATCTGCTTGTTCATGTTTCATTAGTTGCAGGGGATATATTCATTGTATATATCATTTATCAATATACATACAGAATTGGTATTAATTATTGAAAATATATGAATGATTATATTTCAATCGTCTTAGATTTCAGAAGATTCCATGCATGGTGTTCTTCTGTGATTTCAATCAGCCTGGTCTCTAAATATTCATTCACATCATGGCGGAAGGTTACACACAGCTGGAGCTTAACATCATCTCGGCTCAAGATCTCAAGGAGATGCATCTTTTTGGCATGAAGGAGATGCAGACCTACTGTGTTGTCTGGAACAATTTTGAGAAAAAAGTGACGACACAAATTAACAGAAGCAAACCCTACCTGGAACGACAAGGTCATTTTCAGAGTGGAAGAGCGTTTGCTGCGCAGTGAAACCTCTGCTGTGATGGTGGAGATATACTGCGTGGGTGGCCTCAGGGACAAGCTTGTAGGCACTGTGAGGGTCTTCCTTTCCACTTTCCTCAAGGACTACGGGAGCCCAGATTCCAGCGGGATGAGCTTCTCGGCACAGCAGGTCCGTCGTCCTTCTGGACGCGCCCCTCAGGGCATTCTCAACCTTGGCATCATGATTCTTGATGGAGTGGATCTTCACAGAATGAACAGATTCAACCCTGCAACTGATGGGGCTGTGGATTTCAGAGATTTGACGAGGAATCATGTCCAACCCAGGCCGTCATTTGTTAAAAAATTAGTGTCCATTAAAACTAATAATGTTTTTTATGCCCGAGAACAGCCAGCTCGCTGTCAAGGCTTCAACAATCTCGCAGTCAAGGAAGAGGGCAGAGATCAAGAAAAGCAGAAAGATGTTGATGACATGGTTGAGAAAAAGAAGAAGAAGCCTGTTGGCTGCTATCCTATTCTCATGGCTCCAAAATTGAAAAGGAATAAGGTTGGATTGAGGAATGGGTCTGCGAAAATTCATGTCAGTCCATCTGACAGTAACCTCTGTGCCAAGGGCGATCAAGATCCTGCTCTGGTTAATCAGGATGAGATGGTTGATAAAATGGAGAAGAAGAAACCTGTTGGCTTCTATCAGATTCTGATGGCTCCAAAATTGAAAAGGAATAAGGTTGGATTGAGGAATGGGGCTGCAAAATTTCATCGCAGTCCATCAGACAGTAACCTGTCTGCCAACGAAAATCAAGATCCTGCTCCGGTTAATCGAGATCCAAATTATA
This sequence comes from Pinus tabuliformis, assembly GCA_031772625.1. Lineage (NCBI taxonomy): Eukaryota > Viridiplantae > Streptophyta > Pinopsida > Pinales > Pinaceae > Pinus > Pinus tabuliformis. Next base: position 300,420,601 of record CM062808.1, on the reverse strand, counting down.
ATTTGTATTATCATCAATAATATTATTGTTCAAGAATACATTGGTTTTCTGTTATTATTTTTACCGACATATTGAGATTTTCTTGCACTATTTTCTATCTTAGCATGCATACGTATTTCTGTCGATTGCTTATCATGGTGGTAGCCGTTACTGATTTAATAATGTTTAATGAAATGATAGCACAACTCACACATTGTGTCTCCCTTTTTTTCTTAGCCGCTCTTTGGTTTGTATCGCTGATACGACAACTCACACATGGTGTCTCCTTTTTTTTCTTAGACCAACACGATAGGAATTTAATGTGAGCATACTTTAAACTGGCAAAATAAGCACAAGCAACTTCCATATTTCTTGCTCTATCCCTTCCTTGACAAGTACGACACTCAACCCATGTTGATGCAGAAACTCGACCCTTCCAGCTGCCAGAATCATTTTGACTCTAATCTCTTGACATTACAACTCTTGTACACTCTTCTGGTAAATGTTACTAGAATCTTCTACTTCCTCCAACCTTCTAGAATCTCCCCGTAACAGTAATGTTGAAGTTGGTAAAAAAATTTGTGCGGTGCCATCCAAAATTAATAAAATCGAAAATTAGAAAAGGCCAGTCCGTCAAGACAACAAATTTTTCTAGGTATTCCATTTCCACTTCTGGTATCTTTGGAAAGTTAGCAAATGCTCATGTGAATATAAGCAATAAACTCGCTGAATTGGGTCCTCTCTTGGGCGAAAGTCACTTGCAAATCCTGAAGGCAGAGCACTCCAAGTAACCAAAATCTGAAATATTTGAGGACGTTAAATCCTGTAGGTTGAGCAACAGAGTTGGCCAACATCCTTGTCTCAATCAATAATTTCTGAGTTGGCCAACATCCTTGTCTTTATCAATAATTTCTCATCTGAATGAATACACAATTCAATTCAGTGGTCACCCTTGCTATTCTCGAAGGCTTCTATCACATTTCAACTCATCGTGATGCCAATTCAACTCATCGTTATTACTCTTGGCATGGATATTATTCATACCACCTTGAAAAATTACAAAGCTTATATTTTTTAAAAATTACAACAGCATCATCAACATTTAATCCTTTCTATAATAGATATGATGCGTATATGTTTTAATAACTACAACGGAATTATCAAGATTTAATCCTTCTATAATACAATAGATACTAAGATTTTTACTGCTCCTTTTTTAATATATAAAAGGATATGAAGTTTATATGTTTTAATCACTGCAACCGAATCATAAAGATTTAATTATCTTTTCTATAATAGATACTAAGGTTTTTATTGTTAATTTTTTAATATATAAAAAGTTGATAGGGAAATAATTGATTCAAAGTAAATGTTTAAAAAAATTACACATTTCTATCTTAATAAATTTCAATGTAAAAATATTAATATATTTCAATTTTATTGTAAAAAATATTATTAATGAATTAAGCTTCTTATTTTTTATTATAAAATTATTTCACTTTGTTAAATATTAAAACATTCTATATATGGAAATATATTTTTATAATCAATAGATGATTATCATGAAAATGAAGTGATCGAAGGCAATTTACATGTGCTTGAAGAAAGGGCATACATAGGCACCTAGAGGTTATAGTTGTAGCAATGGGAATTGACCCCTGAGTACAAGACTAGCGTAATCATTGATTCCTCCAAGCGCGCGCCCACACACACACAAATATATATATAGTATGTAGGAATCAACGATTGATTTGGTCTTATACTGACATGACAGTCGATTCCAACTGCTGCCATTGTACATCATGTGGAATTTTCAGTGTTGGGTTCGGAGCAATTTCCTCGTACAACAGGAAGAAGTTATCTATGGCGCTCAAGAGATGTATCCAACTGTGATCTACTGTGATAGTCATTGTTGCATTAATCTCTCTAAGAATCTCGTATTTCATGATGGATCCAAGCATATAGATATTTGGTATCATCATTTACAATATTGCATGTAGAGGAAGATAATGTTGCTACAATACATTCCAATAGAGGAACAAGTTGTTGACATCTTGACAAAGTATTTGTCAAGAGGGAAGTTTGGGTTCCACAGGTGCAGGATAGGGGCAATTGGTAATCCCTTTCTTGCTAAGAGGGATTGTTGAGAAGTGTAGCAAGAAAGTCTCAATTTGACATTTCCTCGGTCAAATTGAGAAAATTTCAATTTCCACATCAACAGACAACTTGGAGGCAGTTAAATGAGATGACATGGTTCTTTTCTCTCAATTAGCTCAGTAGATTTGAGTTATAGGGCTTGGAGTTCAATTATGCATGTTTGATTGCTAACTTGTAGCAATCCAGTTCAGTTATTTCTAGTATTATTCAATTAAACTAATTCTAACTGTTGATAGAACTAGTTGGAGTTCAGTTGGGTAGTGGGACAATAATCTAACTCAATGATCATCCAATTAACTAATCAATCAACCAAAAATAGTTGTGCATATAGAGAATTTGAGTTCCCTAGTTATGGTTGTGATTCCAAGGGAGTGTAACATCAATTGTAGACTAGTCTTGAGTGTATAGGTGTTGCATGCAGTGGGAGTATCAACTTTGGGAATTGCACAATCAATTGGAGAAAAATTCCTAAAAAATAAGGGCCTAATTCCTCAGGATTTTTGCAAGTAAATAGGGGCTCAAGTGGAGGTACGAATTGGCTAAGTCTAGGTCAGAGCTTCTCATCGACCATAGAGATAGGTTATTCACTTGCAGGTTGAGCTCAAAGTGAGTTAGAAATTTTAATACATTCTCTATTCATATGATTAATGCAAGTAGGATTAAGGGGTTTTTACCATCTGGTTTCCCCTAGATAAATGCGTGTGCTTGTGTATGTGATTGATGCATGTTTGTGATTGTTTTTCTAAATTGTGAATTAATTTCCGCATATTAGTAGAGTAGAACTGTGTCTCCTAATTTTATATTAACTTTCTTGAGAAATTGTAATTCTATCACCATATTTATACACATTGGCTACCAGTAGAAAGTATATCATCAACGCATCAAGGCCTTCATCTCTATTCAATCCTGGCACACATTTGGGCCCCTCCAAACCTTTAGGCCCCAAAACTAACTCAGACACCCTAAACTACTTTGTTCAAACTTGGCCTCATTTAGGCCCCCCTGAACCCTCACAGCCTCTGAACTAGTTCAAGCACGTTGATATACTTTGTTTTACCTAGCCCACATCCACTCAAAAATTCTTGTGGCGCATACATGACATAAGCCCTCGGCCCTCCATTCATTTTGGGAAGTAATTAAATTAAAACAATGAAAGAATATATATATATATATATATATATATATATATATATATATATATATATATATATATATATATATATATATTCCCACATTGGCTAATCAGTGGTCATAATGCAGTGGGGTAATTGAAAATGTGGATTCAATATATGGGCTCCTCTCTATTACATCAATAAGGGGGAGAGGGGGAGGTGTTCCGTTATCCTGATTCCCCCACATGGTTTTGCCCTGCTAATCTAACGATGCTCAATTATTATGTCGATCTGATGAAAACCTGGGGTGGTCCGCAATCATAGTTTAACCCCACCCTAACATAGTTCCAACTTCCCTTGCAACATTGCTACATTCTGCCTCCATGGTGTAATTCCACCCTATGTTTGTGGCTTGTGTCCCTACCTTTTGACTTTATTTTCGTCAATGCAAATATGGCTAGATGGAAAAATGAATGTGATAAATATTCAATATGGAAATGATCCTCTCGGCAATATGGTGTCACTCTTTGGTTTACATCCCTGATATAACAACTCACACATGGTGTATCCCTTCTTTTCTCAAACCAACACCATAGGAATTTAATGTGAGCATATTTTAAACTACCAAAATAAGCACGAGGAGCTTACATATTTCTTGCTCTATCCTCTTCTTGACACATACAACACTCAATCAATGTTGATGCAAAAACTCAACCCTTCGAGCTACCATAATCATTTTCTAATCTCTTTATATTACAACTATTGTACACTCTTATGGTAAATGTTACTAGAATCTCTTAGCTCCCCCAAGCTTCTAGAATCTTCCTGGAATAGTAATGTTCAATTATGTAAAAACTTATGCATGGTGCCATCCAAAATTAAGAAAATAAAAAGTTAAAGAAGGAAACACCGCCAAGAGAAAAAGTTTTTCTAAGTATTCCTTTTCTTCTTTTGGTATCTTTGGAAAATTACCAAACACTCATGCAACTATAAGAAATAGACACTTTGAATTAGGTCATGAGGAGATGGAAATATCGAGAAGCCTAGACTGAAACACGTTGCAGAGAAGCATTAGTGTCATTGTCAGTGAACTTTCACCGATGGAATGGCCATTTATAAAATTAGCATTTTTTTTTTCGTTTTAAAATGATTTGGCATATGACTTGGATATTTTTTTATTGTTCAATCTACCATTAATAATTAAAATTTGTTGAGAATGATATTGTTGAATTATGTTATGCTCTGATGGGGACTAATAAAAAATATCACTTTTTCTGATCTCTGACATAATGTATTTGAGAAACCATGTACGTGGTGAAACTAGCCAACCCAGCAAAATCAATGACCAAAGTTAATGATTGATATTGTATTTGCTTCATCGCATCTCTATTTTTTGTATATTCCTCCACATTACACGCCAACATGCCTTTGCTTTCATTTTGACTCGGTCACATTCCAACCATATTGCTTGTTAATAATTGTTCCCATGAAAATGACAAAAAAAATCATTGTGATTATTGTTGGCGATGTCATGCCTTCCTATGTTGTTATGCCATATTCACCCCATAAGTCAAATGGTAAGCACATTTTGTATACAAATTTTTTTGGCTCTGTATTGTAATGTAGTGAAGCACAAAGTTTGATATTTTTGTCAATCTTGATTTCTCATCTATTCAGAGTGGGACACACTATTTTAGACTAAAAATTTAAGATGTTATTCCTGAATTTAAAAAAGTATTTTTGTAGTGTGTTTTTGGAAAATAAACTTTTAATTTAATGTTGAAGTTTACTTGGTCTTTAACAAAATTTTCTTCTTTAAAACGAGAATAAAAATCCATGCATACCCTCTCCTCCCCTTGGTTATTTAAATACCTGGGTAGAGCACTAGCAATGCGAGGCATAACAGTGTCATTGTTAGTGTCAAGTCACAACACTCACCAATGGAATGATAATTAACAAAAATAGTCATTTTTTAATTTAAAATGATTTGTTAGGTACTGACAAATAAGAAAATAAAAATGTACTCCACCAAGGCTATTATGGCCCACAAATATGCAACTAGGCCAACTAGAAAATGAGAAATTATTTTTTCGAAAATTGTAAAATTGTTTTAATAGTTGAAGAGAAAGCTTAGGAAAAAAACACAAAAAATAACTTGATTATCTACATGAAAATATTTGAAATTAATAGAGGGTCATTGACCTTTAACCATGAGGCAAAATATCTTCACTGAAATAATAAATTCTTTAATTTAGAATATTATTAACTTGTTCACCTAGGTTGAGCATAAAGCGATCATCCGTCTTCGATATTTTCCTATTCTCTAGTCGAGGTGGAATAAGTATACGTTGTAGGTACGCTAATGAAAAATTCTTTCTTTAAAATCATTCTCTCCCTTTTAAACAGTTCTTTCACTAAGTTTGTCTTTCAAAATATTTAAAATAGTTGGAAATAGGGTCAAGTCCCCATAAATGAGCGAAGTCATACGTAATCCTTTTTACATAATAACTCTCTTATGATCCATTAAGCCTTCAACTTCATAATTTTTATGTATTCTATGCACAAAAATTAAAATGACAATTCAACTTAAATATAATTTGTAATACTACAATTTATTTATAATTTAAAGTTTCCGTAATTGCTTTGACATTAATCCAATTCAATGTAATATTAATGACATAATCTCATAGACCTTTTCACACAACCTAAATAAAATAAAAAACAAAAAAAATTGTGAGGCATTAAACCTTGCACTACTTAACTTTTACGTATAATCTATGAAAATATACATTTTTTAGTAAATTATATATTAATTGTGTGAAATATTAATTGTCAATTCAATTCAAATTTATATATTAATGGTGTAAAAGCTCAATTGCCATTCAATTCAAATAGTTTTTAAATTTTTGATGTTATTAATCCTTTGTGGTTGCTATATGTTACTCAGCAATTTGTTCCATGTCCATTATTTTAGGAGAGGTGGGGAGAGAAGGAACACAATCTTGCTATAATGTGTATGCATTTGGAACACATATTGATCCACCTTTTCAAATACATGTTGTTCATTTGATTATATGCATGTTTATTTGTTTCAATTGACATTACACCACATGTTTATTTATTTCAATTGAAATTGCATGTATCTGACAACATTCCACCCTAGAGTTACCACCACTTCCTGCATATACTTATCCAAGTCAAGGTTCAACTCACGCTCTCAAGAAGTACATAAGAAAAATCTATGGTATTTTTACTCACATACTTAATTTCTGGGTGGACGAAGGATACTATATTCATCCAAGTAACTAGGATATGAATAAAGGCAAATAATCTAACCAATAATTATTCCCATATTATTGCACAAGTTCTTCCATTTTGGTGGGTGGAGGAATAAGTGGATGAGGAAATTTGAGTGTAGCCTTCCCATGCATCTTTGTAAGTGGGTGGAGGGAGTAATTGAGAAATTAATCCACTACCAAAGTGCAAAAAAAGGGAGGGTCCATGCCGCTTTGTTTCTTAATCAATTAATCTGGTGCGTTGAGAATCCTAGAATGCCTACTAATGTTGCCTACATGAGATAAATTCTCAGGGTTTGATGGGTAGAGTTGGTTGAACTTCCACCATTACTTTTTGAGAGCAACCTCATTAGTAGCTTAAAACAAACCACTCCATTCTTTGTTTGGGTTGATGTATAATGTTTGTTCAAAGGATAAAAAATGAATAGAGGCCTCCATAAAGTTTTCAAAGAATGGGTTGATCAATTCTCCTTCATAAATAGAGTTTTTGAATGCACTTTGAATGAGAAGGCCTTTCGGTGCTCAACTCGAGTCTTAATTTTTATCACTCTGGTGACTTATTTATGGTGCTTTGGGTTAACCAATTTCACTTGATACTCGAATGATTTATTTTTTTCCTTTATTGTATTCTCTCTAGCATAAAATATATAAATGATGTAAACCCAAGAATTTTAGCTATTGTTGCATTGTTCAAGGGATCAACCAAGTCCATGGCTTGATCTAGCTTATAACACAGTCCCATTTATCAACCAATCAATAAAGTATGGAATAAATCTATCTAAGGAAGGGGAGATGGATTATTATGGAAAGGATCTCAAGGTAATATTTTTACCCATGTATTGAGATTTGTTTGCACTGTTTTCTTTCTTAGCATGCATATAGTTATTTATTGCTTATGTTATCATGATGGCTGCTAGGGTATTTTTTGTTGAGTCAATATATGTTGTTGGCTTGGGATCAACAAACGCTTAATCAAGCTATTGATTTAGGTAAGTAAATCATGCATACATGCCTTTATAATAATTGATGAAAAAGAATCAAACACTTGGGTGGTTACTTCATAGCATAATATATTCATTGTAGGAAGTGAAGACAGAAAGAATAAAAATATTGTCTTACAATTGTGTTAGAACCGGTTTTACCTAGAAATTGTCTAGGTCTCATGCAAAACACAATACATTAAATTGGATTGAGATGTAGACCTCACTAATAGCTTGGAATTGGTTTTGCCTATAAATGGTCTAGCTCTCCATTCCCATGCTTCTAGCTTGAAATCATGGGAGTAGGTAGATCAAGATAAGAGAAAGGCATGCCAAGTAAAATCAAGGTGGAGAACCAAGGTCATTCCAAGTGGAGTGAAGAATAAACTACACTAAATGTAGTGAATAATTTCATTCAAACTTAGGTTATCCATATGTTATATGCATATTTAAACATTTTAATATTTATAATTATTGTTACTTTAAAATTATTATAAATCTACTTTGTGATCCATAATAGAAATCTATATCTCCATTTACTAAGTTTTAAATCAGTTCATCTCATTTCTCAATATGTACTCAAATAAAATTTCAAAGTTTTCATTAGCTAAAAAAAATTGTTGTAAATATTCAATACATCATGAAACTTGATTTCATATATAATATTTCATTTATAATAAAATCAAGAACCCATAAAATTATCTACCAAGGCTAACCCAACCAAAAAAACTACTAATAATATCATGTAATAAATTACTAATAATCTGGTGTCATAAACATCAGAGACTAACTAGTTGCAGTAGAGAAGAAAACAAAGCATTATATAATAGTTAACTCGAAAATATAATAGCAATGAAACATTATATAGTACTTAACTAAAAAATATAATAACAACAAATATGTTTGTTTATTGTCCATTTTTACACAGTACACATGGTCTATATTGGAGTTCAGCTTGAATAATTTTGAGTTTTAAATAAATGGGTGGACATGAATTTATTTCAATATAATATTCTTCGGTCTAATATATTATCCAAAGGATGATATGAAAAGTATGTGATAGGGTTTTCAGTTTTAAATCAAAGAAAATCAAAGAATAACATATTTAATTTTAAATACCTTGAGGAATTTTGATTTTTAAATAAATCAGTGGACAAAATATGATTTCAAGATAATATTCTTTTTTTAATATACCATCTAAGGCATGATATGAAAAGTAACATATTTAATTTAAAAAACTTTGAGGAATTTTTTATTTTTAAATAAATGAGTGAGAGGATTTGATTTCAATCTCCATCCAGTGAGTGGTTCATTGGGTTTTAAGGAAAGAATAACGAATAAAGAATGTAGAATAGAAGATTATTAACTATAAAGTAGAATAGCTCTGAGAAAATTGATGAATTTAAGAAAATCAAGGTGCCTAGATGTGACAGAAACCGATGCAAAAACACGTGCAGCGTCTGACATCTCATTTGCTCATTACACGAAATAGTAAAATTTAGATGATTTTTTGTGTTTCTTTTGTCATTCCATTTTTATGCAAATATTAGGGTGCCAACTTTTTAAATGGTTAAACGTTAACTTTCTTTCATCTATTTTATATTTTGAATCCCCCTCCTAACACTAATAAATTTTGTTTTCATTATTTTGAGATCGTTCAATTTCAGTGAGTGGATCACAAGTAACCCTTACATATGGAAGATAGTGGGATATGCCAAAATAGTGTTATTTGACAATTGTTTTACATGCAAATATTGAAATTATAGTGTAAAGTATTACTGCTCATTCTATTTTTATGATCCTTGCGATAATTAATTAAAATATTTATTATGATAATAAAGAATAAAATATTTATTAAAACAAAAATCACCTTGATCTAGCTTGCTGCACAATCCCATTGATCAACCAATCAATAAAGTAGGGAATAAATCTATGTAGGGAAGGAGAGACGGAATATTAGGGAAAGGATCTCAAGGTAATATTTTTACCCACATATTCAGATTGTTTTTGCAATATTTGCTTTCTTAGCATGTGTATCACTATTTATTGCTTATGCTATCATGGTGGCTCCTCGGATGGCTATTGTTGACTCAATATATCTTGTTGGATGGGACAAAAAATTCTTATTAAATCTATTGATTTAGGTAAGTAAATCATGCTTACATACCTTTCCAATAATTGATTAAAAAGAACTAAGCACTTGGGTGGTTACTTCATAGCATAATATATTCAATGTAGGAAGTGAAACTAGAAAGAATAAAAATATTGTCTTAAAATTGTGTTAGAACCAATTTTACCTAGAAATTGTCTAGGTCTCATGCAAATCAAAATACATTAAATGGGATTCATATGTAGGCCTCACTAATATCTTGGTATTGGTTTTTCCTAGAAATGGTGTATCTCTCCATTCCCATGTTTCTAGTTTGAAATCATGGGAGTAGGTAGACCGAGATGAGAGAAATGCATGCCAAGTAAAATGAATGTGGAGAACCAAGGTCATTCCAAGTGGAGCGAAGAATAAACTACACTAAATGTAATGAATAATTTAATTCAAACTTACGCTATCCATATGTTATCTGCATATTGAAACATTTTAATGTTTAGAATTAATGTTACTTTAAAATTAGTATAGATGTACTTTTTGATATATAATATAAATTTATATATATATTTGCTAAGTTTTAAATCACTTCATCTTGTCAAGCCAGGAAGTAACTCCTCAAAGCAAATTATGATTTTTCATTAAGACTGATCATAGATATATACAACGAGGGAAAGACTCTTAGGCTTCATCTCCAAATGTCTCTTCATATTCCAATTCTCCTTATATTCAATATACATTATTTTACATGGATTACCTAATCCCAAAGATTAGGTGTCAATATTCCCCCCTTAATATAAAGCGATGTTGGTGAGTCCAAGCATTGTTATGAATCTTTTGAACTTTTCTCTTCCAAGAGCTTTGGTGAAGATGTCTACAATCTACCCATTTGTGCAACAATGGCATAGGGGAATTATCTTGACCTTAACATGATGTCAAATCAGATGGTATGTTGTATTGATATGCTTTATTTGATCATGGAACTTTGGGCTTTGGCCAAATTTATTGCAGAAGTGTTGTCAATGATGAGAGGAGTTGAATGCACTTATTTTTCCTACAAATATTCCAGAATTTTCCTGAGCCACACAATTTCCTTTGTTGCTTCAGCTGCTGCCACATACTCTACCTCAATTGTGGAATCTACTAGAACTTATCATTTGTGTGACCTCCAGGAGATAGCACTTGATCCAAGACTAATAGCATAACCTAAAGTAGATACCTTGGTTTCTTTATCTCCATCAAGGTTTGAATCAGAGTATCCAATCAAGTTGAAGTCATCGACCTGTGTATACTTAAGTCCAAAGCCTTGAGTTCCCTTCAAGTACTTTAGAAACCATTTCGTAGTACATCAATGTCCCTCACAAGGCTTTTTCATAAACATGGAGAGGATTTCAAAAACAAATTAAATGTCTGGTATGGTAGTAGTCAAGTAGTTGAGACTTCCTACAAGTTGTCTATACTTCGTTGCATCCTCAAATTATTTTCCTTCAGTGGATGTCAGCTTTTAGTTATGTTCCATTGGAGTATTCAAAGGATTTCACTCAACCATGCCAAACTTGTTCAACATATCATCAATGTACTTCTTCTGATGGAGGAATACAACCTTCAGATGCTGAGTTACTTCAATACCAAGAGAGTAGTGAACATACACCAAGTCTATCATTTCAAAACATTTCCTCAATTCCTTCCTTATGGATGCAATATAGCTCTCATTTTTACCTGTCATCAAAAGATCATCTACATACCATTTAATAGTCCAATGCACAGTCCCATGTTTTGTTTCATGCAGACATGCAACCAGTGTCTGGAGAGTGAGGGAGTGGTATCAAGAGTCAAGTGGTATGGGAGAGTGGTATATGAGGAAAGTGGTTTGAAGGGCCACAGTCACGCCATATCAAACAACACAACATAGTAATACCATTCTGTGGTGTGATACCATTCAAAACAACACAATCACATTAACCATATCAATACCACTTTCCTTCAATGAAATACAACGCAACACAGTCATGACAACAAGTGGTCAATATAAGTAAATGTTGAGTTATAAGACACAGTTTAGAATGCAGACACAATCATTGAAAAAATCGGCATACCGTTCACACAGGAGAGGTTGCCTTTAGATTTAATGCACCTTTATTCAATTGTTCTCAATGTAACAAACCTCCTAAGCCTACCTAGGAATTTATCCCCTAGGACGCATTAATTTAGCTAAGCTCTAAGTAGTTAGAGGTAGGGAATCATGGATTAAGATCGAAGATGTATGAGAGATAGCTCTAAAATAGAAGCCTAAGTTTTGGGTCGTAGTGTAGGTAGAGGCTCTACAGCTGAGTGCGCAAAGGCCTAGAAGTCTGCAACTGAGTGCGCGGACCCCTGCCGCTAAGTGCGCAGGGTGAGTCAAGTCTATAATTATCTGGAATTATCAATAAAGAATAGTATTCTATCATTTCTACATCTTTATTTCCTGTTTATGCATCTGAGATATTGGGTATGAATTTCACTTCTAATACTTATATGATGTGCGAATGTGTATAATTCTATTGGTTAAGTGAACGCAACTAAGAACATCTGTTTATGCAAAGCTAACTAAGATTTGTTAACAAAATAAGTAAGTTACTTAGCCTAGTTTTGGAGATATCGCAGATCACTCCACTAGCAGCGCGAAAGGACTTCCGGCCCTATTTGGGGCTACGCGAAAGCTGATTGTAGCATTTTGCAAAGGTACTAAAGGGTAGAGCAGAGGGATAAGCAACCTACGCGAAGGCAGGTATAGTTGGAACAAACCAACATCATAACCATCTCAAGGGTGTGGAAACTTGGTTCCAGCATCCCCTCATACTGCTTCAGGTGAGACTTCAGACTGCGCTCCGTGGGTTGATGTCGAAAGCGCCAGTAGTGTAGGGATTTGTTTGGCTAACTAACGTTGAACCTGGGTCAGGCCCCCTCAAGCCAACAAATGGTTATGTTGCCAGAAGAAGAATGCCACCGTAAGTTTCAACGACCATAGATTGAGAACCCTGATATAACCACGCCGGTGAAAAATAAACAGGTGAACATTGGTAAGGAGGAAGAACCCAAATTTGCGAAAATCGGGGACTACTAGGATGACGCGATTGTGGATAAGGTCGTTGAATTACTCCAGGAATATCAGCACTTATTCCTGACCAAGTTTACGGATTTGAAAGGAATAATCGGAGATCTAGGAGTAATGAAGATCACATTAAAGCCCGACACGAAGCCAGTTAAGAAGAGGCCTTACCACTTAAATCCAAAATACAAGGAAAAGGTCTGTGTAGAACTAGACAAAGTGTTCGTAGCAGGCATCATTGAGCCTGTGGAAGAATCTGATTGGGTAAGTCCGATGGTGGTGCAAGAGAAGAAGCAAAAGGATGAGATAAGGATATGCGTGGATCTCAGAAAATTGAATGATGCTTGTGTGCATGATCCCTTCCTAACTCCGTTCACGGATGAAGTATTGGACAATATAGGTGGTCAGGAAGCATATTCTTTCACAGATGGGTTCTCGGGGTACCATCAAATCAAAATCGTGCCAAAGGATAGGAGCAAGACAACCTTCATGACTGAATGGGGTTGCTTTCAATATACTATCATGCCGTTTGGATTGAAGAATGCGCATGCTATCTTTTCGCGTGTGGTTGTTGCAGCATTCAAGTAATATATTCATAAGTTCCTAGAGGTCTATTTCAATGACTGGACTGTATTTAGGTTGGTTAAGCGCCATGTAGCGAGCTTGTGCCTGATGTTGGATACCTGTCGAAGATACCAAATCACGCTCAACCTCAAGAAGTATCTATTTCTCATTCCTTTTGGGAACCTATTGGGGCATGTAGTTTGCAGACAAGGGTTGATGGTAGACCCCGTGAAGATCACGGTGATTCTCAACTTCGAAGGGCTGAGGAGTGTGAAAAAGCTACGCGCTACTCTTGGTCACACGGGATATTACCGAAATTTTATCAAGGGTAATGCCCAAATCACTACGCCGATGGAAAAAAATGTAGAACAACGATGTCATGTTCTGCTAGAATGATGACTGTAAAAAGATATTGGATATATTGAAAGAAAAGATGGTTACTGCACTGATTCTTGTCTTCCCGAACTAGAAGAAAGAGTTTCATGTACATGTCGACACGTCGTGTATAGCGCTGGGTTCAGTACTAACACATGATGGTGGAGAAGGCTAAGATCACCCTATCGCATTCGTAAGTCGCAGATTATCCAATGCAGAGAAGAACTATTCCACCACTGAGCGCGAGGGGATAGCTATGGTATATTCGCTCCAGTAGTATCGACACTACTTGCTAGGAGGCCGCTTTAAGATGTATACAGATCACTCTGTGCTAAAGTACCTGGTCAATAAGCTTGTGTTGGGGGCGCGAATTTGTAGATGGCTCTTATTATTCCAAGAGTATGATTTTGAAGTTGTTGTAAAGCCTGGACGATTGAATGCGGGACCAGATCACTTGTCATGCATCAAGACAGGGGAAGAACCTACCAGTTTGGAGGAAGCATTACCTGATGCACAGCTCTTTGTTGTGCGCATTGCGGATGGACATTTAGAGGATATAGTACACTTTATAACAACTGGAACTGCGCCGAAAGGATACTCTGTCCAGCAAAAGAAGGAATTAGTGGTGCGCGTGGCAGATTTCTCTGGCATTACTGGGCATCTATACAAGATGGGGAATGATGAGATATCGCGAAGGTATGTACCTGAGTTTGAACAAAGCAGCATCCTCTCAGATGCTCATGGGGGTGCCACAGGAGGACATTATGCAGGAAGAGCAACCGCGCAGAAGATTCTACGCGCAGGGTTGTGGTGGCCAACCCTTCATCAGGATTCAAAAGCATATTGCAAGGCATGTGATGTATGTTAATGAACAGGCCAACCATCGCGGAGGGATGAAATTCCTTTGAATCCACAAATGACGTTGCAACCTTTCAAAAAGTGGGAAATATATTTTGTAGGACCTATTAAACCTCAAGGAAAGATAAACGTGAGGTATATTATCACTGTGACGGAATATTTGACTCATTGGCCAGAAGCGCAGTTGGCGAATGATTGCACGGGCGCGACTGCCGCAAAGTTTCTATTTGAACATGTACTGACCTAATTTGGAAGTCCGAGGATCTTGATGAGTGATCGTGGTATGCACTTTCTGAATGAGATGATCAGCACACTAACGGAGGAATTTCAAGTGTATCATAAAAAGAGCACACCTTATCACCCGAGGCTAATAGAACAGTGGAAGCGTTCAACTAAGTGCTTGAAAACGCACTGACTAAGGTATGCAATGCTCAGTGAAGTGATTGGGACCTGGGCATACCTGCAGTGTTATGGGATTATTGGAAAACATGCAAGAAGCTAACAGGACAGACACCTTTTAGGCTTGTCTATGGAGTGGAGGTCATAATACCTATGGAATACATCGTGCCTAGTTTGCACATAGCAGTGCTCACAGGTATAACTGATCGCGGAGCCCTGGAAGAGAGGCTCGCAGATGGATGAGCTCGAAGAAGAATAATATTTGGTAGGATTTCACCAGCAGTTCCAAAGGCAGCATGAAAAGGCATGGCACGATTGACACATCAAGTTGCGTACATTCAAGGCCAATGATCTAGTTTTCTTGTATGATTGTAAGTTTGATCAATTCCCTGGAAAGTTCAAGATGCAATGGCTAGGGTCGTATATTATTAAGGAGATTAGTGACGGTGGTGCAGTACAGCTGGTCAAGTTGAATGGAGAACCCTTCCCAGGAAAGGTGAATGGCAGTCGCTTGAAGCCATACATCGGTGATCCGGCAATGTGACTATATGAAAGTGGCACAGTCTTAGCGCTCCATGTAGGTGAAAGGAGGTGCAAGACTATAAATTACACTACCTGGGAGCTGCGTGATGTCAGGACTCCGGGAAGCATTGAAGTGCCATAGGGTCCGCGATAGCACGAAGACAGCTGCGCTAGCGCGCAGGTCTATCGGAAAGTGACCGTTAAAGTCACTATTCATGATTTGATGGTTGGTTTTAGGCCAAATGGAGTGGGTGGCAGGCATTTAAGGCAAACTTTATGGGTTAGATTCTTGAAAAAATTTCGCCAATCTAGCATTAATGGGTCGAATGTGGGGGGAACGGTCGAATTCAAATTCAAAAGGCCCTATAAATTACAGGTGGTTGTCCAGCAAAAAACACTTGGTAATTTGAGAATTGAGTTGTTGCGCACTCAAGTATTCATGAACCGAAATTTATTCGAGACTCTGAAAGTGAATTCTTTGTTTGAGTAACTACCAAAGACACTGAAAGAATTTTGGAATAGAGTTATGTCAGCACCCAAAGAAGCCATGGACATAGGAGTAGTGATAGCCGAGGAAGCCACGCAGGAAATTGCGGAAGTAGAAGCGCTAGATAGCACCGCAGCGATAGTTGAGGTCCCTAAATCACCTAGAACACCGAGACCTAGGAAGGATAAGCATGTTATGATCCCGATGTGCATCTCGCCCAGAAGTCCATAGAGGACCAAACTCACATTACTGGAAAATGGGAAGGACATCAATCTAGAGGACGAAGAGGAAGAAGAATTTGAAGAAATCCTGGTAGATGAGGAGGATGTAGAGATGGAAGTTGAAACCTAGGGCGCGGACCCTATTACCTGGTTACTTGAATATGTTCCTCCGTGCAAGGGTAAAGCCAAGGTGCTGAAGGATATAGATGAGAGCAAGAGCTCTCCGCAAACTCCGCTACTCCCAGATGATACTATTTTTGAGGGACCGCACTTGGGACGGGTTCCTGTGTTGAAATTTGAAGATTTGGACCTCGCAAACCACTAGATGTTCCCGCATTTAGAGATTGATAAGCTAATGCACCAGAGGATCAATGTGACTGTTGGAACAATTCAATTGGAGCCACAGACATGGCTCAGAGGTGTAGAGAAAGCCGAGTTGCTTAACTTGCTCTGGGTGCCACATTATCATCGCGCCCTAGTGATCGTCTTCATCATCAGGTAGCTGCTCTGCTTGGTACATGAAGGGTGCTTATGGCTGGAGGAGCCCATCCCTATCACAAACCATCTGATTCACTGGATTACATGGATACCTTACTCAGGAGAGGATCCAGCCAACATTTCAAAGGAAAAAGGTGGCAAGTTGGCCCTCGCGGAAGTAATGAAGAA
The DNA here is from genome assembly GCA_031772625.1 of Pinus tabuliformis. Lineage (NCBI taxonomy): Eukaryota > Viridiplantae > Streptophyta > Pinopsida > Pinales > Pinaceae > Pinus > Pinus tabuliformis. The sequence continues at coordinate 300,403,796 of CM062808.1, read as the reverse complement.
GAAGTTCAAACTAGAGAAGAAGAAGCGAGGGTATGCCATCTCCAGCATTAACAACCCTAAAATCAAGGTTGTGACAGAAATATTGGCAGGGAAGGTGATGCGGAAGTGTCGCGCAGATGAGGTGCCCGCACCAGTGCTTTCACTATAGGCCCATGCGCAGAAGGAGTCTAGTTCAACTGGGCGAACAATCTATGCGGTGAGTTCCTTGCGAACTGTCACGAGGCACAGGAGCAGGACAAAACGTTCATTACGCATGGATCTTGTTATCAATTGTATTGATGGCATGGGAGTTTCCCGAAGATAGTCAATTCCCTTCGACTGTGCTAGAACTTCCAGAGGTAGTGAAGTACGCTTCGTTGTGGGTGACCAAGGACACGCAGGGTATCAGAGAAAGTAATATTTTCTGGGTGCTAATGGAGATGAATATCCAGATGGCGATCAATCACAAGCCGTGGTTATCACCCATAGTCTATGCTAGTTTACAGAGCTTTGCAGAGTTCAAAGCAGATTTCCACCATGTCTTCATCAGGGCCCGAAAGGACCCTACAAAGACGTGATTTACCATACCTATCGACTGAAGATGTGATATTCACAGTCCTTGAGTCTTGGCAGAAAATCTAAGGAAAGAGGAAGCAGCGGCTAAGGCTCAAGCAGCGCGTGACGTAGGTAGAGGCTCTGTAGCTGAGTGTGTAGAGGCCTAGAAGTCTGCAACTAAGTGCACAAACCTCTACAGCTGAGTGCGCAGGGCGAGTCGAGTCTATAATTATTAGGAATTATTAATAAATAAGAGTACCCTATCATTTCCGTGTATTTATTTCCTTTTTATGCATCTGATATATTGGGTATGAATTTCACTTCTAATGGTTATATGATGTGCGAATGTGTATAATTGTATTGTTTAAGTGAACGCAAGTAAGAACATCTATTTATGAAAAGCTGATTAAGATATGTTAATAAGATAAGTAAGGTACTTACCCTAGTTTGGGAGATATCACAGATCGCTACCCTAGCAGCGCGAAAGTACTTCCGCCCCTGGTTGGGGCTGCATGAAAGCTGATTGTAGCATTTCACGAAGGTAGGGTAGAGAAGAGGGATAAGCAACCTGTGCGAAGGCAAGTATAGTTGGAACAAACCGACATCACAACCATCTCAAGGGTGCGGAAAATTGGTTCCAGCATCCCCCCATACTGCTTCGGGTGAGACTTCAGTCCGCACTCCACGGATTGATGCTGAAAGGGCTAGTAGTGTAGGGATTTCTTTGGCTAACTAACGCTAAACCTGGTTCAGGCCCCCTCAAGCCAACATTTAACTAATGAATCTATGCATACCTGCACACAAGGTATGTTATACACATCAACACACATTTCATTTTTCAACCTTGTAGCATATGTAGTCATACGATCTCATATGTACTATTGTACATAGTCCATTTGTGGTACGTCCTATAATACCATCCTCATGGTATCACCTGGATAACATAAAATTTATCCACATATTTTTCCACCTTTTAGGTATTAGGTGAGATTTTATTTAGCCATACAGCTATTGTACCATTCATTTAAAAACATAATATCAATTTTGCCTAAATTTCCTTTTATGCGCATCCAGTTTCTATCATGCATATATATGTATTTTACCTTCACCTACGAAGCACAATCTCCACATGCTCAAGCAAGGAAGTTTTGGAGAACTACATCAAAAGTGAACCCAATAACATAACCTAAAATTGCAGGTAGAAAATTTCCTCAGAAATCATAACGATTTAACTCTTCTATACAATTCCATTGAGTAGTTATTTTCTTAACCGCATGCAAACTACTTTTTCCATGTAGAATTTCCAAGTCTTGCCAAAGAGTTTTGACATCTATGTTGCACGTACCTCAACAATTCTAATTTGAAATATACAATTAAACCATTAATGAACTCATTCATTGTGCTTTGTGCAGAATTACTCACAAAGCAAACATCTTTAGAAAACAAATTCTTCATGTTTTATGTGCTCGACCATACCTACTTCATAAGTTTCTTTATCTAACCCTGATCTCATGCTCCAAAAAATATGAGATGTTCATGCACTTTCTTGTCACAGGCATGATCACCTTCCTACCCCATCCAAACATCCTCATATTGTATAATGTTGCAGCAGATAATCCACTACAACCAAAAATCTCTTCATAATGGTGATGGAAATTTGGATATTTAAATTGCATCATTCTAAATCCATTCACATGCAACTCCGTAGAGAGAAACTATCGTCTTGTGAAGATCAGAGACTACTTTTTGTATCAAATTTGCATTTTTCGAATCAGCAAACAATTTTCAAATTAAGCATACAATTTTGAAAAAGAGAGAAGGGCGAATGCCTCCTAATTAATAATTGATTCCCGGAGAGTATCACTTTGAGCACGGCACAAAGAACAACTTGTAGTTTTCTTATCAGTGCCTCGCCATTTGACTTAGGTACTGACTCCCTTACAATTTCTGGGGTTCTCTCTTCCTTGATGACCTTCCTCAACGAGCTCCTACTGCTATTCAATTTCTCTTGACGAACCTTTTGTTTGTTTTTTATCACACCGCTGCCATTTCCATAGTTTTCTTGGTCTGAATGTGAACCAATAAACATTTTTTGAGGAGTTCATTGAACTACGGAAAACTACTGTAGAGATTCCAATGATACCAATCTATTGTGAGAGATCTCAAGCTCGAAATCTCACTAGAAAGAATTAAGGTAGAAGGGGCGCGGCGGTATTTCACAGGGGCTCAATGCCTTGATAGCCACGAAATTCTGGAATCAATATCTCTTGATGAGTTTTACTCATTATCAACAAAACAACGCATTATATACATTTCAGAGAAAAGTTTTTCGTAATTTTAACTTTTAAATTTGTATAGAATAAGGGAATTTTAAGTCTCACATTGACTTAGAAAAAACACAACTCATATTTCATATAATATGGATATAAGAGAACATCGTAAGACATACGAATATGGATATATTAGAGTATAGATATCTTATCTTGTAGAACAGTTTATATTATTTTCCTGAATGGTTTAATCTTTAATATTATTAAAGATTATTTTTTTCTATGAATTTTTCAGTCTATTTGATTATATATCCTCCAGCCACTTCAAACATTTAACTTTTTGCCTATTTTCTTCTTGCCATTTTAGTTTGACAGTTTGCGAACCCACAGCCATTATAAAACAGAAGTAGTGCTATGCCATTTTCAAATCCATTTTTGGTTAAGGGAACTTATAAATCAATCATTCAATCAATCAAAGAGAAGGCTATTGATCAAAGCTCGAAGCCATCCACTGATTGGTGACAATAGACACCTTGCGTGGTTGGTAGTTTGTGGATCCTTTGCGGTGATATGCATCCATTAACCAGTGAGTTACCACAAATTCAAAAACACAGTGTCGCGAGTTGATATCATCCTTATAATTTAGTTCATTCATATATTTATATTTCCCCAGGTTTCACATGAAACTTGTTGCTAGCATAGCACACCAACGAGTGAGAAAATAATTACGTTATTTCAAAACCATTGAATGGACATTATCACAAGAGGAAAATCTATAATCAACCTTAATAGGGTGTCAAAAATAAAATCAAAGCGCACAACTCACAATACAAAATAGAAGCAAAAGTGTATACAGTAATCTAAGAGGATTCACCAATAAGAAGACCTAGGGGAAAACATTTTTTTAGTTCAAACCCTATATTTTAAACAATGAAAGTACCTGTACTCATAGATACCGTGGTAATGTTTCTCAAAACACATGTATTTTTCTCACGTGTAAAACAATTTTCCACAACAGCTTGGACATAATTCCATGGAAATTGCTTATGGAAACTGCTTTGGGAACCTCGTTTCCCCTTCCTTGAAACAAAATATGATAGGACTGCATACACGCCATTGTTTTGAACCCGTGAAAAGGGTTGCAACTAATCCCTGAAATAATGACACAAGCGTCATTGTTGTGAGAGGAAAAATCCATTCCCTCTCCATGTTTACCAACCAGAAATGCATCTGCACCAGGTGCTTTATTCTCTTCTCCATTCCTTTTTTCCTCAAATAATCAATGAGAGACTTTTGGTTAGATCAGAATAGGGAAATCGAATCAATTACTGAGACCAAAAACATACTGTAAGCTTCAACCTGCATCTATAAGCAGATTTTATAACCCCGGTCAGTCTCTATAAGTTTATATGTTCACCTTATCCAGCTGACATATTTTTTAAGTTTAAAATGCTCACACTTGATTATCCATGTGTAACCAGAACAAAATGAATGAGATTTAACAATGACATTGCAAGAACACAATAACCTCAAACATAGTTTTCCGCTAATTATTTCAAAAGGGCATAACGTTAATTACCTATCAGGATAGCTTGGGCTCGTTAATAATGTGTGAACAGTGCCGCAGGAGGAGGGGCGTTGGGATTCAAGAGCTGCCGCAAGCATTTAGCAACTATGGATTTGTTGTTGCACAGCTGTCAGTACCACAACACTATCGTCAACTTCGTAACCTCGACATCTCTCATACCGAGAGCAGGCACGATGGTGGTTGCAACTATGAAACAACACTACAACCTTAGCTATCATTAGTCGAGTGCCATATTCGTTCTTCCCTTCCCGTAAACTTATGATAAAATAGCAAGCATTACGTAAAGGCCCAAAAGAGAGAGTGCATATACAAGCTAATAGGTTCTGGGTTTTATAACCACTGGAACAGGAAACAATATTACTAATCAATGAATAGTAGTCTAACCAGGGAAGACAACGCTCCCACTTTCTGTTATCCCTCCCTTATCGTTTGTTATAGCAACGTTGTTGCTTTCAACATCTTTTTCTTAATTCATTATCACAATTAGGAAACCTACATTTTTTTTTTCCATTCCTTTCTTAAACAAAATTATAATAATACAAAAAATTAGAATGAAATCCATCGTTCTTAGTCTGCATGGCTTTATGGTTGCT